>JBBBDQ010001752.1:1052500-1180000 GCA_037127315.1 Ascarosepion bandense | reverse complement strand
ATAGGCAACACATGTTTTTTAAAGTTTACATTATCGACAACAGATATTTTGTGTCGATTAATGACCAGCTTTTTCTTAATTATGAGTAATTCCTCTCAGACAAGGAGGAGACAATGTCTGATGAAATTTATTCTTTGTCTGAGAATGCGTATTCGTAATTTTGTTTTTAATAATAATAAAAATATGCGTGTGTGTGTGTGTAAATGTTCAGATATAAATAAAATACACCTATATAAATAAAAATCAAAGGGAAAACTACTTTATCGATGTATTTCGTAAAATAATAAAAATTATGAAATAAATATATATATACAAGCAAATAAGGAAATAAAAAATGTCAACAACAGTAACAACATTTACTGACATTCATTTTTTAGGCATTAAATTGCATTACTTAGCATCCACCATATTTTACCTTGAACTTCACAGATGCCCTTAGGAATTGTTTTGAACGTTCTTAAATTAAAAAATTCGGAAACTTAACAAGATTTATAATTCTATTTGTAAATACATGTTGAAAAATAAAATCCTTACATTTACATCGATCAAAGGTAGCAACTTAGCGAGACGAGCGCTTTGTTGAGTATTGACGCTATGACGCTATGTTCAGGTAGGCTAGTCATTAAGGACTGTTATTTACTACTTAAGTAGATGTTTGTATTTTGCTTATTTCTTCTTTCTTAGATTTTTTTTATTGTGTATTGTGTTTCTTTTTTTTTTTTTAGCACTTTCAGGACTTTTGCCAGTCAATCTGTTAGTCACACCAACATTTTTATGTATGAATCAAACGAAAACTAGAGACTAACATTTTAAAGATTAAATAAACTAATAATAAAAAAAAAATAAAACGGCACTTATCTTTGGACAGTGACTGCATTCGAAACCGTCATGTTCGGATTTTATTTATTGCTGCCACTGGCATTTACGTGATTCTGTAAATTTAATCGTTTCTACACAAACAAATGAAAGATTTTTGTTGATTTCTGGTGATTTAATGATCAAAGACTAAATTTGATCATTTTTACCTGAATTGTCTTTCAGGCAATTGATATAATCTTTTATTTAAATTCCTCGAGGTTTCTCCCGTGCATTTCTTGTGGCAATTATTACGAAAAACAAAGCAATTCTTCCTTCGAACTTTAGTTTATTGATTTGTCTTGTGAGAATTAAATCTTTTTTAGACGTAGTTAGGACAAATTTTATGCTAAGTTTAGATAAATTCAGTTCAATTGTATAAATTAGATAAAATATAAAAGGGAAATTTTATAAAACAAAACATTAAATGCATTAATTCAGTATATACAGAGAGACAAAATTAAATGTTTACTTATTACTATTAATGTTTTATCTCTTGACTCTTGATATGTGTGTGTGGTGTGTGTGTGTGTGTGTGTGTGTGTGTGTGTGTGTGCACTGAAATTAATGGATACATGGTTAATGGATTCACGAATGCACTTTTTTAGCATTGAAGTATTCAGCGACACGCCTATGCTTTTTACACTCTTTCAGGACAGACAATATTTTGCCAAACTGCTGCTGTAACAAGCTAAAAATTATAAGTTTTAGGATACATTTCTTCCTGAACTATTTTCACCTATTGTTAGGGTCCCCTTTTTAAAGGAATGGACTCTTCCTCCGTCATTAAATACTAACCTGTGTGACTTCCTGAGGCAGTTGTGAGGCAGTCGAAACGCATGAGGCAGTCGAGACGCAGCGTAACTATACCGTTCGGACGTACACTTCTATTTGCTGACTAACTATTAACCCACTTACTTTGTATATATGTTTTGTTATTCTAATACACTGGTTGAACCTACATTCTTGTTTCCGTGGCTTTCTTCCTAGCCCAAACAGGCCACAACACACACACACACACATGCACACACACACACACACACACACACACACACACACACATATATATATATATATATATATATATATATATATATATAATTATAATAATAATAATAATAATAATTATTAAACCGACTCTGCGTGTATTCTAATCTCAAAATTTTATAGAAGGGACTTTCTAAGACTATGAATGACCAGCAGAATCTAAATCCGTTATTGCCCTCGGCTATAAAGCTTTGGGCAAAGAGGGGGAAAAAAAAAGAAAACTGCGTGGGACCGACAATACATACGGTTCCTCCCAGTAAAAAGAAAAAAAACCCTCTAACGGAACAAACAACCAGAAAAGAAAAGTGCTCGATACACACAACCGAAAAGTATTTAACTAGAAGGCAGTAACGCAGAGCAAACACACTAACAAAATAGCAAGATCGCCAAGACCGACCGCGGTTTCGCACAACGGCTCGTCCATGTATGTTTGTATGTGTGTATACGTATGTATTTGTATGTATGTGTATATGTGTATGTGTGTATGTATATATGTGTATGTGTGTATGTATATATGTAAATGTGTGCATATATGTGTGTGTATGTATATATGTATGTGTGTATGTATGTGTATAGATAGATAGATAGATAGATAGATAGATAGATAGATGTAACTGACGAGCCGTTGTGCGAAACCGCGGTCGGTCTTGGCGATCTTGCTATTTTGTTAGTATATATATATATATATATATATGCACACATATAATGTGCGGGACTCTCAGTCACGTATACTTTTCTTGATTTATTGACTATTATAGCTCTATTTACCTATTGAAAGCTTTTTACCAGAAATATATATATATATATATATATATATATATATATATATATATATATATATAATGATAATACAAGTAAAAGAATTCCGAAAACACAAGAATTCTATATATCTTACCATATCACAAGCATCTCGCTATTCGAAAGGGACTATATATCAGATATTTCTCTCCTACTATCAATTTTGTATTATTTAATAGTGGAAATAGACTGTTGAAAGTTTTTAAAATAGAAATATGTTCACGTGAATTACAGTCGCGCGCGCCATGCGGGGGCTTGGAATGAAATCTTTTTAAAATATAAAGCAAAACTATATTACTACGTAACAGTCAAAACACGAGCAAAAATAACAAAACCAGCGATAAAACATCCTTGAAAATGGCTATAGAGATGACTGAAAGCGCTTGGGACGATAAAAACTATTGACAATTTTCATATTCCACAAAACGGAAAAATGTTAGGATATTGAAAAGATTAATAAAAAATTAATTAAATCTTCCTTTTCGGCCGTATTTAATATAAGATGTTTGAAAGAAAGGTTGCGTGTATATATATATATATATATATATATATATATATATATATATATATCCTAATTCTAACCATCCCCCATCAGTCATTAAACATATACCATCTTCTATTGAATCTAGACTCAGCACCAATCTAGTAAAATAATTTTTGATCAACATAGCAAATTTTATAATTCTGCACTTAGAAACAGTGGTTATAAGGCTACTGATATCAAATTCAGAAACCGTGCTGACAATGATAACAGCAAGAAGAAAAGATCTATAAAAATCATCTGGTTTACCCCTCTCTACAATATGATGGTTAAAACTAAATTAAACTGTTAAACCAGAGGAATGAGCTCACTGTTCATTGTAAACATAGTTCAGCATTTACATTAAAATCCGGGCTGTAATATTGAAAAATTAAGAACAATCTCTTTAAGTGCCTTTTTGATGGATGTTTTTGTTCGGGTTGGACGTTCTGGTTGATCTTTACTGGGTGTGTCGTTCGCCATGTGTTATACTGATTTTTGCTGGTGGTTCGACCCGATATGAGTCGGCGTTTTGTATGGTTGTGGGGTGTTCTACCTGACATCGGTTTTCGGGGGATCGGGGAATTATAAATAGTTAGGAAACTGTGTGGGACTTGGGCCTTGAGAATCATGGTTGTTAGGTGTTGCTTTGACAGTCGGTGCTATGGAGAAACGTGTTAGGCTTTGGCCGGATGGTTTGTACTGGTTTGGGCTCTATCGAGTATTGGCGCGATAATCGATGTCGGGTTAGATGCCTCATGGCTGTTTAGGCTGGCGGTCGATGTTGGGTTGGGTGCTTGCCGAGTTGGATGAAGGTACCCATAAAATATATTCAAATTAATGTCTAAAGATTAGTGTATATATATATATATATATATATATATATATATATATATATATATATATATATATTAAGTGTACATCTGTTCTTTTGTACTAATAGACATATTGATATTTCCTTTACTTGCTGATATGTATGTATATGTATGCATTTACTTGTATGTGTGTGTATGTCTTACATGTAATGCTGTATGCTTTTGTATGGGTATATATGTATATATATGTATGTGTGTATGTATATATATATATATATATGTATGTATGTTTGTATGTGTGTATACGTATGTATTTGTATGTATGTGTATGTGTGTATGTATATATGTAAATGTGTGCATATATGTGTGTGTATGTATATATGTATGTGTGTATGTATGTGGATAGATAGATAGATAGATAGATAGATAGATAGATAGATAGATAGATAGATGTAACTTTGTGGTCCTGGGTTTCACGCTTTTACGATCGTCAGACTAACTGTTTTAATTTTTTATTTAAAATGCTGTATATATGTAGAGATGCATATATTGATGAATTTTTGTGGAAGTGGGATGAAAATTGGGAGGAATGTTTGTCGCCTTTTATATTAACGCAGAAATAAATTAACACTTGTACAACCATTGACGTGTGCAGAGACACACGCAGACGCGAGCTAGACAACTGGGGCTCACACAGGCATAACTTCATGTGAACAATATGGGGCTTAAAATATATATGTATATGTGTGACGTTTTGTACATGCATGCGCATTTAATTTGTGTATAGTGTATTACCAAGTTTGATGCCAGAGGTTTCGTGTATTTCCATCTATGTGGTCATATATTTTTACGATCTGTAGTGTTTTTAGTCGTGTACATTTTTGTTCTTAACTTGTGTATTTGCGTAAGTATATATCTAATTATGTTTATATGTTCATGCATTGAAATATGATTGTGTCTGCCCCGATCTCATTCATTCAAGGCTAGTCACGTTACAAATTCGCCCTGACTGTATCCAATATGTGGCAATTCAGTCTGTGTCCAAATAGAGCTTTAAAATTTAACAGACAAATTGACAAGTCGATAAAAACAAAATTTTGTAATTTGTGCATGCATATATGCGTGGGTATATTAATCAGTATATGTATCTGTTTGCCAGTGTTTATGAATATACTCGTCTATTTTTCCATGTGTGGGTGTTTGTAAGTTTATTTGTGTGTGCGTTCTTTCTCTTCCTCGTTTAATACATGAATAACTTTCTGAATCTAATAAATTAGAAAACTTAGAATTTGTTTTTAAATTTCGCAACGATCTAATAGTTAATTAATAATGCTGATTTCAATTTAATCAAATATTAATACTAATGCCACCCAAAATTATTTTTAAGTCTGCTCACATATTCTCCAAATTAGAAGGTGCTTTACTCTGATTGGTCTACATGGTACATACAACAATGCCTCCCTGATTAAAAGGGTTTTGCTTGTTTTTAACCTTTTAAAATTCTTTGATTCGAAATAATCCACATCACTTGACAAGACACATGTGTCGAAACAAAATAGCTACTTTTGTATAACATATCTAACATATCCATGTTATAATATATATATATAACATATCCATGTTATAATATATATAGTCATCCGCAGACAAATCTGTTTCGCTGTATCACAGCTCATCAGTACGGTTAGACTCCGATTGCTTTTTAACCCAGGATTGGCGTTAGTCGGCGATTCTACCTCTGGGCTACAGACGTTCAGTAGATGAAGGCAGTCTTTTTAGCGCGTATATTATCATTATACACGCCCAATAGCCAGAGTGCTCTAATTCATTATTGAATGAGCGATGCATATATATATATATAAATGGGGTATTATATATATTTAAAAAAATGAACATTTTTTTTAATTTAAAAAAATTTCATCTCTTGACTTTAACTAGATCTCTGAAAAAACTTTAATAAAAGTTAAATATATATATATATATATATATATATATATATATAATGTATTAAACGTAGTTTGGTTTAGTACTAGAGCACAAGACGAACGTAAGCAATAAATCTGGAACTGATGATCTACAAGACTCGTCTAATACGCACTACGTGATGAATTCCGAGAATGACTTCAGGATTTGATTAGCTAACTGTTTATTCCAATTTCTTGTGGAAGCGTAGACCTGTGTCCCTGTGTCAATTGATACAGTTTTTGAGTTGCATGTAACTCAAATCTTCCCATTTAAATGTTACATAATAAGGATCCTAAAAGGGAACGAACTGTACGTTGAAAACATCAGCATCGAGCAGTTATCGAAATAGAAGTGTTTAGTGTTGCGACAGAGAACGGAAATTGTAACAGAAAGGCCTGAAACACATCGGAATTTTGAAAGATATCTTGTGGTGGTGTTGTGATGCAATGGATGTCGAGGGAGAATGAAAAATCAAAGAACAGAGTTCGAATTCCAGTTGAATTTTGTTGCATTCACCTACGTGCAAATACTGTTGCTTTAATTCATCACTGCTTCCTCAAGCTATGGGTTAAATAGAAGGACAGATTAGGTTCTACAACCTTGGTTGACAATCAGTCTACTGCAGAAAGAAATGGCAACCTACTTCGAGAAAAACCTTCTGCCTAGTCAGTCATGGATCGAAAGAATCATGGTCGCCGAAGCGTATATCACGTATAGTAACTGACAGATGGCAGAAAATGCTGGGCAATTTCTTTACAGATGAAGATGTAACTCAAATAAACAGATGTGGTTCTACAGAAAGATGATGAGAATTCTATAGACTGAACACCTGAGTCGCGAGGAAAATAGAAAAATATAAGAAAATAGGAAGTATAAGGATACGTAAAGATAAAATCATGAAGTTCAAATTTCTGGGACACATTATGAGAAATGAGGGCTTGAAAATTTTAACGCACATGACATTTTGAAGGAAGGAGAAACTGTAAATAACTTACATAATGGTTTTCGGTGAATGTCTGACGGAGCAGAAATTGGAAATGATGTTAAAGACTCAAACGAGCAACAGGAGATAGAAAGTTGTGGAGAACCATGATCATTCAATTCCATAAAAAAGTCAGTCGGTTAAGTGTCATACGTGATATACGCTTACATATCTCGAAAGGGACATGACTGACTGGGCAGAAGATTTTCCCTCAGTAGGTTGCCATTACTTTCTGCAGTAGACTGGTTGCCAACCTAGTCTATTGAATCCAATCTATTCTGATATTTAACTCAAAGCTGGAGGAAGAAGAGACGGATTAATACTTTTTCTAAGGGTATTTTTCTCGAGTAAGTGAATGCAACGAATTCAACTGGAATACGAACTCGGCTTTCTCGTTACGAGTCGATATTCAATATACCACAACGCTCTTATTTAAAGAAGAAGAAAGAGCAAGAAAAACAATCTTTGTCGCAATCATGAAGGTTGATAATCTTTAGCCTGCTCAGCAACGTACGGTATGACAAATCTTAATTTCTAAAATAGATAAAAATATTGACATATGCCAACTCATTTCCTGATAAATAAATTTAAAAAATCATCTGACGATGGATGGCAAATTAAGGATTCGAAGTTGAGAGACGAACCGTAACAAAACACCTATTTTGAAGTACGGGTTAGAAGGCTTGTGTTATACTCTGCCAGACTGACTTTCGATTTTCAGGGAATGTATCACGATGGCTGTCTTGTGACATGTGCTAAATTCAGTTTTTTCTTCATAAAACAATGTTTGAAAATATGTTTCGTCGTACAAAGTTGATTTAGATCCTCACTGAGTGACTTGAACTTTTACAAGTGTTTCCTTGTATTTCCTAACCCTCCTCACTACCCCCAACTAATCCCACTGAATAGCATATTTCAGAAAACAAAAAACTGACTCTGACAAATTCACCACAGACCGAGATGTACCAAATTTATGGTAACTATTTAAAATGTAATAATCAGAAGTTGATTTAGAGTACAAAACCACTAAAACTTAATCTCACTGCAGCCTAAATTCTCATTAATTCATCACAAACCAGGATTGAGCACTAATTTTCAATTCGATACAGCACCTAGAATCAGGTGTAAGCAGAGATCTGACACTTGTTCCACACCCCCATACCTATAACTCATCGACCTTCAATTAATAGTACACATGATACTTTTTGGAGGTAAGCAGTAAAATATGATATTAATTTTTTTTTTTTGCTTGATTTGGGAAACTCTAATGGTGGAAGACCATGATAATAAGCACTTAAGGTACAAAATGAATACATTTTCAGGTCTTGCAGGCCATAAAACCAAGATCTGTTTCCGTCGATGTGAATGCAGACACCAACTATTATTGATAAGAATTTTAGTTTCCTACATTTTAATTGTTGTCATTTCAAAATCCATTTACTGTCTACTTTCTTGCTTTTTTCCAGGCCTGAAGCTCATTCCGGGCATTTCTTTGAGAATTCGACATTTATCACATCGGTCTCCATTTTGATATTCTTTACATTTCAGATTGTTCGCTTTTTCCACATTCCTGATAGATTGGCCCTTCCTCATCAGTCTTGACATTCCCCCCGCCCCGATTGTCTCCATTTAGTACAATATTCACCATCATTATACTCATTCTTTCATAAGTTCACACCGATTTTATTATACGTTATAATTTCACAATAAAACTGTGCGTTCTGTCAGCTTCGAATGAGAAATCGGAGAGCCAAGTTCGAATTTCAGTCGGTTTGAGTTTGAGCTTTATTTAATGGCATATCAACCTCTGTGGGTTATTTAATGCCAAAAAAGTTGGGGCTTTAAGGGTTTTTTTATGTTCGGTTATAGTGAGAAGGTTGATTTAGCCAAATTCTAATGAAAATTTTTTGTTTTTATTCTTTTTTATTTTAGAAAACTGAAAATGTCTTCTAGTTTTGTATTCAAAAATGTTTTACTGAGAATTTCTTTTCCTTCAAAAATGTGTTATGGTAATAATTTCTTCTTCAAAAATGTATTGTTGGTAATATTTTACTTCAAAAATGTATATTTTTCTATAAAAGTCTATTTTTATGTGTATATTTCTAATAAAGTGTACTTTTATACATTCATGGTGTTTTGACCCCAGTTTGGGAATTAAGTATTTGCCCATAGGTAGGACCTTAACAGGTGCTACCACTCCGGTCAGGATAGACCTATGAACAACAGCAATTAAGAAGTGGTACCATGTTCTTCACATCCTGCCAATCAGAGGCCTTGCTGCCGGATGCAGTTTACCGTCATGCCCAGAACCGAATTTCAGTCGGCTTCATTAAATTCACTTACTCTCAAATACTTTTGGGAATGTTAAATCTAAACAATATATTCTGGCTTTAAATAACCCACAAAGAGTTGATAAGTCGTAAAACAAATGAATCGATCATTTAATCTATATCAAACCTGACATGGTACCATATGCCATCTTCGCATATAGAAAATTAATTCAATCTGTAGTTAAAGTTCAATCTGTAAGTAATGTACGTAAAACATTTATGAGAAAATATTAGAAATAGAATGACTGGTTAGGATAACATTTAGACAAGCATGACTTAGAGCTACGAAGGATAAGAAATTGTCGGGTGTTTCGATCACTCACTGCGCATGAAAAGAAGTTGTTCAGAAATAACTCCGAATTTACCGAATATTTTAACAATATTAACTGATGATGCTACTCAATCAATTTAATATGCCAATGCATCGTGGAAAATAGGAATAATTAAAAATTAAAATCTAAAGTTCAAACATTCAAAATTAAAAAAATGTTAACTTACGGAAGCTTCACATGGAGAAAGATTCGTTTGAAATATTTCTATCTATAGAGCATTTTATTGATGAAAATAAATTAATTTTTGATTTGAATCATCCAAATCACAATCGATTATTTCGTGTGTTTTCCTATCAGAGTTAGACAGTAATCAATTAGATTGGACCCAAAACTAATTTAACATTGAAATTGAATGCATGAAAGCGCCCGAAGAATTTGCAGAAGATCCGTGTAGTTTTCAAACTTTGATTTTCAAGAAAAAAAAACTTGAATGTATTTAGGTTTAGCCACAAGGTCAGTGATGACAAATTCTATGCTGGTATTCTCAGCATCCATCCTTGCTGTTTCGAGTCTCTTCGTTACCTGTAAGAAAACTTTTTCAGTATTCATTGTCATATATGAGGATAGAAAGGACATAGCAGTCCATAAATCTTTTCTTTGAAAAAATAATCATACACTGGTGCCCTCAAAGACACATGGCTCAGTGGATAAATAATGTAAACCTTTTATTTGTGTCTTACGAAATTTTCCCTTCTACGTAGGAATTCTACTTTCTTATAGGCCTAACAAACTAGTTACAGTTAGTACCATCGGTTGAGCACATACAAGAAAACACAAGGCATTAGTGTTCCCACAATTTTCTGAATCGGTATACTTAGATCTCGTTCATTGTCCAGCATAAGGGATGTTTTTGCAAGACACCACTGCAGCTCAATGCCACTAATGAGGTCTGTTAGATTCTACCATTGACCACACCCATCATGAGGTCTGTTAGATTCTACCATTGACCACACCCATCATGACGTCTGTTAGATTCTACCATTGACCACACTCATCATGAAGTCTGTGAGATTCTATCATTGACCACACTCATCATGTGGTCTCTTAGATTCTATCATTAACCACCCCATCATGTGTTCTGTTAGATTCTAGATCCTGCGTAAATATATAGAGTAACGATTTGTCACTCTTTATATATATATATATGCATACCCAAAAAAACAAGATTACACAGGGGTGCATCATGACAAATGGCTATAATTATTAGGCGTGTCTGTGTGCAGTCAAAAAGATTAGAACATTGGTGTATGCTGTTGCGTGTTGTACTCAATATAACATTGGTAGAATCTAATATCCAGTATAAATGATCTTTTTACAGGGTACCATTTCAATTCTATGCAACAAATATGGTCTTTTAAATTCTGCCATTAACCACATCCAACTTTCTGCTGTATATGTTTTCTTTATAACCTTGACAAGGCTCAATTCCAGGTGCTAGGCTTTTTCAAAGGGCAACCCGTAGTTTAGTCTAGGGACACATTCGGTTTTGAATTCATAATTTTTCTACTCCTACACTTTGTTATTTGTGTAAAAAGGGAAAACTTCGACGTGAAAGCAAGTTTGTCTCGTTAGACCAATTATGAGTGAGTAGCGAGTTCGATTCTCACTAGATGCTCCTCACCTTCAGCCTTATGCTTAAAAACATCATATGGATTCATGTCTTTAGCAAGGGCAGTTGCGTGCTAGTGAATGTAACAAACTCAACTGGAATTCGAACTCAGCTCACCGAGTTCTCTTACCAAGCCGTTATCTATTGTACCACTCGCACATCCATGTCCAGTCTGCTATTTCTTTTTTATTATTTCTCTGTTTTATGCATTCATTTATTTTTCAATTTTGATGCAGTTAGTCTGAATATGAAAAGAAAAGAACAATCTTCGATCGGGATTCGAACTCGTGTCTTTTTATCCTTAATAGTCTTCTTTTCACTGCTTTACTGAAGACGCCAACCAAATCAAGCCCCTCAGTTATATTCCTTATTTCTTCACCTAATCTTCGTAGAATTTGGAACTGGATCCTTTATTTAATCTACGACAAGAAATGTGTGGCGATCTATTCGTACGTGTTGGCATTTGGAAAAGCAATAAAAATTTAAACCAAATACTTTTCCAGTCTTAAGAACAGCGAAATTGTTTTAACACCAGAATATCTAAAACACGAACATATGTATTGAGTCGAAATAAACAAACACAACCGCCCACTAACTTCAATGAAATCGTATTTAATAGATTTTTATTCTTTCATGCAATTTCCTTTTATCTTTATGATTGGGGGGGGGGGGTCGACACTCACTGCCATTTTCAGGAAGTAAATGTTCTCAGTATTGTAGACAAGAGTTTATTATCTAAATCCTGGCATCCAGGTAATCAAATAAAGACAGATAAATAAAAAAAAAAAATAAAAAGGTTATTCACAATTTTTATCTGGGTGTGCAATAACTTATTCAAAAATTGGAAAAATACGTTTCTTGTCGGTTGAATAATTTAAAAGAATATATTTAAATGAGTTCTGTTATAGATTTCGTTTATTTTTTAGTATTGCTCTGTTATTACTTGCCCTGTTTCTAATGGGTCAGAACTAACCAGCCTCGGGAATAAAAGCACAATTACTCTGCCACCAAATGCAAGAACCAAGACATTAAACCTCAAGACTATTGTCTAGACAAATGTAAATTCCTTTTGTACGCAAATTAAAATTTTTGCTTAACGTTGAAGTATTCGCTGCAGACATGTCTTTACATAAATGGTCAGCCATTGAAAATTGGATCAGTTTTTTTACTTCTCTAAACTGACAAGAACTTGTGCGTCAACGGGATGTGACCGTAAAGATAGGCAAGCCTATGCATATATCCGTGCGTGTTCGTTAAAAGATTTTATTGCACTCTCTTGCACTCTCTCTCTCTCTCTCTCTCTCTCTCTCTCTCTCTCTCTTCTTGTTTCTTTGAATCGCATCTTCTCCGATTATCAAGAAATGGAATTTTATTTACGAACAAGATAGTTGAAATACTAAAACTTTAAAATATTCTCACCATTACCTGTATTTTAAGGCGAGATTCCAATTTTATCCATTTCGTTCTCTACTCTCCCCATTTCTTTCCTACTGCTTCTGCTCCATTTTTCTCCCTGGCTCCAGGCGGGACAGAGGGGTTGGTGAGACGGTAATAATGATTGAAATTCTTAGTCCGTTGGAATGTTTTTGGCAAGAACGAAAACGGCAAAAGTTGAGAAGGAAACATTTGAAATGGAGGACGAGGTGAGCGTGCCAGATAATGAGACATTTCAAAGAATAACAAGGAAGTGACTGGGGTGAGGAGAAGAAGATTTAGGGAAAAGAAAGAAAAAAAAAGAAAAAGAAAGAAAAAGTATATTTTCCGTCTTTTAAGTCGGTTAGTGTTTTGCCCTTGTTTAGGTAAGGAAATTTGAACGGAAGCAGAAAGCGAAATTAGAATCAAATTTCCGGTAAATTGATTTATTTCTTAGCCAACACTTCGTTTTCTTCACGACGCCCCTCACTACAAAATAAATAAATAAATGAAATAATAAGATTAAAAATCAGATTACAAGAATTTAAAAAGTGCCCAAGCGAGTAAAAAGAGATTGATTATAAAAAGAAAATATATTTGGAAAAATATACAGAAAAGACAAACATCTAAGACATTTTTATAGAAAATACATCTATCAAGCGTTTAAAGAGAGAAAATGCCCGTCTAAAACATTTATATAAAGAAGACATCTAAGACACTTGAGAAGAGAAGGCATTACTTCAAATGTTAATTTTAGTGGATATTCGTATTTTAGCAAAAGATCCGTTAATTTCAAACAGTACTTATTTTATTTATTGGTCTGCGTACTTGAGAAAACTTAATAAGAAACTACGCTCCCGTCCAGCACGATTCGACCCCCGTTTGCTGGAGGAACCAACGTCCAATTCCGACATGCCCTAACCGCTTGTCTATAAATCTAAGAGCTCCACAATAAAAAAAAAAAGCTTCTAGTTTGCCTTTAAAATTTATCGAAAACACACAGCTACTCAGTTTTGTGTCCGAAACGTAAACAAAGTAATTTCGAAAAAAATTAATGGATTTTATTTTTTAATCAGACATCTTATTATGACAACCACATTTAAAACATTCATAGGGAACACACCTATAAAAGGGATGTGTAACTTTGACGTGGTGTCATGTTTAGAATGTTCATCTTGCTAGATCACTTACGACTGAATTGTGAGTTTGACCCACACTGGTCACTCCATATATGCAGCTTTGTGCCACTTTCAAGCTATAATCAGTAAACCAATGCCGAGAAGAGATGTTTTTTTCTCTATAAATGTCAGACGTTTTCTCTATGTAAATGTGAATGTCTTAGATGTTTTCTCTATATAAATGTATTAGACGTCTTCTTTAAATAAATGTCGTAAACGTCTTCTCTATATAAATGCTTTAGATGTCTTCTTTATATAAATGTCATAGACGTCTTCTTTATATAAATGTCATAGACGTCATCTTTATATAAATGCTATAGACGTCTCCTTTATATAAATGTCGTAAACGTCTTCTCTATATAAATGCTTTAGATATCTTCTCTATATAAATGTCTTAGACATATTCTTTATATGTCGCAATGCCTCATATCTTAGACGTCTTCTTTATATAAATGTCTTATACGTCTTCCGAATATAAATGTCGTAAACGTCTTCTCTATATAAATGCCTTAGATGTCTTCCCTACATAATTATCTTAGGCGGCTTCTCTATATAAATATCCTAAACATCTTCTTTATATGAATGTCTTAGAAGATATCTTTATAAAAATAACCTAAATGGCTTCTCTATAAAAATGTCATAGGCGTCTTCGCTATACAAATGTCTTAAACGTCTTCTCTATACAAATGTCTTAAACGTCTTCTCTATACAAATGTCTTAAACGTCTTCTCTATATAAATATCTTAGATGTCTTCTCTAAAAAATGTGTTAGACGCCTTCTCTATATTGTCATATTGACCAATTTGTTCGATCATCACTCAGTGCCTCATACAAAGTCGACATAGAATAACCAAACAAGAGATGATATGTTGTAAAATCAACCAACCAACTCAACAGGTGTCTTATGTGACTGGCCGAATCTTAGTAAATACTGTTAAGTAGCCACACTGTGGAGTAATGTTTATTTCACTCATCTCGTAGGCTATCACTGTTATATTATGCTAAACTCAACAAAATACTGTATGAATATATAGGTGTGTTTGCGTGTGTATGTATAAACACATACGACTGTTTGTGTGCTTCTGACAATGCTTCGTGTCCATAATAGTCTGTGTACTTATATATATATAACTGTAAATCTATCTTTGAACACGTCTCGAAAATATCACCTAACTGCTACAAATTAATGTAGACTATTGAAAGGTTTAAAACTTTATAATTTACAATAATTAAAATAAAATAAAACGATTAGAAATGCTTGTAAAAATTCATTATTCACCGAAAAGACAATAATGTCCATAATATATCTTATTCATAAAAGTAATTATAAGTTTTTCTAATTAAAGAATGTTTTAGTTTTATTGCATTTTTTATGATTCAAAACAGTTTTTCTATTACTTGGAATACTATTTGACAAAAAAGTTCATGAATTAAATTCTTCGAGGACCTGCCTTTATAATACAAAGCGCTACGAAAATGAATTTTTCGTTATTTCAGAAAATTAAATAAGTGTGGCGGAAATAAATGTAAAAAAAAAAGAAGTTTTTTCAAGATTTTCGAAATATGAAACGTTTTTAAAACAGTTGGATTAATTTGTGAATAATCTCTGAAAGTCTCATTAATATTATTTGATTTTTGGCACGAACTCAATGTATTTTTCACCGCAACAAGTTACACATTGACACAAGAAAAATAATTATCTGCCATTTCAAAGGTTATAAAAAGGATTAAAAATATAATTTAATTATCTAAAGTCTTAATAATCCAAAGTTCAAATTTAATAATCCTTTGGTCTTTCCTTTTAATAATATCATAAAGATTTTGACGCCAAAACTTTGTTTTCTGCATTATTTTTATCATGTATGGTCATTTTTAGCAAATATTTAGAAGTATATATATATGGTGTGGGTGTGTGTGTGTGTGTGTGAGTGAGAGAGAGAGAGAGAGAGAGAGAGAGAGAGAGAGAGAGAGAGAGAGAGAGAGAGAGAGAGAGAGAGTTTCTGTTGGTATATTTTTATGTCCGAATTAGGATTCAATTCCTGGGAGACATCAGATTCTCCAAAACTGAATGGTCTTATAAAAATGAAAGCATAAAAAATAAAATAAATAAATAAATAAAAAGAAGGAAAAATTGGCACAAAATATTCAAAGCTTTTCATTTTTTTTTTTTTTTTTGCCTTGTTTCTGTTGGGCGTCATCCAACTGTTGGCATTTCTCTTAGAGATCCGCGTTTTCCGAAAGAATACATGACTTTAACGGCCACTCGGCAGCTGCTGCTGCTGTTTGATTATTTCAATAGGTAGCTCGCTTGTTACTTGAGGTGGAATTCTCAGGACTCGCGACAAAAAATTATCCGAAAATAAGACTGTGCTCTGTTTAAGATGAACAACAGAAATCCTAATTTATGTCTTAAAGAATTGGAGTCGAGGATAAATACAGGCTTTCATATGTACACGATGATTTGGATTTGCGTGTTTTTCTTCCTGGGACAATAAAAAATACATACATGCATATATATATATATATATATATATATATATATATATATAGAGAGAGAGAGAGAGAGAGAGAGAGAGAGAGAGTGAGAGAGAGAGAGAAAGAAATAGAGAGAGAAAGAAATAGAGAGAGAAAGAAAGAGAGAGAAAGAAAGAGAAAGAAAGAGTGAGAGGAGAGTGAGAGAGAAAGTTTATCGATCTAAGATTATCTGCAATAAACACGCACACACGCACGCACGCACACACAAACACAAACACGCGCACGCACGCACACACATATGTATATATATATAATCTAGACGATTATCATATATATATATATATATATAATCTAGACGATTATCATATATATATATATATATATATATATAATCTAGACGATTATCATATATATATATATATATATATATATAATCTAGACGATTATCATATATATATATATATATATATATAATCTAGACGATTATCATATATATATATATATATATATATATATATATAATCTAGACGATTATCATTCTAAAATGTATAATATTTTAGATGATCGTTCAAAGTTCACTGTTATCGGTCCTGCCGATACATTTGACAACACCGGTAAGACAGAAGCCAAAATTCAACGTTGGCTTCTGTCTTTATATAAGCAAAATTTAATTTCTAAAGACATCTATAATAGGATTAGGCCCGTGGGCTCTCAGCGACCCAGAATGTATGGCCTTCCAAAAGTCCATAAGGAAGGAGTTCCCCTTAGACCCATACTGTCCATGGTAGGGTCAATACAGCATGAGCTGGCCGAGTGGTTAGCAGAGATTATCCAACCTCTGTCTGATGCACTGTCTACGTATAATGTCCTCGACTCTTTTAGTTTTTCTAAATTCGTTAGAAATTTAGAGTTTTCCTCAAGAGATACGTGTATGGTCTCCTTTGACATTGTCAGTTTATACACTAATGTCCCGTTAAAAGATAGTATAAACATTTGTGCTGACATGTTGTATCGAGGTAATTTTGGCCCTGCAATTATTCCTGAAGAAATTTTCTTACAGTGTATGCGGTTGGCTACTGAGGGAGTCGAGTTCAGTTTCAACGGGACAATGTATGCACAGACGGACGGTGTCGCTATGGGGAGTCCTTTGGGTCCTTTTCTTTCTAATATCTTTGTAGGATATTATGAACATGTGTTATTCGAGAAGGTTAATGAGCCAATTATTTATCGACGTTATGTTGATGACACCTTCGCATTATTTAATAACACATCTGAAGCTGAAAACTTTTTAGTTCAGCTAAACTCCCTACATCCATCTCTTCAGTTTACTATGGAGATAGAGAAGGATGGGGGTCTTCCATTTTTAGATGTCTATGTTCAGCGACGGGATGAGGTTTTCGTAACTTCTGTGTTTCGTAAACCGACTTTTACCGGTCTATATACTAATTGGAACTCTTTTGTCCCTAAGTCCCGTAAAATTGGCCTAATAGAAACTTTGGTTCACCGTGCCCTTAATATTTGTTCTCCTGAATGCTTGGCCAGCGAATTAACACGCTTGCATGATATTTTTGAAGGAAACGGGTACCCTACTAATTTGGTAAAACGGGTTATTGCTCGTAAGATTAAACGGTTTAAAGAACCAAAGGTTGAAGGGCCAAGTCGCTGTCCTTTGTATCTCAAATTACCCTGGCTTGGTAGAAAATGTCTTACTGTTACTGACAAAATTTCGGCTAGTATTTCGTCGGGTTATTTTTCAGTACAGTTGCGTGTTGTTTATAAGACAAGGCCTGTGTTTCCGTCTTTCGTTAAGGATCGGTTGTCCTATTTTCGTAAAAGTTCCGTTGTGTATAAATTTAAGTGCTGTTGCGATGCAGCATATATAGGACGAACCAATCTGAGGTTGGAGACGCGGGTTGCGCAGCATGTCCCCGCGAATTTACGTTTAGGCAATTCCCATGGCAATATAAGGACAACTCAATCTGTGTTGGATTCAGCAATCGGCCAACACCTGCTGGATAATCAAGTTTGTGCCTCCTCTTATGAGGACAATTGGTTTTCTGTCCTGCATAGTGCTCGATCGGCATACCATCTACGTGTTTTGGAGGCCATTTGCCTAAAAATCCAGCAGCCGAGCCTGTGCAGGCAGAAAGAGCAGTTCTTACGCTCTTTGCAATTACTGGCGAGTTTGTGAGTGTAACATTTTTCTTTTTTATTTCACTCTTGTGGGATTTATGTTTACACCCCCCTCACTTTTTAATATTTTTCAATAAATTTATTTTTAAACGAATTCCATCTTCTCCCAGTATTGCAAATATTCCATTTTGGTTGTGTCCTCTTCTATACCCATTTATAATTTTGCCAACGTAACCCTTGACAAGTGTTGGCTGAAAGGTTCCTCGGGTTTGGGTTAAAATGACGTCCACTCTCTTTAAGGCTATCAGTTATTTCTGCGGGTACAAATCTTTGTTTCTATATATATATATATATATATATATATATATATATATATATTGTGCTACTCATAATGTCCCACTGATCAACATATATAAATAGTCGAGCCACAGGACGCATAGCCTGAAGATTGTGCTCGAGCAAGCAACAGACCGTTTCCACTAGTTATTGACCTCAATGTCTACGTTATATTTACACATGCTCTGAGGTTGAGTACATTACCCATAAATATAACATTTCTTAAAACAATATTTTGATAATATATATATATTATTATTATTATTATTATTATTATTATTTGTTGAGGATTTATAACATAAATATGTTATAATGTCACTAAAAAAGTAGCCATTTTGTTTCGACACTATCTGAGATCAGCATTGGACACACATATTAAAATCTATAGACATCTACATATCTATAGACTTGAATATGTGTGCATTCACGTCTTTTACTCGTTTAATATCTAAATAACTTTATAATAATTTAAATGTAATGCTTTTTTAAACTTAGAATTTAAAATTCGAAATAAAAATAATGTAAAGTGAATCTAATAGTCGATTAATAATACTGATTTCTATTTTAATCAAATATTAATATTACGTCACAATAAAGTTTTTATAGTCTGTTCTCATATTCTTCAAATTAGAAATTACTTTATTTTGATTGATCCACTTTGTGCATGTAACAATGCCTCCCTGATTAAAGGGGTTTGGCTAGTCTTGAACCTTTTCAAACTCTTCAGCTTGAAATAAACTTCATCACTTGATATGACACGAATAGTATTGGCTACTTTTGTGGTGATATTATAATATATTTATGTTGTTACGCGTTAGTGTAACAAAATGAAAAAAATAAAAATGATGGACCAAAACTCAGAGTTAAAATACAGACAAAAATTTAATTCACAAAATATTAGATAAAAATATTTACAAATATACAGTTTTACATTCAAATAGAAACATAGAGTTTACTGGCAGGCGAAGTGTTACGAGGAGAGAAAGGGAAAGTAAGGAGTCAAGTATCTTAGCCCAGTTAAGTTGGCGGGGAAGTTAAGTGCTATACTTTTTTAAATCCTTAAATGTGTTTATAAAGACTAATTATTGGCTTGGTCAATGAAAGAGGCAAAAAAGGTGTATTTACCCAGATAGTTCCATGAGATTCTCTTTTCGGTTTTAGTTGGTCGGACTTTACTGTGAGATTCTTTCGGCCGGATATGGATCCTAGAATCTTTACTGGAGTTGATATGACAACAAAATCCTTTTAACAACTCTTTCAAGTTTTTGATTGTCGTCAACTAGGGAGATTCTTTTGGCTGGATATAATTCCATGACTCGAAACCGATGCTGATAAGGTCAGCACATTCTTTTATCAACTGTTTCAAGTTTTAGTTTTTTGTGGTCGACTTTAGGATTCTTTCGGCTGGATATACATCATGAATCTTAACCTGAGCTGTAGAAGTCAACCCATCCTGCTATCAACTGACTGCTCCATGCCCAAAACCTATTTTTATAGGGGCTAACATCTAATTTGCATACTTCTAGAACCTTTCGAACTGTCTGGAACATTCTACAATCTTCCAAACGTTCTATTTCTAATTTCCCATTTTTACGACTACTTTCTGAATTAAAACTTTTTTGTAACAACAAATAGGACTCAATAGAGTTCTTTACTACAACGTTTTAGACATTAATATTATTTTTGTATATAAATGCATCCTCGTAACAATGTTATAAATTTTAAATAAATATTATTCGTTCTACTTTATATTGAGTATTTTTTAAGAATAGTGTTTCTTTTATTTTATCTATACCTACCCTATACTTATATATATATATATATATATATATATATATATATATATACTAAATGCAATCCTCAGGGTATGTACAGCCTGACGACTGCGATTAGTATGAAACCATCGCCTCTGGGTGTTGACTTTAATGTCCATGTTTATATCTACATGTGCTATATTCCTGATATTGAGCACTTTAACCAATGAACCGACGTAACTTAAAACTGTATTTTATCATATATTTTTTTCTTGTGTTCGTACAAGTGTTTTCTTTTCTGAACACAAAGTGTGTAAAAGCTGTCCAAAAGTTCTGCATATCCGAGCTCTTTCGCCCGTGTCTTTTTAGCCATTAATAAGAAGGACTTTTTAATTTTTTAACTGAATGTGTGAGCTTTACATGTAAGTATCTGAATTTACAGGAATGTTTTATTCTCCCAACACGGTCAGCACATTAATTCCGTGTTCATAGTTAATATTACTGAGTGTTGGCTTTTATTCTTTTGTTATTAGAGCTTCTATAATTTTAAATCTTTTTTTACATATGGCTAAGGCTATTATACTTGTATTTTCCAGAAAAGAAAACACTTGTCCTTGCACTAGAAAAATTAAATAAAGAACTTAACTGCTGTAACTTGTCCGTTGTCGTTAACGAAACTTGTATAAAAATTGGAGTTCTTCTCAAATACACAATATATATATATATATATATATATATATATATATATATCATTATTAATTATTACTTTAGAATATGTACAAACTACTAAAACATTGAAAGAGCAATGTCTCATCAGGTAGTAAATAATTATGTTACTGAACGTTTTATTAAATTTTTAAAATTAAAATTTTTTTTTAATAAAATGTTTTAATAATAAATATTCATTACTCTATTTTTATACTGAGCACTGTTTAAAATTAATGCTTGCAATTATTTTTTCGTCTCTCATTCATCTGTATATATATATATATTATAACAAAGTTGTGGAACTCGTAGGTTTTTTAACCTGCTGTTCATGCATTTACTTTTATAAAGAATGCTTGATACAAACGTAGAGCGTTATACTGTAATGGTTGTTACAATGGTTTATAAATTCATAGTATCACTACACAAAAATTTTGGCGTTTCGAAGCTAACCTTGTTTTTTCGTTGCCTCTCTTCGGGGGAAGAAGTTGGAATGCTTTCCAACTTTGTCATTCCAACTTCTTCACCTGAAGAGAGGCAACGAAAAAACAAGGTTAGCTTCGAAACGCCAAAATTTTTGTGTAGTGATACTATGAATTTATAAACCATTGTAACAACTATTACAACTATATATATATATATATATATATATATATATATATATATATATATTATGGTGCTCTCCTACGAGGAATGGGCTCTTTCTTTTTGTTATATATAATCACCTGCATGACTTCCGGAGAGAAGTTAACAGATGCAGTGAACAACTGCTACTAGTCAGACAATAAGCAGCATAATAATACCTTCGAACTTACTTATTTCTATATTACTTATTATTAATACTTCCTTTGAATATCTTTTTTTCTTATTATACTAATATATGGATGTGCGTTGTGGTGCAGTGGATATCAGCTCGGAACGAGAAATCGGGGAGCCGAGTTCGAATTCCAGTTGAATCCATTGCATTCACTTACGTACAAATACCCTTGGGAAAGGTATTAATCCGTCTCTTCCCTCCAGTTATGGGTTAAATAGCACAACAGATTGGGTTCTATAGCCTTGGCTGGCAACCAATCTACTGCAGAAAGCAATGGCAACCTACTGCGGGATAACCTTCTGCCCAGTCAGTCATGTCTCGAAAGAGACATGATCACCTAAGCGTGTTTCACGTATGGCACTTAACTGACTGACTAATATACTGTTTTGAACCTACCTCCTGTGTTCTGTGTCTTACTTCTGGCACGAACCGGTCACAACTTTACGGCGAAGTTTCGCCACAACCCCACAACAAATTGGTGACGAAAATCCACAAGAAAATAAATGTATTTTTAAAGTGATCAATATCAATGGATAAAACGTATGTAAATATAAAACTGGATATTAATATGTTGTTCGATCGGAATGTAATGTTTGGAAAAAAAGCGCAACAAAAAAAGGACGTGAATTCTTTTTCTTTGGATTCTTCTTTTATTTTATAGATCCCTTCGTTTTTAGCCAATCACCCATTAACGCTGGTGATTTCTTAAGAAAAGTTTGCATATTGCTTTCGTTAAAGAATCTCCATAACTCACTTCTCAGTTTTATCTGGTCACTTACTTCGTTCGCTGACCTTGTGTCTCGTATACGAAGATGGATCAATAATTCCGTAGCTTGACATGGTATCCCTTTTGATCTATGTGATTAATGTTCAACATGAAATTAAATGTCTTCACAAAAGATATATGCAATAAGAATGCAAAAAGAGATATTGAATAAGGAAGTGCGATAACAATTGACTCTTGATCTTGAAGAGGGCAAGATTGTAGTGTTCGAAAAAGTACGCACACGATTACACAGAGTAGAAATCCGTTGGAAAAAAGCTTTCTATATGATACTGCCTCCTACAAATAAAATACGAAATAAATGTGGATTATTTGGAGGCAATATGGCAAGTCCTAGCTGAAATGTACTGAGCTGCTGGAACTAAAGAATGAATCTTATTTGAATATTTGTCATGGGATTAGCCATAGAGTCGGGATAGGGTCAAGATAGTGCGATTGTGAGAAAGAGGCTGCATAGTTTAAATTGTCATCTTTATACATGTAAACAAGGCTGGAAATTAAGGATCTGACAACTCCAACCTTATATAGACTCCAATTTTAGCCTTCATTTGACTCTCTCAAAGAAAAAGTATGATGGAAGAAATCAGAGGCTTTCTGAAGTGATAGAATGGGTCGACCATAGACGTGTGTATGATGTAGGGGGGTGAGTTTTTCGTTACTTCTTTAGTTTCTTATATTTGGGGGTAATGCTGGTGGGTATTAAATTCATGACCACTGGGTTACTTATTTATGCTCGTTCAGTGGTTGGAGGAAGTGTGTGTGTAAATAGACTAGCTGTATAGCACATAATAACACACACACATATGTGTGTGTGTGTATATATATATATATATATATATATATATATATATATATATACTAGCAGTATAGCCCGGCCTTGCTCAAGTGTAATGAAAACTTAAAAACTTATTCTTGGTCCTGGAGCTCAGACTCAGCCTAAAGAATATTTGTGTGAAGTTTGGTGAGAATCGGATAAAAATTGTGGATTTGTATAAAGGACATACAGACAGATAAACAGACACACACACAAAGATCTTGTCTTATATATATATATATATTATCGATTTTCTGCACTATTGTAAGAATTGCAACCTTGAAACACTTGAATATCGTTTCTTATGTCTTTGTCTATGAGTGTATCAAATTGGATTAAAATCAGACCACTCCTTCTATAACCCGATTTTTTCGATTATCGATTTTCAATATTTATCGGGTGTACCTCGACACATAACCTAGCTAAAAACACTCGCAGACGCTTATAGTACAACTGTGTAAATTTTCAAGAAAATCGTTTCAGCCGTTTCGGAGTCTATGGGTAACGGACACACATATACACAGACACATACACACACACACACGCACACAGACAAAGTTCCATTTATAAATAAGTTTAGATATTGCGTACCACGCCATAGTTGACAAACTAAGCTAGTCGATCATTTTACTGTATAACAAATTTGTTGCTCACTCGGTGCTCAATCTTTTGACCTCGTACCAGACTACTCTAAGCTTAATTAATATCTATAAAGTCTATAATAGTAGATAAATTTTATATTATGGGTGGTATTGTTTGAAAAGAAAATCATAGCGTTGCAAAATACATCTGCAGTATTTATGGTATTTGCCTAAATTATTTCGTAATTCTAGATTCTGGAATGTCAGTCAGAGAATTTAAGTTGAGGAGGGTGGTTAGTGATGACTAGTGGCTAGAGGTGATTCAGGATAATTTAGTTTGTGGAATCACTAGGCCACGCCTTGTTTTACTTTCCTTTTCTCCTGATTACCTTTATTTTTTTCGCTTGAGTAATATATATATATATATATATATATATATATATATATATATATATAGTGTGTGTGTATGTGTGTGGGTGGGTGGGGGCGCGTGCAAGTGAGAGTGTATGTGTATGTGTGTCTGTCTGTGTGTCTGTGTGTGTGGTTAAAAAAAAGAGAAAAACTGATGTTCTTTGGTCTGGACCAAGGTTACGATCATGGGGAACTCAGTGGTAATCGAAATCACTAAGCAATATTATTGAATTGGTAGATTACGCACACACACACACACACACACATACATATATATATATATATATATAATTATGTATTTGACAGCCGTCCCCCTTATGCTTATCTTATGTTTATATATATATATATATATATATATATATATATATATATATATTAAATCCAAAAATGAAATAGCTTGTGGGTAAATTCCAAAACCAGATTCTATTAATATTAATTTTATTAATGTTAAAAATAATCCAGGTGCAGGGCACGATGTTTCTGGAGATTTATTTGAATACATATATATATATATATATATATAGAGAGAGAGAGAGAGACAGACAGACAGAGACAGAGACAAAGAGAGAGAGAGAGAGAGACAGAGAAAGAGAGAGGTGGGTGTTAGTGAAATTGGGTAGACGGAACTGTCTAGAAGCCCTTGATTACTTGATTATTGTGCTCACATTAAAAACTTACCATGAGTTGACTCAACTTTTGTTAGTGAAATCCTGTTTACAGGACTGTTCTAAAGCTGTCAATGGTTGTGCTCGCATGAAAACCATACCATTGACTGAATTAATCTTTGTTAGGGAAATTGGATATACGGAAGTCCAGAAGTCGCCTATGGCTGTGCTCACATGAAAGCCATACCATTGGTTGACTCATGCTTTGTCCATCAAATTGGGTAGATGGAACAGTTTAGAAGCTGTTGCACGTAAATCAGCGAGTATTTGGGCGTACTGACCTTGTTGAAAACATTGATCGCGCCAGATTATGCGTTCTCTACCAAAAAATATAGCTCATGTCTATTCAGCATAATTTCAATATAAACAACTAACCTGGTGATAGGGCGTGGCTATACGCCCTGGCAAACGGATTTGCACGGAAATGAGTTGTAACCGGCCATTATCTTAGAAGTAATTAATCCGTAAATATTCTGAGGAGAGCTTATGCTGATTTTGCACTGTGAATAGACATAGTTCGACACAAGGATATGAGAAAAGAGCATTCATTGAAAAACCAATTCATAGCTCTAATCGTTTGTTTCCTGCCTTTTTTTTTTTTCATCTAATATTCCATTTCATTTTCATTTCTTTTTTCTCTTCATTTTTACATACCTTGTTTGAATTTCATTCGTTTTCTATATTTTATTCTGTAATTTTGTTATGTTTCATATTATTTTTTTTATTTTCTTATCATTTTAGTGGCATTTTCCCCCTTATTTCTTTAATGTTTTATTTCTATAATTTTGTACCCCCATCCTTTATTTTTTAATGTCTTTTTGTTTTACATTACCCTTCTTTTCCCTTATTTGTCGAATTCTTACTTTCTTTTTAACTTAATTTTTTCTACGCTTTTTTCTCTCCCCTCATTTCCAAGTATATCTTATTTTTATTTATGTTTTAAATTTAAACGAGTGTTTTTCCTTCATTCTTTCTTTTTTGACATTCTTTCTTTCCCATCCTCCTTTTTTCCGTGTCTGCATTTATTATTATTATTATTATTATTATTATTATTATTATTATTATTTATAGATCTTTTTACGATTTCTTCTTATTTTTAATGAACGTCTTTTTTTTACTCATCCTTCCTTTTTCTTTTTCTCGACATTTTTCTATTCATTTCCCTTTCCGTCCGCACATCCCTCTTTACTGAGATGTGGACACCGCTCTTATCAGCCTTTCCATGAGTAAGCACGTTCAGCAGATCTCTAAGTTCTGATAGCACCCTCCAAAAATTCCTACCATGTAAGGGGTTGCGTCGTCACACCATCTACTTCTCCATCTGACAGGGTAACATTATTGGGAATAGACGCGGGCCAAACCAACAACTTCGCACATAGATGTTTTAATTTACATGGTGATGGGGGAGGAAGACGTGTGTGTTCTTAAATTGTGCACGTGGAAAGACAAATCAGTTCTTTATTATTCTCAGTCATTTATTTTACTCTGCCTTTGCTTTTAAGATATTTCTTTATAACTATTTTAATATATTTTATGACTGTCTTTTTGCCATATGTTTTTTTTTATTTTTATGTGCATTTGTGTGAGCATGCGCGGGGGGGGGGGGTACGTGTGCGTGAATACTTTTGCACAGAAATATGACTGAAAATGAAGAAAAAATCAGGTACGATGAATAAAAATTAAAATAGAAAAAATAATACTTATTTTAAATTCCGTTTCTATCAACATGGATTTCATTTGTAATATGTATTTACACACACACATGCGCGCGCGCACATAAGACGAAATCAACAACGAAGACAACCACAATAACTTCAGATTTTCGTCAACAAATCGCCCAACACAACGGAGCGATCTCATTACATTTGAAAACGACCTAATAAATATAACAAACTAGAAATAAGATAAACGACCTAATAAATATTATAAACAAACAGGAATAAAAAAAACACCTAATAAATATTATAAACAAACTAAAAATAAGAAAAACAAACAAAAAAATTATAAAATAATTAAGAAAATGACCAAAAAATGATAAACAAATAAAAAAAACTATATATACAAGCCGACAAATCTAGAACCATCTACAAAACAGTCACAAAAGATGACAAAAAGTTAGTTAAAAAAGAAATCACCATCATTCTATAAAACCACTAGAAACGATATGGAAATCAACATCAAAATGAAGAAAAAACATATCCGCCAAACTGAAACTAAACAGGATCAAGAGGCTACCGAAAACAGAATTATTCATCAAAATGAAAAACCATAGGGATAACTTCTTGAACAAGCCAACATGCGGATTAATAAATCTTACCAAAATCAACATAAAAAAGCAAGCAAATAGTAGAAGAAATATGTTCAAAACTAAAGCGTACACTAAAAATAAACCAATGAAAACGCACAAAAGAAACAATTGGTTTAAAAACATCAACAACAAAGAGAAATGCTCATGTGTAAAAATGGAGATAAAAAAACTTCTATCGATCCATCAACGAACACACATTTAATAACGCACTAGAAATCGCAAAACAATATATAAACATCCCAGATGAAGACCTAGACATTATCGAACACTGTTGAAGGGCTATATGATATAACAACAACAATATATGGTTGAAACATTACAACACTAACAACAACAATGTCAATAACGATTACAATTTTGATGCAACAATGGATAGCTACAAGGGCTCTTTTTATGTGAAGTTATATGAATACATATCATCAAAAAATTTAACAAACATTATCAACAAGCAAATCATAGATTTATTCAGGGATGATGGATTAATTATCTTAAACTGCAACGGTTGAAAAAAATAAGAAAACATGATAAATTCTTTCAATATACTAGAATTCACAATCTAAAATAGAAAATTTCCTAGATATAGCATTCATTTTAAATGGCAATACATACAAACCATGCAAAAAAGTAAACAACAACCCCATATGTATCAACAAATCTCCAACCACCCCCTAATGTATTGAAACATACATATATCCATAAAAAAGAATATCAAAGAATTCCAGCAATATTAAAATATTCAACGAAAACAAAGACACATGCGAATCAGCGTTAAGAAATAGATGCTGTTCAAAAAAGATTGAACACACAAAGGAATAAATATACAACAGAAATATAAATATAATCTGGTACAACCGACCCTATAATAATGCAATAAAACAAAAATAGAAAAATATTCTTTAATATAACCAAAAAACAAAATTAGTCAAAGCTTTTTGGCAACATGGAGAAAAAATAACTAAACATAATAAGAAAATCCTCAACAAAACCAAAAACAACAACAACAACACAAACAAGCAAAGTAGCATTAATAGATACAACTGTCAAAAGAAAGATATCTGCCTACTTAATAACAAATGCCTAACCATATATATATATATAAAGCCATCGTAACAAAAAACATTAACACAGACGAAAAAATTTATATATGAGCCACAGAAAAGGAAACTTCAAAGAAAGTTTTAACAGTCACACAACAGTATTTAAAACAGAAAAATACAGAATCAACATATCAAAATATGTATGGATCATAAAGAAAAAAACTTGTCACCGAAATTAAATAGGAAATTATAAAAAAAGATCACACCGACATAATAACAATAGCAAAAACTGCAAACTATGCCTGGATAAAAAAAAGAGTAATAATTACTTTTAAAAAGCAAAGTACATTATTAAACAAGAAAAACGATGTAATGTGAAAATATAAACATTCAAACAAAAACTTACTTTACTACTTAAATACCAATACAAGCAGAAACAAATAAACATAAGATAAAAACGCAATATAAAGCAAATAACGACCAAAATATTCTGCAGCACTCAAGAAAGAGCGAAAAACTAAAAGGTAAATAAATAATACAACATTCATTAAGCAAAGATATCACGTACACAAAAATATCAATTTCCACCAAACTTCATTTAAATACAAAAAGATTGAGAAGTAGCAACAGAAAAACCCTGAAGAGCGAAGATATTACAACTATGGCCTCACAAAACTTCGAAGCCAGCAGGACTAAAATAACACCGGTCATTTAAGTAACAAGTTTCTCTATATGTATAGAAACACACACACACACACACACACACACACACACACATACATATATATATATATATATATATATATATTATTCATAGAAAAAGTTGTCACACACACACACACACACACACACACACACACACATATATATATATATATATATTCATTTTTAAACGATTTATTTCGCTACCTTGGTTTCTACCATGAGTGGTGTCTTCAGACGATTTTAATAACTTTAAAAATTATTCAAAATCGCCTGAAGACAGCACTCATGATAGAAACCAAGGTAGCGAAATAAATCGTTTAAAAATGAAAAATATTCAAAAGTTCTACAATATAATTTTATAGAAAACTTTTTAATTCAAATGTGTACTGGTCTAACCCTATTAAAACTAAAAACTAAGTATTAAACAATATATATATATATATATATATATATATATATAGTTTTAAAAAAGTTTTAGATATTCTACAATTTCATCGGTAATACGTATTTCACAGCTGAACTTGCTGCTCATTAGGCTCAAATGATACAACAGTTAATATTCAAAATATTCCAGAAAATAATTACACACAGACGTTCACGTGTCTATATCGATAATCTTCAGGAGTTATCAGCAGTTCATTACTAATATACACAATAGATTAAGAATGTGAAAAACAGGAAAACAATGAACGAGGTGTCGTTATCATTATAGGAAAACCGAGTCAGGAAATATTTTCACACAGTATCTATATTTAAGAAAAATCTCAAATAAAATAAAATAAAATAAAAAATAACTCCTCGAAATAATAAACATAACAAGGGATTGCATAAAATTGTAATAAAATCTTTAACATCCTGATAGTTGTTCATGCTCGCTTGCATTTAATCTTCTCCGGTTTGAAAGTCTGACATCCATACAAATTATTGCTATATTTTTATAAATATTTTTTTTAACCGAGATTTTCATATTAGTTTATGTGGATATTGATACAACGTCTGTTCGGAGTATAAATAGTCACATAATACTACTAAAAATCATGGCTTACCTATTGAAATGTTTTCTTAGTCCTTTCCAATTAACTTCCTTTGGGACCTCACACCCTAGCATATTTTTTCACCCATTTAGAAACGGTATAGAAAACGAAAGATTTTCATATTAGTTTATGTGGATATTGATACAACGTCCGTTCGGAGTATAAATAGTCACATAATACTACTAAAAAACATGGCTTACCTATTGAAATGTTTTCTTAGTCCTTTCCAATTAACTTCCTTTGGGACCTCACACCCTAGCATATTTTTTCACCCATTTAGAAACGGTATAGAAAACGAAAAGAGCCCTGAACTGTTATGCGTGGCAGTGAATGTTTGACAATCTATTCACAGATGAAGCAAAAGAAATGTGGTTCTATAGAAGGATAGTAAGAATACTATGGATAGTTTTCGATCATGACTTTTCACAATTTCCTGCACTTTATAGCTCTTAATAAATTTTGTCTTTTTGTTTACATTTCCTTTTAGAAATTTCTAGAAATTGTGTTCCTCTATTCTTCTTGCCGTCAATCAGCGCTATTATGATCGAATTTCCCAAGACCTATTTCCTCATTTTAACTATCTCTGATGCTAATTATAAATGTCGTTTTTGTTTCTGTTTTCTCTTAAGCGTTGTCGTTATTCAAATGTTTTGTTTTTGGTAGTTTTTCTTTTGACTCTTTACCGAATGAAATCAAGGCTATACACCCGATTGGCAATATATTCAGAATGGCTGGATACTATCGGAACAGACGTTATATAGCAAAAAACTCGTTGTTACCTGGGATACTATAACTATAATACAATGCCATAGTATTCGTTTATACGGCTTATCAAACATTTGCAGGTTATCTAAAAACAGAAAATATGTTTTTTATTTCTTCTTTTATTAATTGTTGTTATATAATATTATTAATTGTTGTTATATAATATTATTAATTGTTGTTCGATAATATTATTAATTGTTGTTATATAATATTATTAATTGTTGTTCTATAATATTATTAATTGTTGTTATATAATATTATTAATTGTTGTTATATAATAATTGTTTACTGATAAAGTCTTAATAATTAACCTACAGCTGAGGGGAGAAGTTGTTAATTTATATCATTCAGTAAGGTATTTCCGCCGAAGTGATTGTAACGAACCCAACAAGAATTGGAACACGCCTCTTCGATTAACAATTCCGAGCCATTATCCATTAAACCACTCGCAAAGCGAAGCTTACATCACCTGGTATTTCAAAACAGTCACCCTTCTAGCTACTGGCCAGGTTCGACGTCGCTTAAATTCGGTGATCGTATGGAAACCGGTATTTCAGCGTGATCTGTGTATTTATTGCGTTGAACTACACAATTGCGGCACAAGGCCTAGTTTGGGAGGGGGAAACAAAACTGAGGTTGGTCGTGCAGTGCGCTATCTTATTCCTAGCTAATTTCATTCGTGACCCAAGCATATGTTACAATTTATTATTTCAGCGTGATCTGGCCGTAAGCCAGGAAATAAAATGTACTTTAACGCATTTCATTTTACATATCGTAAAGGAAATATTATTTACATATCGTCAAATCTAAACTCTTATATGAATGCCATGCTTAGCATCCTACTTGTTTAGGTTTTTTAATCATTTCACCCCATAAAATGCGATAATGCAACTGACTAGAACACAAAGGGGTTATTAGGAGCTAAAAAGGGTAAGAAGATTTTGGTGAGGAAAAGTGAGAAGAAAAGGTTTCAGGAAGACAGATATCGATTGGTGTTGCATTTAAGGTTTGAGGATTGTAGCTGGCTAGAAAGCAAGGGATTAAAAGGGAGTTACACAAACGAGAAGTGCGAGAAAATAAACTATTAGAAAATAAATACGAGAGTAGGCCACTTCTTTCATCGATGTTGCAGTGCTTGGATTGCATTGGTGAAGAAGCTTTCATTTTTTAGTCAAAAGGTCATAAACAGCAGATATAACACCATCACCACTTCGAAACTGGTTCCAAACAAGTGTTTATTCATGTTGGGAAACAGATGATAGTTAGATGGGCAAAATTCGGAGATTAGAGAGGACGATCAACCAATTCAAAGCCACAGTCAGCATAGAAACCATTGAAACTAAGGACTTGTCCTGATGAAACAAACATGCTTTCACTGCACGGATTGTCTCTTTGTCTTTGACTCAACATTCATCCTGAGTTAAGAAAAGTTCAAGGAAACCAACTGGATTTGCCTTAAACGATAGAGGATTTCCCGATATGATCAGCCTTGACACTAATCAGGTGTCAAAAGACGTGGCACCCACAGAGCAGAAACCTTCGTTATGCCAATTTCATTGTACAGAATATTTTCAACTCTCTCACGGAATATGCTAAAAGCATTAGCTATTTGATTTATAGGTAATCGGCTGGAATCCAACATCATGTGATGAATTCGATCCATGTTTTCCTCAGTGGTGAAAGTTACAGGACATACAGACCTTGGACCATCTTCAAGACACTTCCTTCCCATCCTAGATTCAGCTGCCAACATTTTTTTTAGTTTTTAGTTCTATTTTTTTTAATCATATCACCCCGAGCAAGGCGGTAACGCCACTGAAGCACAGGGGGCTACGTAAGAATGAAAAGATTGGAAAAGAAAAAGCCTGAAACCACATCCTAAACAGGGAACAGCCTCTTTACCTGTTCAATAGACGTGAGTGGAGTGGGAACCGGGCGATAGTTTAGTCTATCTACTCCTATTAAAAAAAAAAAATAAAAGAATGAAAAGAATGGAAAAGAGAAAGCCGGAAACCACATCTTAAAGCTGATGTAGCAATCATATCAGCATGAATGTATTTGAAGACTAAACTATTTTTAACCCTACGGTGTCAAATTTTGACACATTTTCAAAAGAAGTTGCTGCTAATTAGTTTTGAATTCTTCTTTGAACAATCAGGTATCCTTTTATCTGAAGGAAGCAGTTCCGTTATTGATAAGATTTAAACGTAATGTATGCAAGATTTTACAGCTCCAGCATCACTCCCTCATAGCCAACCTATGAACTACCTCTGTATGGTCATATCTAAACAATTACCTATATAAAAACGTTTCCTAAATGATTACAAATGACTTGAAGCGAATTAATTCTTTACGTCTTAAAGAAGACAATAATTCATCTTACACTATTAAGCTACAGAATCACAGACGATTTTACCAAATAACAAAAACCACAACACTTAAATGCTCCAGACAATTAAAACTAAACTGTGTTACAAGAGATAGATTTTTTCCATGTAAATGTCTTTTTTGTACGTAGGCCTTCTCAGCTTCATGGCGTAGAATAAACCACTATCCTACTGCATTAACCCAATGGTAGGGACGAATTTTACACGCTTAGACGACCATGTGTTTTTCCGATTCATGATTACCCAAAGGTATTTACGCGAAAGTGAATGAAACGTAAATTATCTTCTATTATTCATGCTGAAGCGTTAGAAGAGACAGACATAATAGAGCTTAACTTTACTACTCTTTTCACCAGAAACGGTTTAAAAGAAAATCCTTATTAATATTAGAACGAACAATAACAGTGTACTTGAGAAATATTACTTCATGAAAAAAATCTTTTAAGACAAAAAATTTATGAATTTCAAACTGTATTAAAGATAACTGCTTGAACAATGCATGCCTAATGTTTGCTGTATGGAAACGCTTAATTTTACCAGTGCATTGTGGTCCAGTGGATATCACGATTGACACTTAACTGATTGACTGATTACGATTAAAATTGTTAATGAAAAATATTCTGATGCCCGAAGCAAAACAAATTCTATAGTGTCATAGATTATCTGAGTATGCAGCGTACTGAGTATTCCTCCCTCTGGATTCAAATATATGATGACGCCCTTGTCCCCCAAGGACAAGGGCATCAACCCAAGAACGACCAACACAAAGCTGACCATAAGAAAATAAGGCCAGTGATCGTGTAACTAATGTGGGTGTTGTTTGATTCTTATTATTCTAATTTTCCAAGCGAAAGTGCTAAAAGAACACTGGAAAATTATATATATATATACTAAAATTAAACTGACACTTCCTTTCCTCATATTAATTGGTCTACACCCACAAATCTTTTAATAACCTCCCACTCCACTAAATTCACCTAATATCGTGGCATTTTTATTTTTTAATTAACTTGTCACTATATATATATATATATATATATATATATATATATGATCTTTTAAATGAACGACATTTCACTACCTGATGATGGTGCATTAAGCACTGAAACTGGATAGCTTTTAAGTTTCAGTATGTTTTTATTATAAAAATAATAATAACTACATATATATATATATATATATGCTTAACATCTGTTTTAAGCACTTTATGAAAAGTAAATTTAGTTTAAATCCCATATATATATATATATATATATATATAAAATAAAATAAATTTCGATGTTTATTTTATAATTGGCTCTGTAATTTAAATATTAATTACATTGAGCCCTCCACCTTGATCATTTTTTAATATAATTAAATATTAATATTAATTACATTAATAATTTAATGTAATTAATATTAATTGGGATCGGTTCTTTGGGATTTACCTTCCTGTTTTTCCTTTTGGATTAAAGTTTTATATATATATATATATATATATATATATATATATATATATATATATTGTATTGTTATAGTATAAAACGTTGAAATGATGGATTTAGCCGTTTTTTTTAATGATTGTTGTATATGTTAGCTTGAGAGAGTAATGAAGATGAGATTGAGAAAAAGCGGGTCACAGATAAATATTTAAAAATCTACAATATCCATATCACTTTACACACAGTGCAAAAATAAAGCTACATAAAATACACAACCGCAGTAATAGAAATATTATCCACCACAATAAATTAAACAAAACAGATACTTAATACAACCACTTTCAGAACCATTATGGAAATAATCAGATATAAAAAAAAAACTATAACAATAATAACTCAGAAGCAGGCATATTGCCAAAACTGTTCCTTAGAAGACGTTCGGGAAACGTGCAGAAATTTGAAAAAAAAAACATATGTATGAACACAAATGGTATATCCCAAATAACAATTTATCAAATGTACTGGTCATAAACAGCAATAAATTCGGCCACAACTTCGACAATAAAATGGCATACTCATCAAAAGAGAAAATAATTTACTTAAAAGGAAAATGCTCTAGAGTGTCATCATCAGATATCAATCTGCGCCCCGTTTTTTCCCAGTTCCACCTTTCTTAATAGAACCAATACTTTCCTAAGCTAACATATACAACTAATTTATCAAAAAATCAAAATAAATTTGTTAAATACATTATTCCGACGTCATAAAAAATAGCGGCTCTAATTACAAGGATATTAAATATCATAAAGAAATTAATCATAATACCAAAAATAACCGAAATAGGAAAATGATTTGGTACACACCACCATTTAACTAAATGGTTAGTACCAATTTAGGCAATAAATTCCTTAACCTAGTTCAAAAACACTTCCTAACTAATAATCAACTTAGCAAAATTTTTAATAAAAATACATTGAAAGTTAGTTATAGTTGCACTGATAATCTTGATAAGATAATAAAAACCACAATAATAAAATCCTAAAACAACATTATGATATTAATTATCACCAACTTACTATAAATTATGATAAAAACACTTATGATAAAAACACTAGATCCTGCAATTGTCATAACTCTAACGTAAGTGTTTTTCAAAATAAATGCTTTACAGATTCCATTGTATACCAAGCTACTATCTCAACTACTGAAATCCTACTCTTACCAAACATTGTATCGGATGTACGAAGAATAATTTTAAGTCTCTATTTTACCAGCATAACTTATCTTTCAACAATAAGGTATAAAGTAATTCTATTTCTCTCTCTCTAAATACTACTGGCAACTGAAAAATGCAAATAAAGCTCCTACAGTTAAATAGAAAATCTGAACCAAAGCTAAAACTTGTAAAATAAGTTTCCCTTGTTTACAAGAAAAAAAAACTATGTAATAAAATTCACAAAAACAGACTTATTTAACCAGCGTAATGAAATCATTAATTTTTGCCATAGAATGAATATGAACAAATACCCTTAAGAATTTATATTTTATTTTGAATTTTGAATTTTAATCTTTTTATTTTACATTATTCTTTTCTTTTTGCCAGTTTTGATTTTATTTTTTGTATTTACTTTGTTTTAGTTTTTTATGTTTTCCAACGTTGATTTTTCTTTGCTAGTCTTTCCCTTTTCTTTCTCCCCTCATTTGTCTTTGCTCACTTCTTCCTCTTCCTTTTTATTTATTTATTTATTTATTTATTCTTTATTTGTTCCTGTTTTCCGGTTTAATACTTTTGATATCTCTGGCTGTAAGTGGCAAAATATTGAAACACTATGTGTATAAGTCGTACACACACTCCCACCCGCTTAATTTATCTTATTGAATAAACTCTTTATTCTTATGGTTTTATTTATTTTTAATTTTAATTTTATTTTTTAATTTCCTTATCTAAATATATTAGCAAATAAATTAACTCCATTTTACTGCCTGATGATGGTACTTTAACCCCGAAACTTTGTAGCTATTGAGATTCAGTATGTTATTATTATAATAGTAATCAAATAATCATTACTATATATATATATGAAAGGACTATATATATATATGAAAGGACTATATATATATATATATATATATATATATATAAATTATGCTTTAGAACATATACAGATTATCATCTACTACAACATGTACATTTTGTTTCGACATTGAAAGGACATTGTCTCATATCCGATAAGACATAGTCCTTTCAATGTCGAAACAAAATGTACACTTTGCAGTAGATGATAATTTGTACATGTTCTAAACTATAATTTATAATAAATATTCATTGCTCTATTTTATATTTAGCACTGTTTTAAATTAATGTTTTGAACGTTGGTCATTTTTTATTCGTTTCTTATTCACTTGGATATATATATATATATATATATATATATATATATATGAGAAAAAAATTAAAGCAGACATGTTATTTGATGGTAAATCGGAAGTATGGCCTATTTCAGGCGAACCATCATCAGCTTCCGTCTTTATTGTACAGAAGATTTTACACGAATGAAATTCACAAACAAAGGGTTTTTTGTGGGGGGGGGGGTCTTTGTTTGTAAATTTCATTCGTGTAAAATCTTCTGTACAATAAAGACGGAAGCTGATGATGGTTCGCCTGAAATAGGCCCACACTTCCGATTTACCATGAAATAACCTGTCTGCCTTAATTTTTTCTCATATTTGCTCTATATGTATTTGTATACATATATATTTAGAGCTCTCTTAGAGAGTTATTCTACCACTTTATGTATATTATAAAATATATATATATATTTTATTAACCAACAATATATATATATATATATATATATATATATATATATATATATATATATTGTTAATAAAATATTGCATCAATTATTACCAATGTTTTCTTTAGAAATGTCCCAGATTCATAAGTTGCGTTAACGCGTTTTAGCGCCATGGTGCATTGGATAGAAAATATTATCTCCAGATCTTCTGTTTTGTGCTCTGGCATAAATAATCTTCGTTTAGAATCACAGAATTGGACAAATTCATTTCACGTTTGACGAACTGAGGAATAATTCTGTTTCTTCTTAATTATCCAAAAGGCCGACCCATTTTTGCCAGAAAAAGAAAAAAATGTTTGGCGCCAGGCCGCGGTTGTAAGAGTGGCAGTGTTGGCAGAAGCGGTCAAAATAGAAGTTGCAACAAAAATATATGATCAAATAAAAAGTAATATACTACGTTTCGTTTATATCTGGATGTATGGGTCGATATTTCTTGTTTTGTGTCCCTTCTCTCGGTAATAACTCTAAGGTACTACAAGGCTCATGCTAAAAACATGAAACATGTAATAATAATAATGGTAAATAGGCATTTCCATATAGAAAACATTACATTTTTTAACCGATTATTTTATTATTATTATTATTATTATTATTATTATTATTATTACTACTACTACTACTCTCGTCTGAAATTTGTAAAATCTTCAAACAGTACTTCCGGAAAATGGACTTCTGAAATGTGACTTCTAACTGTTATTGCTCCTTCTAATAGTTTTGGTCGTTTCCTTCCAAACCTTTTAGTTTGTGGTGATACCAACCGAGCAAAAGCTATGGACCGGATGTTTGCACCCTCACGACAAAAAAGCAAATGACCAAAAGTAGACGGTGCGCAGCTGGTCTCGCGCAGATGTTCCGGTTGAAAAATAAAAATTAATTAAATATTAAATTTCCAGTTCGCGAGCCTACGCGAATTTTATTTATCGGCCAATGGGAAGCCCAGAATCAAATACGGATATGAATTCCCAAATGATCACCTGCGATCCAAAAAGTCGAAATAAAAAGCCGATACAGAAAGCATCGCCAGACAGACAATGCAGGCCGACACACACGGACTGACTCTCGAGAGAGGAGTGTATCAGTATCCCCTTGACCTAAGTCAAGCGACTCTCCACTATAAACTAGAAAAGAATGGATAACCCGCTATAAGTTTTTGATAATGCAGAATGTTAACAGCTTGATTAGACCATTATTTTTCTTTTAGTTACATGTGCTACCCATTTCAGTTGTTGCTGCTGCAAGTCTTCAAGTTATGTGGATATTATTATTTACCAAAGCTCTTTGTTTAAGATTATGTAGCTTCAGTCTGTATTGAAGAATGTCTTCTTTAGAGCTTGAACGATTCCTTCGTTTAAAGCCATTTTAAATCATTGATTTTAGTATATGATTGCATACAGAGGGTAGTTTATACTTTTCTGAACAAGTTGAATGCCATTTACGACGTCCATGTAAAAGTCAAGATTTAAGAACATGGCCAGTTCTCAGGTTAATAGCATCTGACACTGTTGAGCAAAAACTACTCCTATCGCAAACAATTTTTTATTCAGTCAGAAAAATCAATGACTTTTATAATAATCATTTTTTATCTAAACATATTTGTAAATTGTTATTTGTCCATGGCATGAAGATTTTTCTTGGAAAAAATAATATCTTTTAATAAAACTACAATTTCTATATATAAAAATTCAATTGTAATTTCAAGCCTCCAGAAGAGTGGATGTTATCTCCGCGAAAATTACATTGACATTGAGCACAACTGCATACCTTAAAAGCATTATCTTCCAATATATATATATATATTGTTACGAATCTGTGGGCAGCTCCTGACTTTGTCTTAAAGGAAAAACTTCAACTTTATTGAAGTCCTGGACTTGAATATAGATTGTAACTGAAAAAAATAATAAATTACATTTTGTCCGACTCGGCTCACGGCCATATCGCGGTGAATAAACCGATTCTCGCTCGATCACCGAAGTTAAGCAACGTTGAGCCTGGTCAGTACTAAGATGGGTGACCACTTGGGAATACCAGGTGCTGTAAGCGTTTAGTGACGGATGTGCGTTGTGGTGCAGTGGATATCGGCTCGAAAAGAGAAATCGGAAAGCCGAGTTCGAATTCCAGCTGAATTCATTGCCGTCAATTACGTGCAAATACCCTTGGGAAAGGTATTAATCCGTCTATTCCTTCCAGTTATGGGTTAAATAACAGGACAAATTGGGTTCTATAGCCTTGGTCGGCAACCAGTCTACCGCAGAAATCAATGGCAACCTACTGCGGGATAATCTTCTGCCCAGTCAGTCATGTCTCTTTCGAGACGTGATCGCCCAAGCGCGTATCACGTATGGCACTTAACTAACTAATTGATATCAACGACGGGTAGAGGAATAAATGAGGAAATAAAGAATGATTCAGTAAAAACGGACTGAAGGGACAAACAACCGTTTGAATAATAAAAACAAGTTTTTAATATTCATACAATTCGAACGAGTGATATTTGGTAGCAGAAAAGGAGTGTATTTTGTGGTATGTAGTGTAAATACAGATAAAGATGTTACACTTGTGTTTGGGTAAAAAAATATATTGTTCAAAAGATTATGTTTTTCAGCCTTATCTGATTATGGAATGTTAATTCAGATCCAATTGCTAACAAAACAATGTTAATGATCAGCCTTATCTGACCACTGAATGTTTGTTCAAATCTGATTGCAAACAAAACAATTTTCTTGCTTGTATGGGATTTTTATCGTACTTCAAGTGAAAAGATATCTTTCCGGAGAGACGATTACTTCAAACAGAAGAAAATATTAACATTTAAAATTACTGCAACCAAAAGTTCGTATGTCTGGTTTCTTTCTTTTCCCCTTTTTCTTTTTCTCTCACAAGGGCGGAATCAGTTCTTCATTTCTTTCGACTCTGTTCCATCTCTTTAGCAAGGCCCAAATTGTACGTCCGAAGAGTTTGACGTCCTTTTCGTCTCCCTCTTAAGTTTTGCGCCTTTTCACCAATCACGTGGCTAAAAAAGGTCTCTGATTTCTATTCCAGGTGGCGATCTCGTCTTCCAAGAGAACAAAAGAGTACATATTTTCTAATTCACGAGTGATCGTGTCTTTTGACTTCTTCACACACTGTCAATCAATCAGTCCCCATCGCTGCGGCCACTTAGTCTAGTATGGAAGACGGATGTTATCTTTCTTGTTTCATTTATCTCTCTACATAAGAATCTATCTATCTATATATATATATATATATATATATATATATATATATATATATATATATATATATGTGTGTGTGTGTGTGTATATATATATATATATAAGGTGTATCAAAAATACTTTTACATCTTTTGTGGGGGCGTTCCTCTCACCAAAATAAGGACAAAAATCCATAAACATATGTCCGCAAAACCTTCGTTTTTGCTTTATTAAGTTTAAAGAAAATTTACAGTAGATGGAGCTGTGTTGCTATGTAGACTAGGTTACATTTGTCATTCGTTACATTTCTGGCTAGTTTGACTTCAACGTTTAGCGTGTTTAGTAGTGAGTTAACTGAGATGTTTTTCCAGCAATCAGGGGCCTTTTTTCGAACACACTTTCAGACATTTTAGACGAAACCCTTGTTAATACAAAGACGCATGTGGCTCATGACTGATGAGGCTCCAGCAGATTTAATCATATTTTTCGCGATGCCCTGGCTGACATCTGCCATGAAAGATGGATAGGTAGGGGAGGACCCATTCTATGGCCTGCATGTTTTCCCGTCATTAGATCTTTGGATTTTTATCTGTAGAACCAACCAAAACAATTGGTTTATATAGGAGACATTAATGATATAATGACGTTTCATCAACGTGTCATGGAAACCTGTGAAAACATTCGACAGCGTTGGAGAGTATTTGAAAAAATCTGGCAGTTAATGATCCCTAGGGTGCATTCGTGTGTAGATGTATACGGAGGACATTTTAAAAATTTGTTATGCGTTGCTGTGTTGAGGATATAACGATAAACTTTTATACATATGTTTATATGGACATTTTAGCTTGTTTTGGTGTCAGGAATTCGACCACCAAAGTTTGTAAAAGTATTTTTGGATTGTATCTTGTATTGTGTTTATCATAAACTTTAAACTTAATAACTCAAAAACGAAGGATTTTACGGACATTTGTTTATATCGATTTTTGTCCTTGATTTAGTGTGAGGAACCCGCTCCTAATATTTGTATCTATGCAGTGTGCGATGGAAAAATTGTCGCTAATAATAATCAAGGGGATTGTAGCCTAGGGCGTTAGGTGGCCAGATGTAAGGAGTGATGTGGTCACAGGAATTGTCTCTACAGCCATGACTGAGTAGAGTCCTGTGGTCAGACATAGGGTTTTCCAGAAGCCACTCTTTTGACCCAGAGCAGCACTACCTTCTCAAGGCACCCGATGTAGGCCTTTGTGTTGAGTCTGAAGCCCTGTGGTAATATGAATAGAGGCATAACGTCAATATCATTAGTGGTAACTCCAAACACCTTCGTAATCACCATTGCAAAGTACGGTGCGGTTGACGTTTCCAAATTTGTGGCTTTATGGTGCTCTTTTTCTCACAGATGGTGCCCAACTGTCCCTACTATATTGTTGAATTCGGCAAAAGCAACAAATTGTCCATTGCACTCTGCATACTTAGAAATAAAGTATCTTTCGACAATAAGTATTCATCTAAACAAGTTTGATTTTAAAAAAAGACCAGGCCTGCCCGTTTAATTCTTTATTATATGTATATAATTTTCGAATAAGGGTTGAGTATATGATTGAAATTGTGGATAAACTGTCCATATTTTGTTATTTTTGTTTAAGTACTTTCCACTGTGCTCAGTCATTATCCAGAATCAATGTGTTGTCGGTGTGGTAGTTAGAATTCCTTTGTCTAACGTCACCCAATCACACTCCTCTGTAATTCCTGCTCATGACTCTTCAGGTGTATGCTGAGCCTTCACAGTCACCTCCGCCACCCCTGTTTAAAATGGTTCAACATGTCTTCATGTTTAGTAGGCATGAAAGGCAGATAGGATCGGAACGGAAAGACTCAAATATATCAAAATTCTTTCTATGTGGATTTAGCAAAAGAAAAATAATAGAAAATATTTGTGCTTTCATTAGTCGTTTTTCGGATATGAAATGAATCCATAAAAGAGTAATGCAGATTGGAGTGGATAAGGAAGAGAATAAGAAGATACAGGCAGAAACATGTGATAAATGATAATATGTTGTCAAGACTAGAGCACTTGAACTTAAAATGAGTGAAAGTTGAAATTTGAGTTTCATTTCTCCAAGCCTTTGTCTTCATTATTTTTATGAAAATAATGAAGAAAAAGGCTTGGAGAATTCGAAACTCACACGATATAGTGAAAGCAAGAGAGAAAGAGAAACCTCAGGTTACATACCTGACGAGCTTGTATAAAAAATAATATGTTGTCAAGACTAGAGCACTTGAACTTAAAATGAGTGAAAGTTGAAATTTGAGTTTCATTTCTCCAAGCCTTTGTCTTCATTATTTTTATGAAAATAATGAAGAAAAGGGCTTGGAGAATTCGAAACTCACACGATATAGTGAAAGCAAGAGAGCAAGAGAGAAAGAGAAACCTCAGGTTACATACCTGACGAGCTTGTATAAAAAGATGGCAGATTAAAGACAAGAAGGGATAATTAAGGTATGAACTTTGGTTGGCACTACATTATAGAGGATTCTAATCGTCTACAACCTCAGCGATGTGTTTGTGTGGGGAGATAGTAAAGATATCAGGAACAGGTCTCTTACTTTCATAATAATTCCCAACTTTGTCAAAACCGAAAATAATGATACTGTTTGCATCGTTCAGACTATTTTCCTCGTCTTTATTGTCATTGTTACGACGTTTCGGCCGTTGTACGCTCCAGCCTTCTTTAGGTGCTAGGAATTTTCAAACCGAACCCTTTTTTACGATCACTGGGATATGGCATTCTCATTCCATGTGCGATGCCACTTCTAGTAGCCATGTAGTTATCTCCCTTTAACCTAATTCTCTAGGTTATTTGTTCATCACTGAAGGCCGGGGCGTACAACGGCAAAAATGTTGTAATAACTGCAATAAAAAGGAGGACAATAGTCCAAACAATGTAAATAGTGTAAATGCTACCTCATCTCAGAAGTATAGACAAACACCAAAATAATGAGTTGGATGTTACAGGTCATTGCATTGAAGACTCAAAAATGTCAGGTGTGGAATTAGTCGGAATTGTTTTCATAGTTTCAAAGATCTTAAGATGAAAAATGATCATTCTTGGTAAAATCAAGTAAAATCAATAATCTTAAATTCTGGTAGAATCTTTTTATTTTAGATCAGGTAGTTTTCAGTAAGATCAGAGAAATCGAATTTTTCTAAGATCGGGTTGAACCAACCTTCTTAAGACATAAACAGTCTCAGCCAATTAGGAGTAATAAACATTTACACGATCACGAAAAAATCAAGCTTCTAAAATAAGGCAGAGTCAGTTTTCTTGCGAATGGACACGATTTAGAGATTTCTTCCGATTTCAATCTTGGTAAGCAAAGATTTAAATACAATTAAAGTTAAATTTAAATTTTTCCACCGAGTAAAAACTTATTTTAAGTACTGAAGCTCAAAATTCTAAAAATATAATCAGATTTAGCAATTGGAGCAACCTCCGATCTTCAAAAATGTTTTATCGTATTTTCTTGTTGGTTGGTTGATTTTGTTTAGCGGCATATCAACACTTCTATAGTCATTTAATGCCTAAATTTAAATAGTTTTAATACAATTTTATGGCTTAGACTAAATATATTTTGAACGTAATTGTATACTTTCAACAACAGATAAAACGTATTGATAGTTTTGTATTGTCGCTATTTTTTTAATAAATGTGTATTGCTGGTATTTTTACTATTGTTGTGGGATCTCCCCTTTGTATATGATAATGGACTCGACTGAGTGTGCATATACTCCTGCCATAGAGAGAACAGCAGTTGCTGCTATAGAGAGAGTATTCGTAGAGATGCGTGCCAGTTATCGGAAAGTACCAGAACTGATACGTAAGTTACCGAGAGATACCGAACTTACCCAGAGACTACCGCATCAGAAGTCAGACAAGCTCTGAGCTCCACTCAGCTAGATTAATATACATGGATATACTATTTCCAACGACTTCACTTCAAGACTTGTATATATTTATTTCTTACTAATAGTATTCCTGGATTTACTAAGCTGCGTTCAAGTTTGTATATTACGTTCAATATAACCTACTTTTCTATCTCAATACCGGTTTTGCTGTTCATTATTTTGTGTGGTTCCTCACCCGGAATCCACAACAACTATTAATATGTATGTTTATACTTTCATATTGTTTTTGTTTGGGAATCACTATTTCTCTATAGCTGGAACCATAAGAGGCGCTACCACCACGGGGTAAGGGTGAACCAAAAATCAACAGCAATTAAGAGGTGGTTCTAGTCTCTTCAAAACCTCCAATCTCCCAATCACAGTCCTCACTTCCAGAGGTAGTTTATTGTCATACCCAAGATAGTTTCTTGTATATAATTAAAGAAAATTAAAAGCAAAAAGATAATAAAACATAAGGTGGGCAAGTGTAAATGACAATTGTTTGCAAAAGAGTTTTTATATGTAGATAATATTTGTTCTTTGACAATCAGCGTAACTGAACGTCTTTTGTCTCAAAGACAAGAAAATCACCGAAATTGATTTGAAAATTTAATAAAGAGAATAGACCAGGACCTTGGACATTAACAACAGAATTACAGCGAAGAAAAATTTAATAAAGAGAATAGACAAGGACCTTGGACATTAACAACAGAATTACAGCGAAGAAATCAAATATTAAAAATGAGATGTTACAGAACCATCCTGGGCTCCTCTTAAGTAGACAGCATCATAAATGACGCAGCGCAAGACACAGTCACGCAATAAAGACGAAACGATATAGTCACATTCTAAGGGCTAAACATCTTTTCACTGTCACCCTGTAATGTATCAACTAAGGCAAAAGAACAAACAGTATGACAGCATCACTGAGTGGACTGGAAGATCATTCGCAGATACTCAGACATTGGTAAGCAACCGAGAAGGAGCTGGTCAGGTGTTTAATTGAACAGCGAACATACCACCACATCCGATCATGAGACTGATGATGATGATGATGATGATATGCAATGAAGAGCTTTGTCATCTAATTGTAAATGCTTTTTTATCTGTTGTTATTTAATAAGCTGAACTAATAAAGGCATAAGATCACAAGTGTCGTGTGCAACCAGGTAGGAACGGACTCGCTCCAGAAGTAATGATCTGTGATGCTATCTTGATAACCACTACTCCATGGCGATGAGAGCATACCTTTTGGGCACTCTCTTTATTTTTTTAATATTATTCCCAATGCAAGTGTAACGACTCAAGAATTTGCATATCGAGGTAACTGCCGAGTCCGGTTAGCAGGCCAATTACCTCGCAGAATCTCAAATCAGATCAATGAGGGATTAAAAATGTTAGTAATCCTGACAAGAATAAGGAAATTTTGCTTCGAACTACTACGAAAACTATTTCTTGAAGTAGACCAAGCGTGCGAAAAATTCAAATCATCTAATCTCTCATCGAACCCCAGATACATTTTTAAAAATTAATATTCTTGAGTACTTTTAGTGCTAAATTGTCCACCATGACTCAGTACGCAAAAGAACGAAACCAAAGGAAAAAACTTAACATTTTACAGGTGAAGTTCTCTAGTCTTTAGAGGCTGAAAATAACAGAGTTAACTTCTCCGTAGACGCATCCTCAGAGATAAGGCTGTGGAAGAAAGTGTTTCTCTTCTTCTCTCTCATTCTTTCCACTCTGCTTTTAAGTAACTTTGTTAGTGCATGTCTTCTGGCTAACTTTTAATGTCAAGCACGAGTAAAACTCCTCTGTTTTCATTTATCAGTTTTCTTTAAAATGTTCACGCCGCAAGCGGTAATTAAAGGCGAAAGAATTTGCATGAAACAGCAATACTGTTAATAATAATAACAATAACAACAATAACGACACTAATAATAATAATAATAATAATAATAATAATAATAATAAACTGTCAAAATATAAAAACCTGGAAATTGAAATATAAAAAAAATGTGGAAATTAAAAACAAGAGTTGTGCCAGTGATAGTAGGTGCACTTGGAATTATAAAAAATGGAACAAAACAACACATTGAAAATATCCCTGTAAACCCCAGCTTAAGAGATATACAAAAAATTGTCTTGTTAAGTACAGCCCACACACTAAGGAGAATTTTGTCTATGTAACGCTAGGGAAGTTAGGGAAGATAGAAAAAACATGAAATGGAGCCATAACAACACACCACGATCTGCCTTAGATCTTCCCACAGACTTGGTAGGTAGTGCGACCATAGCAGAAATCTTATATGATGAAAAATGACAACATAATAATAATGTGCGTTGTTGTACAGTGGGTATCAACTCGGAATTAAAACTCGGAAATTTGAGTTCGAATTCGAGTTGAATTTGTTGCATTCACTGACGCACAAATACCACTTATCCCTCCAACTATGGGTTAAATAGCAAGAGGATTGTTTTCTGTAGCCTTGGTTGACAACCAGTCTATGGTTGCAACCTACTGCAGGAAAATCTTCTGCCCAGCCATGTTTCTTTTGAGACATGATCTCCTAAGCGTGTATCACATATGCTACTTAAATGACTGAATAATAGTAATGATAATCATTGGGCGTAGTTTGAGATTTCAGTGTAAGGAATACCCAGCCCACTTACACATCTCACCGATCAATAAGATGTCGTCGTCATCATCATCATCTTTATCCTTCTCCTTCTCCTCCTACTCCTCCTCCTCTACACCTTATTTCAAAAAATATTTTTTTCTTTTTAACCCGATCTCCTTCTTAAAATATCCTTTCCTTTCCTTCGATTTTTTTCTCCTCCTTTCTCTTCTTTATTACCTAACGCTCTCCTCCTGCTTTCTCTTCTTTCTTACCTATCGCTCTCCTCCTTCTTTCTCCTCTTTATTACCTATCGCTCTCCTCTTCCTTTCTCTTCTTTATTACCTATCGCTCTCCTCTTGCTTTCTCTTCTTGATTACCTATCACTCTCCTCCTGCTTTCTCTTCTTTATTACCTAACGCTCTCCTCCTTCTTTCTCCTCTTTATTACCTATAAAAGTTCTCTATTCTTTCTTTTATCCAGATGCAATGTCGTCCTCTTCTTATAAGTACCTTATGATGTCTTTTCTTTTCCTTCCTTTCTTCTTCTTCTTCTTCTTCTTCTTCTTCTACTACTACTATACTATTACTACTACTACTACTAATAATAATAATAACAATAATACCACCACCACGACCACCACCATTCTGCTAATTTGGCATTATAATTATTATTATAAATAATAAAACTTTCAGAACAAAAACAAGTAACTCAAACAAAAATTCTAAAAATCTCCTCCACCGCCACCGTCGCTCCACTAAAAAAATAAAAAAAGCAACCGCTCAATAAAGTAGCAATAAAAATAAAATAAAATAAAAACAACCTGCGAAAGAAATAAAGAAATAAACATATTTAACAATTGACAGCAAAAACGAAATCATCGTTATGTTCATCACTAATGGCAACGCTAATGTGAACGTCGGCATCCCTGCTTTAAAGACTTGAAAAATTATATTAAGAATAGCAGCAAGTTATCATTATCATTAGTACCATCGAGGTTAGTAACGATGATGATTATAATAATCATTTAAATGCCATACGTGATACACGCTTCGGCGATCATATCTTGAAAGAGACATGACTGACTGAAAAGACAATTTTCCCACAGTAGGTTACCATTACTTTCTGCCGTAGACTGGTTGCCAACCAAGACCATAAAACCCAATCTGTCCTGTTATTTAACTCATAGCTGGAGGGAGAAGCGACAGATTAATACTTTTCCCAAGAGTATTTGCGTACTCATGCCTATTTCGATACATGATCGCCCAACATGTATCACGTATTGCACTTAACTGTCTGGCTGAATGTAATTGTCTATATTTCTGAGATGAAGCAGTATTTACAGTATTTACATTATTCGGACTATTGTCCTCATCTTTGCGGCCATTTATATGCTCCGGCCTTCTTCACGTGCTAGGAATTTCTATTACAATCACTGGGGTATATACTGAACCCTTTATTACAATCATTGGACCATGTGTCCTTAAGGACACATAGACCAGTAGATATAGGCGTCGGTTAGTACCTGACTTGACTGTTAGAGTTGTGTGTTCAATACAGCAGTAGTGAACAAATGACTTGCAGTGTTAGAAGGAGATAACTCATGACTTCTAATCAAAGGTTTATGCAAGGAATGGAGTTCATATACACCAATGATTGTAATAAAGGTTTCGGTTCAAAATTCCTAGCACCTGAAGATGGCCGGAGCGTACAAACGTCGTACAAATGGCAACAAAGATGAGGAAAATAGTCCGAATAATGACTGAATGTAATCTATAAACCTATCTCCTTGTATAAAATAAACTTTTAAAATGTTATGTTTAAATATAACTTAGTTTAATTAGTTTTTATCTGTGTCCTGGTGATATAATAGGGTCTCTTAAAATCATCTGTGCTAAATATTCATATAACATTGATTACGAACAGGAAAAGGTTGAGCAAGTTTTTCATTGAGATTCAATGCCAAGGCAAAAACTGTTTACATCTGCATCCATTTTTTTACCACGCTATTTTTTACCACGCCATTTTTACCACGCCATTTTTTTACCACGCCATTTTTTTACCACGCTATTTTTTTACCACGCCATTTTTTTTACCACGCTATTGAAACAGTATTTATCCATAAGTTTACAGAAAAACGTTTTTAGAAATTTAAAAAGACTTATCAGTTATACGTATTATTGTAGGAGTAGGTGGATAAGTGTTAATTAAATATAGATCTTTTCCGCTGCCTATATTGATAAGAGAAAGATTTGTGAAATCGTTTAATGTGATTATCACAGCATCCGAAAAATCACAGATTGATTCTGCAAATAGTATCTTCATCTCTTTCCAAATTCTTACACAATGTATATGTGTAGGTGTGGTGTAATTTTTGCCAAGCTAATTTAGTTGACCATTATTTCGTTGTAGTGGGTTCAATTCTCATTGTGTTCCTCCACTTATGGCCTTGTGCTAAAAGACAGCATTAAATCAATGTAGAAGATGGCGAATAATGTATTGAATTATATTAAAATATTTATTTGCTATGCAGTTTACGATATCCAGTTGTTTTCTACCATTTCTTCTCAAAGAGAATGAGGTAGGAGGGGACGATACAATATAGTCTTGTAGGATGGAAAGGTACAATAATACAATCAGGTAGGACGGAAGGGTAGGCCAATACAGTCAAGTAGGACGGAAGTATTTACCAATACAGTCAAGTAGGACGGAAGTATTTACCAATACAGTCAAGTAGGACGGAAGTATTTACCAATACAGTCAAGTAGGACGGAAGTATTTACCAATACAGTCAAGTAGGACGGAGAGTATTTACCCAATACAGTCAAGTAGGACGAAAGTATTTACCAATACGGTCAAGTAGGACGGAAGTATTTACCAATACAGTCAAGTAGGACGAAAGTATTTACCAATACAGTCAAGTAGGACGAAAGTATTTACCAATACAGTCAAGTAGGACGAAAGTATTTACCAATACAGTCAAGTAGGACGAAAGTATTTACCAATACAGTCAAGTAGGACGAAAGTATTTTACCAATACAGTCAAGTAGGACGAAAGTATTTACCAATACAGTCAAGTAGGACGAAAGTATTTACCAATACAGTCAAGTAGGACGGAGGAAGTATTTACCAATACAGTCAAGTAGGACGGAAGTATTTACCAATACAGTCAAGTAGGACGGAAGTATTTACCAATACAGTCAAGTAGGACGGAAGTATTTACCAATACAGTCAAGTAGGACGGAAGTATTTACCAATACAGTCAAGTAGGACGGAAGTATTTACCAATACAGTCAAGTAGGACGGAAGTATTTACCAATACAGTCAAGTAGGACGGAAGTATTTACCAATACAGTCAAGTAGGACGGAAGTATTTACCAATACAGTCAAGTAGGACGGAAGTATTTACCAATACAGTCAAGTAGGACGGAAGTATTTACCAATACAGTCAAGTAGGACGGAAGTATTCACCAATACAGTCAAGTAGGACGGAAGTATTCACCAATACAGTCAAGTAGGACGGAAGTATTCACCAATACAGTCAAGTAGGACGGAAGTATTCACCAATACAGTCAAGTAGGACGGAAGTATTCACCAATACAGTCAAGTAGGACGGAAGTATTCACCAATACAGTCAAGTAGGACGGAAGTATTCACCAATACAGTCAAGTAGGACGGAAGTATTCACCAATACAGTCAAGTAGGACGGAAGTATTCACCAATACAGTCAAGTAGGACGGAAGTATTCACCAATACAGTCAAGTAGGACGGAAGTATTCACCAATACAGTCAAGTAGGACGGAAGTATTCACCAATACAGTCAAGTAGGACGGAAGTATTCACCAATACAGTCCAAAGTAGGACGGAGAGTATTCACCAATACAGTCAAGTAGGACGGAAGTATTCACCAATACAGTCAAGTAGGACGGAAGTATTCACCAATACAGTCAAGTAGGACGGAAGTATTCACCAATACAGTCAAGTAGGACGGAAGTATTTACCAATACAGTCAAGTAGGACGAAAACGTATCCATCTCTTCCCTTCAATTATGGGTTAAATGATAGGACAGGTTGGGTTTTATGACCTTGGCTGGCAACCAGTCTACCGCAGAAAGCAATGGCAACCTACTGCGGGATAATCTTCTGCCCAGTCAGTCATATCTCTTTCGAGATACGATCGCCCAAGCGTGTTTCACGCATGTCACTTAACCGACTGACTTTTATCATTATTTTATTTGCATATAGTCTGGTATTTGTATATAGTCTGGTACAAGGACTCAGTAGTAAAACATCCAGTAGGTATAAAACGGCGACACCGATTATGTTAAAAGAAACTAACTAGCTAACTACTATACAATGATCTTTTAAATATTAGTTAAGTCTAGCACAAAGCCTCAGTAGTACGTCACGTATTGAGAATCATAATTATTGCATTGGCTCATGCAATTCACTCGTTAAGTATAACTCCATGAAATGTACCCACAACAGGTAAACAAAATTTATCTCTTTTATTCACCTACTTAATTTTTTTTTCTTTACACTTCTCGAGATGTCGGAAGGAAACCGTTGGTGAAATTGATTGCTTTTGTTTCCTTTTTTGTTTTTAATTTAGTATTTTAGTTAATGAAATCTTTTTTCATGATTCCAGGTAACGGCACCATCGATTTCGAAGAATTCCTGCAGATGATGGCGCGAAAGATGAAGGACACGGACAGCGAAGAAGAACTGAGGGAGGCGTTCCGGGTGTTTGATAAAGATGGCAACGGCTTCATCAGCGCAGCCGAACTGCGTCACGTGATGACCAACCTCGGAGAGAAATTAACGGACGAGGAAGTAGACGAGATGATCAGGGAAGCAGACCTGGATGGTGACGGAATGGTCAATTACGAAGGTGAGAATTACGTTCGACACCACCTTGTTATATATATATATATGTATTGATTGATTGATTGATTGACTGATTAGATTCTTGAAGAATAATTTTCTAGCATTTTTCGGGTTACTGTCGTCAGTTTCTTTTTACGGTCAGGTGAGCTATAATTAAGAAACATAAAGCGTTTCTGTTGTTTTTCATTTCAAACAACTATTCAGAATTCAAATCAACAATACTTATATATCTGCATTGAATTATCAACTTAGTATGCTTTCAAAGCATTTCAATTCTATTTTTACCTCCAAGCATTACAATAATTCCCAATATGCAGTAACTCCAAATATTACATGTAATACTACATGCACCATTCAGTACCTCAAAGAATTACTTTCAAATTCTCATACTTCTAATGTTCAGTACATTTTAATTTAAAATAAAAATGCTTCCACTATTCAGTACCTCCAAGTATTACTTTCACGTGATAACACCTCCTCCATTCAGTACCTCCCAGTGATAAATTCAAGAAATAATGCAGCCAACATACGTACCTCCAAGTATTACTTTGGATTTATAATACTAACCATCAGTCAGTACCTCCATGTATTACTTTCAAGTCGTCATAATGTTACCCACTTTTGTATCTCCAAGTATTACTTTCATGTGATAATACATCCAGCATTCAGCACCTCCAAATATTACTTTCATAATACATCCAGCATTCAGCACCTCCAAGTATTACTTTCAAGTAATAATACCGTCACCATTCACTATGTCCAAATATAACTTACACGTGATGATACCTCCAGCCCTCAATACTTTGAAGTATTATTTTCAAGTATTAAATAATAATTTCACCACCATTCAGTATATCCAACTATTAGTTTCAAGTAATAATCCTCTCTGTTATAATAAAAATTGTTGTGTATTAATTTGCTTATATATATATATATATATATATATATATATATATATATATATATATGGTTATATCACATTAAATTGCATTTAAATATATGGTTCTGTTAACATTTCGAGCTCTCGCGCGGTGTGACGTCATAGAACCGCATTAGTTTGCTATTTGGTAACTGTTATCATTGCTTAGCAAAGTTTTATGTCAACACAAGATAAAATCATCTTTAATGGTAGTTGGTTTTATGTTAACATCCTTGTAACCTCTCTGAAGATGGCTCATATGAACCGAAAGCTTAGAACCAACTTAATAAAAAAAATCTCCAAATGTTGAATTTTTGTTCTTACTTTCACCTGAAATTAAAGCCAAAATACAACGTTTAGAACGGCTCATGATTAAACATAATAAACATTCATTGTCTCTTATATTTAACAGTATATGTTTAGAACATATATATATATATATATATATAGATATATATATATATCCCTCTTGTCACGTTCCTGAAGAGATACAATAGTGAGGCAGCGTAGGCTCAGTTCATTCCCTTTATTACCAGTTATGAAAGCTCTTGCCACGTGTTTGCTCTTTAAAGGTGCCTTATTATTTTATTAAATTTCATTTTTAACAGTGCGCTATTGTTTTATATATATATATATATATATATATATATATATATATATATATACTCACCACTAATCACGCATTGCTTATTCAGTAATGAATTTGAACACTCGGCTACTGGCGTGTGTTTACACCATGTATATAACACGCTAAAATCCACCTTCTCCCATCAAGCGTACATAGCTTAGTGGTAGAATCGCCGACTGACGTCAATTCACTCAAGTTTCAATCATGGCTAGAAGCAATATGATGTATATATATTTGTACTGATGAGCTGTAATACAGCGAAACAAAACTATCTGCGGACAGCGGTAAATATATCCCTTCTCTCACACTCAGGGGGTTGGATTATTTTTTCCTTATGTCTTAATGTAAGATACTCAATAGTAAGCACATCAATATATATGTTGCTGTCATTTTTAATGGCACGCCGATGAGATATTTTAATTTTGAGGGCACGGACCCACTCGTACCTTCAATAATTCAGTACCATCTAGTATTCCTTTCAAGTCATGCCTCCCGAATTCAGAACCTATAAGTACCCCTTGTCAACCTCACTATCGCATAGGATTATCAAATATACTTTGCAAATGTTTTGAATTTTGGAATATTGCTTGTAGCTGAATAAAGATTCAGCGACCCTACGTAAAAGTCTCAAGTTGCACTGCGTATATTTAAATCGTTTCTAGTGCGTTGTGGTCCAGTGGATATCGGCTCGGAAAGAGAAATCGGGGAGCCGAGTTCGAATTCCAGTTGAATTTACTGCATTCACTTACGCGCAAATACCCTTGGGAAAGGTATTAATCCGTCTCTTCCTTCCAGTTATGGGTTAAATAACAGGACAGACTGGATTCTCTAGCCTTGGTCAACAACCAGTCTACCGCAGAAAGCAATGGTAACCTACTGCGGGATAATTTTCTGCCCAGTCAGTCATGTCTCTTTCGAGACATGATCGCCCAAGCGTGTATCATGTATGGCACTTAACTGACTGACTAGTGAGACATCTCGTGAGAGTCGAACTTATTAATAGGTTACTAAGCTAGCTATCCATCGATACACCGATTGCGGCTCGAGATGTGTCTAATTGCAATTAGAGAATATGGCCTTTTTTGGAAGTAAAATCGCTGTAGTAGTTAACTGATTTTTTTAAAATTTTTCTGTTTTGATACCAAAGAGCAGAAGCAAACGCCATCAATTAAGTATATATCCGTGAATAAAATTCTAAAACCCCGGATAGAGCATTCGTTGTATACGACCAATGTTGGCACAAAGCCATATTAGTACTGTTCACTTATTGTTTGTTCTGCTTCAACTGAGTCCAAATACACATTGCTCGGCCTAAGATTGAACTCACAATTATTTTCACGAACCAACGTTTTAATCGACTGTCGACTTGCAAGATAATGCCCAAAACTTGGTATTAAAAAGTTGCTTAGATCTTGAGGAGTTATCAATATTTTTTTGCTGATGGGCTGAGCCCCTTTTTTGTCTGAAAGCTTCAAATGTTGCCGTCCTTAAGTAGCATTAGGAGTGTTTAAACTTAATTCACAAAGGTCGTTTTTATTGTATTATATCATTTTTTAAGGATTAACGCATTTCTTTTTATTAATTGAATGTAGAGAAAACTAGAACTCATTTTCGACATATCATAATTTCTTTTTTATTTTAAGAAGGGTAAAATTACAAACGTTAACATTCTAACAAAAACGCACAAACAAGATACTAATATTTCTTAGAACGTCATACGTGATCCAAATTTTGTTTTTACCATTTGCAACTGCTTTGTGTTCTTGATGTTGTTGATGCAACCTTCCGACTGATCCCGTCTTTTAGCTTCGTCAGAAAAGTATTTCTTCAGATGGCAAAGGAAAAAATATGGCGTTTTTATACCAACTGGATCAAATAATTTTAACGACACCTGAGGAACGTTAAATAATGGAGGTTAAGAAATTATTTGAACCGGCTATATTTTTTTTTTTTTTTTTTTTTTTTTTTTTAATCATCTCACCCCAAGCAAGGCATTCCACTGCCACTATTGCGCATGGGGCTACATAGGGGAAGGTAAAGAGAAGGAGTGGATAGACATAGGGAATGTCAGGAGAAAGGTGATAGATGAGTAAGGATAGCGAGGATGAGTGTCGGGCAGATGGGAAGAGTGTTTGATAGAATGGGAGCAGGTTAGTGTGTTAGGAGGTGTCTATTGACCTTACATTTAAACTCCTGGAGATTGTAGCCGTCGGGGAAGCAATCTTTTGGAAGAGAATTCCACAGTCGGGAAGTGCGAGGAAAGAAACTGTTGGAGTAGAAGTTACGGCTGCATTTTATCGATTTCACTGTAAAAGGGTGGGATCTAGTTGCTAATCTAGTATCTCGTGCAAATTCGTATTTAGGGGGCACCAGTGATCTAAGTTCATCGGAGCAGAAGCCGTGAAAGTATTTATAGAAGAGACACAGCGAAGCCACGTCTCGCCGGTGGGAGAGAGACTGCAGGCGGTCTGCCAAGTCGGTATCTATCACATTACAGACCCTCCTCTGAACCTTATCGAGAAGCCCGAGGAGAACAGCAGGGGCACCCGACCAGATATGGCAGCAGTATTCAATGCACGGGCGGATGGTAGATTTGTAAATGTGCAGGATAGATTTAGACGGAAAAAACTTCCGGGCCCTACACAGAGAACCGACTTTCATAGCAGCGGATTTAGCAATGGATTCGATATAGTCATTCCATTTGAGGTCCGCTGAAAGTGTGAGACCAAGGAGGCGTAGTGTTTTACTCTCTGGGAGGCAAGCCTGGTCCATGCTAATGGGAGGTAGGTGAGATTGTCGATGATGGTTAATTGACAGTAGCTTCGTTTTAGAAGCATTAAAATTTACTAGCCATTTCTTACCCCAGTCCAATATGGATTGGAGGTCTTTTTCAATCTCGGCTGCAAGTTTAGCTTTGACGCCTACACCAGATTTTTGTTGGAGGCGAGAGTAAACTGTGGTGTCATCGGCGTACAAACCTATTTGGGTTCTTATGGAATCAGGGAGATCATTAATATATATCAGGAAGAGTGTAGGACCTAAGATGGAGCCTTGGGGGACACCTGCGTTTGTATGGTAGTTCTGAGAGGCATGTCCGTTTAATACCACTTTCATTGTGCGGTTAGAGAGGAATGACTGGATTAGTTCAAACAAATGTCCAGTTATACCATAGCTCCGCAGTTTACATAGAAGGCCAGCATGCCAAACTCTGTCGAACGCCTTAGATATATCCAATGCAACGGTTCGAGCTTCGCCATTCCTGTCGAGTGCCTGGTATATGTACTCGGTGATGGTCGTTAGCATATCAGCAGTAGACCTGGTGAAGCGGAAACCATATTGCTTGTCCGAGAGGAGCCTGTGTGCTGTGAGATGCTGAACCACCTCGGCGTTGATAATGGCTTCGAACACTTTGCCAAAGATCGGAAGAAGGCTGATAGGGCGGTAATTTGCAGGGTCAGAGGGTTCTCCAGTGTTTTTAAATATAGGAACTATAGAGGAAGATTTCCAACAGGCAGGAAAGCAGGAAGCAGATAGGCAGAGGTTGTAGAGCTTAGAAAGGATAGAGGAGAGTTCAGGGGCACATTTCTTTAAGACTATGGTTGGGATTCCGTCACCACCGCTCGCTTTGTGAGGGTCAAGTTTTAAGATAATCTTAGAGACAAGCGAAGGTGTAATGTGGACATCGTTCAGTTGTGCCTCGGTTCTAGGTGAGAAGTCGGGTGTAAAAACTCCAGACGAGTCCAGACTCGAATTGTTCGAGAATCTGCGGGCAAAACATTCAGCCTTATCTGCTGGGGAGGTGAGGACCTCAAATTTGTTGATTAGCGGGGGTATTGTGGACTTGCTCTTGTTAAGTACTCTTTTACAGAGTCGCCAGTAGTCTTTAGAGCCGAATTTAGAACATGCTATGCGTTGCTTCATTCTGGCAGCAAACAACATCTTAGCTTCGTTAAGTACCCTTTTACACTTATTACGAGCTGAAGTGAAAAGGCGCCTGTTTTGTTCCGACGCATAGTTACGATAAAGTCGGAAGAAATGATTCCGGTGGGCAATGGCAGCCGAACAAGCGGCTGAGAACCATGGAGACGAATGAGATTTAAGCTGGAATTTCCTAGCAGGGATGAAGGCATCAATGCCAGCCTTAACCCAGGAGGAGACCTCGGATGCACATTCTTCGATGGGAAGACTAAAGACGTTGTTCCAAGGGATGTCACAGAGGAAGTCTCGGAACGAATCCCAGTCTGCTCTTTGATAGCAGTATGATATTCTACTTATCTGTGTTTCATGGGTCGGGCGGGAGTGGAGTGAAATATTGACGGACACTACAGTGTGGTCAGAGTTTCCAAGTGGGCAGAGTTGTCTGGTAGTGCAAGAGTCTGGGATGGAAGTGAAGCAGAGGTCTAGAAGTGAGTTCCTTCCGTTAGGGTTGTCGGAGAAACGCGTGGGGAAGTCCACTACTTGCGTAAGGGATTGGGTGATTGAAAAGTTCATGGTGTGGACACCAGCAGGGTCAGTGACAGCGTTCTTCAGCCACTTGGTGTGGTGGGCGTTAAAGTCACCAAACACGAATACATGGGCAGAGGGATGGGTAGAAATGGCTTTGTCAATATTGTCAGAAATGATGTCAAGTAACGAACAGTCAGGGGAGGAAGGAGAGCGGTACAGAAAGAAGAGATAGCTAATCGAGCTGAGAAGTGAGAGGCGGAAGCACATGAAAGAATGATCTGGGGATTCAAAAGATGACACCCTAGCTAAGGGAAGGTGTTCGCTGACATAGACACCAAGCCCATGCATATGAACATTGGAGTCCTTCCTGAAGAGGGGAAGGTAGCCAGGAACGCAGAACTCAGATGAGGGGATAAAAGGGTTAAGATTAGTTTCACATAGGGCTAATATATCAGGTGAGTTATTATGGAGGAAAGAATCTACGCTGGGGAAGTTGGTGCGGATGCCGCGTATGTTAGTGAAAGAGATGCAGACAGGTTTGGGCGTTTTCAAATGAGCTGGTTTAGTTTTGTTATTATGTTTGCTTTTTTCCATAGTAATTCAGTTAAGGAGTGGTCTTAGAATAGAATCAGTCGGTCAATCATTTGCAACTTGTGAAGGATGGAGACTGGCGCGGCCTACAACATAATGTGGCCTCGGGGTTGCCCACCGAACGTTCATGCAGGGACGCCCGTCCATGCGCGATATGGCACTACAAGAACCCCGGTATTATTCAACTGTTGATCAGAGCAGCCTCTCAAGACGCTACGCAAGAGTTCGGGCTCCTAACTACCAGTCGGAAGCAGCAACCAGGAAACTGCCAACCCGGTACCCTCAGAATGTAAAGACGTTGCCACCATACTCCGTAACTGCAAAGAGCTTCCAGCTGAACTAACACCAAGACCAGAGAAAGGGGATGAACCGGGAACCCCTTCCTAAACAAGAAACAAGGTGATCACCTCTAAACTCATTCAAAAGAAGGGGGTGGAGTGTGAGACCGGGCGATAGTAGAAACTATCTACTCCAATTAAAAAAAAAAACAAGGAAAAAGTGACTGAGGCTTACAAAGTTTTAACTTAGTAAAAGTCGAAAATACCCTTGAATAGCAAAATTATTTACACAAATTAAGTGACGAAAAAAAAAAACAAAGACGGCCAAAAGACGTAAAAAAAATAAATAAATAAATAAATAAATAAAAATAATTTCCAAGAAATTTCACAAAAACAGACTGAAAAATGGACTGAATCCCAGTTGACTTACCACAAGCAGCTAACACTGTAAAGTTGATTTAATTCAATTTCTGAAGACAAAAATAGAAATTAAACCGTTTTTTACAGAATATAGTCGAGTTATGTTGCTTGCGTTCGCTTGCCAAACCGTTAAGAATTCAATCTCTCGAAGACAGAAATTTAAATCTTCTACAAGACAAAACTAATGGAAATAATTGAACCGTGATGCTATTTATCATTAGTCGAAAATACCCTTGAATAGCAAAATTATTTACACAAATTAAGTGACGAAAAAAAACAAAACAAAGACGGCCAAAAGACGTAAAAAAAATAAATAAATAAATAAATAAATAAAAATAATTTCCAAGAAATTTCACAAAAACAGACTGAAAAATGGACTGAATCCCAGTTGACTTACCACAAGCAGCTAACACTGTAAAGTTGATTTAATTCAATTTCTGAAGACAAAAATAGAAATTAAACCGTTTTTTACAGAATATAGTCGAGTTATGTTGCTTGCGTTCGCTTGCCAAACCGTTAAGAATTCAATCTCTCGAAGACAGAAATTTAAATCTTCTACAAGACAAAACTAATGGAAATAATTGAACCGTGATGCTATTTATCATTAGTCGAAAATACCCTTGAATAGCAAAATTATTTACACAAATTAAGTGACGAAAAAAAAAAAACAAAGACGCCAAAAGACGTAAAAAAAATAAATAAATAAATAAATAAATAAATAAAAATAATTTCCAAGAAATTTCACAAAAACAGACTGAAAAATGGACTGAATCCCAGTTGAATTACCACAAGCAGCTAACACTGTAAAGTTGATTTAATTCAATTTCTGAAGACAAAAATAGAAATTAAACCGTTTTTTACAGAATATAGTCGAGTTATGTTGCTTGCGTTCGCTTGCCAAACCGTTAAGAATTCAATCTCTCGAAGACAGAAATTTAAATCTTCTACAAGACAAAACTAATGGAAATAATTGAACCGTGATGCTATTTATCATTAGTCGAAAATACCCTTGAATAGCAAAATTATTTACAATTATATATATAAAGTTATCATACACCATACGGAAGTTGCATTTTATCTCACAAACACCGGCAGCAAGTCATATATTTATTCAATTATTTTTAAGACCAATCCAAATTTGGCGTCTAGCAGATGATGTTGCTAATAATAATAATAATAATAATAATAATAATAATAATAATAATAACCAAAAGTACAGATGACTTAGTGGGTACCAACACGATGAAAATTGGGCCGTGTTCAAAATTCAGTTAATTAATTCATTGATTCGATTTTGACGGCTTGCCAATCCTTTGCAGGCTATTTAAAAAGGAAAATATTTTTAGATCGTAAAATGTTTTTTTTGAAATAATAATGATTTAGAGATACAAATATTACTAATTAACCCATATCTGGGGAGAGAAGAGGCGGATTCATACCTTTCCTAAAGGTATTTGCGCGTAAATACCCAACAGGAATTGTAACTCGGCTCTCCGATTAGCAATTCCGAGCTATTATTCTTTACACCTACCGCACTTCTAAGCTTACAGCACCTGGTATTCCCAAATAGTCATCAATCTAGGCACTGACCGAGTTCAACGTTGCTTAACTTCGCTGATCGTGCGTGAATCAATGTTTCAGCGTGATGTGGCCGAGTTCGAAATTCAATTGAGGCTGTTCATTTCCCAATCATTTCGTAGGTAAATCCATAAAACCGTTTCTTAATCCGCCCGGTCTCATCATTAGATATTCTATCTAAATGTTCTTGTTAATGACCTTTTGTGTTGATTATCGGATAAGTGAGTTGATGTCTTCAACAAATGACTATCCCATAGTTACTTTACCTGCTCAGGCTGCTACCCCCATAGACAACCCTGACATAAGAAAAGTAAGAAAAAATGTAAATCCATAAAAACACACACATTGAGAAAAGATGTTAACAAGTTTAACTAACAAGTCAGCTGGTTAAGCCATATAAGGTCTGGTGTTAAACGAGAGAACATTTTATTTTTAAATTAACACATAGTTAGCTTCGTAAATACATAAAAAAATGCTGATAAAGTCGAAATCCCCGTAGCTGATAAGGAAACGTGTGTTTCAGATTTCATTTTGTTACTTAAAATAGCTTTATGTTTGTGTATTTTAGAAATTTCAATGATTTTTCTACTGTGACGAATTCTATATATTCTTTATTTGGAGAGTAGAAACTATGTAAAACTTTGAACTGACGCCATATTTTAGTTAAAAAGATGTTAAGCTCATATCATATAGTATTGGGTTTCATTGTAAGATTAATTCACCTAACTCTTTAATCTTCCGAGAAAGACTGTTCGCGTTCCACTGCAATTTCTTGGGACATCTCGTTTAATTTTTACTTTTACTACTGTTCACTTATTGTTTGTTCTGTTTCAACTGAGTCCAAACACACACTGCCCGGCCTAAGATTGAACTCACAATTATTTTCACGAACCACTACGCTGTTTACCCTGTCGATTAAAGAGCAGTACTAAAAATGAGAACAAGTCGAGATATCCTGAGACATGGGCAGTGGAACGAGAAAAATTAATCCCAGTAGATTGAATAAAGCGTTCAGTTCGGAATTGCCTGTATGTTACCCGGATTGATACATACATGATGAAGGCCGAAACGTTGTGATATTTTTATTTTTAACTGAATGTATGGATTTTTGTATATGTGTGTAGAGTTATGGGAATTTCTTTTTTTTAATTTTTAGAAATACGGTCAGCACATTGTGACTGTGTCACACACACACATACACACACATATACACACACATATGTGTGTGTGTGTGTGTGTGTGTGTGTGTGTGTGTGTGTGTGTGTGTGTAAAAAATAGCATCAACCATAAAGAGAAAATATAATTCTGTATACATAGGTAACTGAATAAAGAAGAAAACTATTATAGGCTTTGTTGTTAGAAAATATGTATGTGAGGTAAATCTCGTATGTGGCCAGCCGAGAAAAAAAATTATCCCAGCGGGTCAAGTCGAGGGTTGACAATGCTACATTTCAGAACAAGAGAGAACTTTGCTCACTGCTCCCCTCTCCTAAAGAATTTACTCGAGCAACTAGACTGGCAACAAGGTCCCACCCTTTTACAGTTAAATCAACCAAATGCAGCCACCACTTCTACTCCTTCAGCTTCCTTTCTCGCACTTCCCGCCTGTGGAACTCTCTTCCGTATACTTGCTTCCTTGACAGCTACAATATCCAAGAATTTAAATGCAACATCAATTTCTATCTCTTGTCTAGTTGACCCCAGTCATTTTCTCGTCCTTTCCGCTATCACCCCGTGTATCTTGTTATTTTTCATTCTCAATTTACCCTCGCAAGTGTCTTCAAACTGGTATTCCGATCCTTTTCTTGCCTTTTCTCTGACACACCCAGTTACTGGTTTGTCTTTCCTTTCGCTCTCCTTTTTAAACTTTCACTCTTCTCTTATGTAGCCCACTGCGCACCAGTGGCAGTACAGCCTTGCTTAGGGTGAAACGATTAAAAAAATGTAAGTTTATGTATCTAAATCGTCCCTTTTTTATAGCAAATATTAGAGACTGTTTCCATTTCCTTCTAGGCTTACGGCCTATCACGTTGAAAACACCGGTTCTCGCTCGATCACCGAAGTTAAGCAACGTTGAGCCTGGTCAGTACTTAGATGGGTGACCGCTTGGGAATACCAAATGCTGTAAGTGGTTAGTGACGGATGTGCGTCGTGGTGCAGTGGATATCGGCTCGAAAAAAGAAACCGGTGAGCCGAGTTCGAATTTCAGTTGAATACCCTGCATTCACTTAAGCACTGGCACTCTTGGGAAAGGTATTAATCCGTCTCTTCCCTCCAGTTATGGGTTGAATAACAAGGGTAGAACTTGAGGACTCTGCCCTTAAAAACAAATCCCAATGAATCTTGATACTCGAAAAGAAAAAAGTATTGCTAGACACAAAAGCTTACATAAAAACAACAATAAAATTGTTGAAAGTAAAAAGGTATTACCAGCAATAAAAAAAATAAAAAAAATTAGTTGGCAATAAATGACCCGCCGAGGTTGATATGCCATAAAAACAAAACAACCAACCAACCAGCATTTCCTGCTAAAACCTTTTCATTCTCTTTCACTCCCAGTATCCCTATGTGTCGTTTTCGCCTTGTTTGCGATGAATTGATTTAAAAAACCCAATAAAGAGAAAAAGTTATGACCGTTCTATTATCGCTCTGAAACAGCAGCACCTAATAGGCGTCTTGGTAGACAAGGTGGGATAGTCTCTACATACTAAATAAAATTACCTGTTATGAGTCCCTTGTTACAATTTTTCTTTTACATTGAATTAAAAGAATGGAATATTACACGAGCTAATATTATTGAATACAGAAGTTCTATATTTACCAGATCAACCTCGGGAAGGCAAGCCAATATTTAACTAAAATAAATAAATCAAATCTATTTTTTCTCATGGAATATCAATTAATTTCGAACAGAACAGCAATTCTAGTCTGATAACTTTCCCCGATTTCAACATACTATTCTCCTTCTTTCTGACGAATAAACTTAAACAACACTGTAAAAACTCTTCTCCATCACTGCTGCCAACTTCGTTTTTCGTCTTAGTCGCTACTCATTTATCTGCGTTCATTGTATTCAATCAAATCTTTGATGTTATAAGCATCATCTTCTCTACTATGAATTTACACTTCTTGTTCAGCCATCTTTCTTGCTATTTTATATTTCTTGCTTCCATGTTCTTTCATCTTTAGCAAAGGCTTCTGCTTCGTCTATCATCATTTCTCGCCCCAATAATAGTAATAGTAATGATTTATATACCAGTTTTCTTGGCATTAATTTATTACACATATTGTCAGACGATCCGCAAAATTCATAAGACTAAATAAATAAGAAATAAATAAGAAAGTATGTATTACGATTTGAGGACTATTTACAACACACTTCTTTCGTGCGGAAGAAATAGACTTTTTTTTATATCTTTGCAGTTGTTTTTACCTATATTTATAATTTGTTTTCATTATTTGTAATTAACGATCTTGAACAACACCTAAAAATTTGTTTTATTACTAATGGCATACTCAGGGCAGTCATCTATTGATAACACTCTAAGTGTTTTTAAAAGTAAAAAAAACGTAGCATTTGAAGTTAAAATAAAAGATATGTCATAGTATTTGAAGGAGGCAATTGATATATATATATATATATATATATATATATATAAAACACTATATATGTGTGTGTATATATATTTATATATATATATATTTAACACTATATATGCGTGTGTATATATATATTTAACACTATATATATATATATATATAGTGTTAAATTGTGATAACATTTAGCGGCAAGATTGTTTTTTCAATGATTTTACTGATAACATGTATTTTGGCAAGTAGTTTTTTAGCGTAAAGTGCTCAATATCGGGGTGAAGATGGAGCATTGCTAGGCACAAATAGTTTGTTTCATTTTAACTGAACAGGTTCATGGCGCTTTCGAAGTTTCGTGAGGACACCGTTATGATGTTCTCATTCTGCAAATATCATAACTGTGTCCTCACGAAACTTCGAAGTTGGCATGAAGCTGCTCAGTTAAAATGTCAAACTCTTTGTGCTTTTGTATATATATATATATATATTGAGTTGGCCGAAAAGTTTGCTCGCTTATTAAGTAGAAAATATCTAAGATATATGTTTGTAAATATCAACTAATTATACATAAACAAAATAATCCTAGAAAATTGCAAGAAAAAACATCTCAGCACCACCTGATTCAGTCATTTAGGTGCCATACGTGATAACGCTTGGGCAATCATGTCTCGCAAGAGACATGACTGACTGCTACTTAATCCGTAGTTGAAGAGAGAAGAGATAGCTTAATACCTTTCCCAAGGATATTTACGCGTAAGTGAATGCAACGAATTCAAATGAACAATCCGACTTCTCGTTCCGAGTCGATATCAATTGCTCAACAACGCACATCCTGAATAGATTACCGTAAAGCCTTTAATAGCGTGGCACACCCTTGGATTCTTAAGGTTTTAGAAATGTACAAAGTCTCTTCGGTAATAGTAAATGTCCTTAAATATAGCGTGGAACTGTGGAAAACCATATTATACCTGAATCAAAAACTTGCTTGAGCATCCGACGACAAATCTTTCAAGGAGATTCTCTGTCGCCCCTTTTGTTCTGTCCGCTCTTAACCACCCCCTTTCGCTATAAACTAATCAGTAATAACTATGGATGCAAAGTAAACAAGAAAGTACTTAATCTCCTACTCTACATGGATAAACTTAACCTCACTACCAAAGACAACAATGGATTAAAGGGTTTCCTCAATGCTGTAAAGTTTTTCAGTGATGACATCGGTATGAATTTCGGACGAGATAAATATGAAAATGTAACATTCAAGAAAGTGGGGGTTACAGAAACACACTGAACAGATCTTGATTTTGCCACAGAAATTAAGGAACTAGAACAAGATGGAGTCTATAAATACCTATGAGTCAGCGAAGGAGATGGAGTACAGCATCCCCAAATAACGGAGAAACTAAGAAAAGAATACTACATGGTGTGCGTCTAATGTTAAATACTGAATTTAATTCACAAAACAGAATATCAGCCCTAAACACTTTAGTGCGATACAGTTTCAACATCCTTAATTGAACCATAACAGAAATTAAACGAATGGATGCCAAAACATGAAAGCTCCTCACATGTCACCAAATACATCATCATAAGGCTGATGCTGATCCTTTGTATGTGTTCAGATCCATAAGAGGCAGAGGATTAGTTCAACTCAAACTGTCTTACAAAACTAGAAAAATCGGTCTTCAAAGAAACCTGGAAACTATAGGAAACTGGATGATGATCTGTGTCAAACAACAAGAAAGAAATAAGAAACTTTATTCAATAATAAAGGAAGGAAATAAATTCAAAATGGAATTTTAAGAGGATGGAGTTGTGGTACAGTGGGTATCGGCTCGGAACGAGACATTGGAGAGCCGATTTCGAATTCCAGTTGAATTCTCTGCATTCACCTACGTGTAAATAAATTAGGAAATTAGATAGGAAATGTAAAAATTTTATGGGACATTGCAATACACACAGACAGAACAATCAAAGCTAATCGCCCAGACATCGCAATCAAAAACCACAAAAACAGAATGTATTTTCTTATTGATATGGCTGTCCCTGTAGATTTTATTGTATTTTTCAAAAAAAGCAAAAACTATCAAAATACAAGAATCTTGAATGTGAAATCTCGAAAAAAGATGCAGGTAAAGACACCAATAATTCCAGTTGTGATTGGAGCACTGGGTTTGATTTGAAAATGTTCTGATAGATTCATTGAAGCAGCTTATGTCTTAAAGATATACAGAAAACTGTACCCACAATTAGCAGTTCAAACCTAACGAAGGGCTTTATCTATTTAAATTGTGTGTGGTCTTAAATTGTCTTTTGTTTTACAAAAATGATCTCTGGAAATTATCATGAAGCCATTTCTGACTTTAGATCTCTGGTTGGGGTCCAGAGGCAAATGTGTAAACAATAGAAATAAAAAGAAATAATAATAATAATAATAATAATATCGTTGTAAAAGCTAAAAAGATTTTGAGAGAAAAATTTTGCGTACGCGAAATTATTGTCTATTCACTTCAGGCCTTCGTGAGGTCGTGTGATTTGAAAGACTTTCTTTGAATGTTGATCTTCTTCTCACAAGGATGTAAGAGACACCAATTTTTTCCTCTCGGGTGATATATATATATAACTTGTCATCTGGTTGTTCCACGTGTGCACATCTTAATCTCAGTTGAGTCGACCAGCTGTTTACATATCAGTATAGTCACTGACATTCTTTGAAGCTATGTTCCGTATCTGGAAATTATGAGAACATCTTCCCGATCAATCTTCTGGTGTACCTGGCTCTTCTTATGCTCTGTAACAGTGAGTACAAACTCTACTTTGGTATCCCTTAGGTTGAGCCTAGTACATAATGGGGTCACCACTCTTTTTATAACAAAAGTTCCTTACTGACAGTAAGTTCGATTCGGCATTTCTTGATGTTAATCACTTATTGCTAAATATTAATAATACTCAAACATCACTTGTCTTGTGAAAAACCGTAATCAACGCGACAAAACCAATGAAATGCAGCCAGCGTGAATAGAATGCAACTAAAACGTGAGTAACATGATAGGGCCATAAAAAATATATATAATAATAATAATAGTAATAATAATGCATTGTTAACTTAGAAGTAAAATATTTCGATTAAATTTTTGCGGATAGTGCAAAGTAGCATATTTGCTAAATTTTCTGTGAATTTTAATAAACAAAAATCTTTTGATTGTGCAGTAAAGTAATTATATAAAAATTTTCGGTTTTTATATTTCTGTCCTGTAATTCAACGAATAAATAAACAGTTTCCTTACTACAATAGCAGAAGAAGTTCCGTTCTGAGTAAATATATAATATCATAGAACGTATATTTAAGTTACGAATAGAATAGCAGAATAAGTTTCTTTTTGAGTAAATATTATAGAATGCATATATAAATTAAGAATAGAATAGCAATGGAATTTTTTCAACTTTATTCTCGAAAAAAAAAATAATCATGCCGCGGATAAAATTATTTAAAAAATAATAAAAATATCCTACCAAATATGTTCTGTCCGGGGTGTTGGAGGATTGCAGGAATTATATTAATGGTATAAGTCACTTGTCTTTCGTACACAAAACTACCGCTGTTTACATAGTTATGCATTTTCACAATACATAGATAATAATGAAAGAAAAAATTTATTTGCTACATTAAATAAATGTTTATCCATTAACAAATTTATATTCCTAGTAAAAAAAATAAAAACGCACTCACAATTATAGCTAATTATCATTAACTTTGCATCAAAAATCTCCCGGCAAAATATACTTTCTTCCTTTAGCTTTCAGTTAAAAATCATTTAATAAAATTTTCAGAAGCATAATTCTTTGATTTAAAAAAAAGCCTCAAAACCTCGTCAGTAAATAGAAAATGTATTCTAACTTTATAAAAATCGTAAGTTATTTATTATCTATAATCTCGCATATCAGTTTGCGTCTGTCGGTTTAGAGTGATTATTAGGGTGACTAGCCAATCCCTATATGACAAACGCCTGCTCAGAAACAGAGCCAATATGTGGTTTATACTACAACTATACTAAATAGATCTTCCGTTTTTTTTTTATGTTGACCCCGTACGAGGCCAAAGAGTTAGTCGAGGTAGATGGCTACAGGGTAAGAGGTACAGTTTATTCGGATATGTGGGGAAGATTACGGTTAACCCTAGACTGGAACAGGTTCAGATTGTAGTGATCGAGGAAGCATTGTCTTGAGAGTTGGTTCCACAGAGCAGTGGTTTGAGTGAAGAAGCTTCACGGGTGGAACTTAGATTTCGCCAATGAAACACCATGGGAATGAGGGTAGTTCTCTAAAATGTTTGTAGCATGGCAGATTTTAGCCGTGAATGTTAGAACTGGTAGAACTAAGTAGTTCGTCTGAACATTTTACATGGAAATAGCAATAAAGCAGCGAGGGTAGGCATTTCATCTGTGGAAAAGGTAGGGTAGAATATAGCTAATCACGCACATGGACACCGAGATATGTTTGGAGAATGAAAAGGTAAAGACTTGGCAGCTGCTGCCTATATTTAGGAGAGCAATACTCCATTTCTGGATCTTGTAAAGGTAAGAAAGGTCAGGAGGAGCCCAATACTTACTGGAACGGTACCGGGAACCGAACATTTCTCCAGTGTCTTTGTCGATTGATCTTATATGTTTTCGGATGTGCCTTGTGTTGCAATGGCTATCGGCTCGGAACGAGAAATCGGGGTGCCGAGTTCGAATTCCAGGTTGAATCCCTTGCATTCACTTGCGCATAAATACCCTTGGGGAAGGTATTAATCCGTCTCTTCTCTCCAATTATAGTTTAAATAATAGGACAGATTGGGTTCTATAGCCTTGGCTGTCAACCTGTCTAACACAGAAAGCAACGGCAACCTACTGTGGGATAATCTTCTGCCCAGTTAATTATGTCTCTTTTGAGACATGATCGCCCAAAGAGTGTATCACGTATGGCACTTAACTGACATAATCTGGCACAATGACTTGTAACTTCGTGTTAGTTTCTACTTAGTTTCACACATAACGCTTCGGTCAACCAATAGTATGGTTTTAGACACTTCTTAACAGTGACGCACTCTGGAATTGTCACCCCAGACTATTATTCAGTATCACCAAAACAAAGCAAGTAACACTTAATCACCACTGAGAAGACCCTAGATTTACTCCAATACTGATGAGCGGTCATCCATTCAGTGTGACATCTTGCCTCGAAAGCCTATTAGATCTAAAGCTCATTCCAAACCTCGAATGGGATTCGTACATGAGATTCTTGCTATCACTAGAGATGCTGAAAGAATGGTCGGTTATTGTATGGCTTCAGATAATATCTAACTCCATTGCCATGCTCTAAACTTTACTAGAGACAAATCAGACCAAGAATGGGGTATTGTTGCGTATTAAGGCATGTTGTTGCCTAGTTCTTACTGTTCAGCCTTGACAGAGTTCAGAAATCTTTACACGGCTTAGTGGGTGATGAATTATTCTCCAACTTGCAACCCTTATCTCACAGAGAAAAACGTGCTAGCTTAGTTTCCTCTCGCTATTAAGATTCGCTATGATCTACAGACGCGTTACATGCCTCAGTTCTACTATCTTAAACTATCACAGCTAAGACCCACTATACCATGTTAACGGTGGTAAATCATACCCATTCCCTTCGTGTTGTTTTGGTAAAGAGAGCGTTCCACTTAGACAGTTTCTTTACCAGAACTGTTACTTTGCAGAACAGACTCCTGAGACGATGTTTCCTTGACCACTACAATTTTAACCTCTTCAATTCCATAGTCAACCGTTATCTAGCTTGTATATTCTCATAATATGCCCTCCCTGCTTCTTCTAATACTATTCAATAACTCATTCAGTACTTGATGGACTTGAGCAGACAGAATGTGGCGAAGGCATTAAGTGGGATAAGAGAAGAAGAAGTATTAAGTGCGACAAAGGATTGGAAGATGTGGAGCGCCATAATTGACTTTAGTGGCCTTTAGTTCTTGTATTGGGTGAAGTCAGTCAGTTAAGTGCCATACATCATACACGCTTGGGCGATCATGTCTCGAAAGAGACATGACTGACTGGGCAGAAGATTATCCCGTAGTAGGTTGCCATTGCTTTCTGCGGTAGACTGGTTGCCAACCAAGGCTATAGAACCCAATCTGTCCTGTTATTTAACCCATAACTGGAAGGAAGAGACGGATTAATACCTTTCCCAAGGGTATTTGCGCGTAAGTGAATGCAATGAATTCAACTGGAACTGGAATTGGGTGAAGTAAAGTAAATAAAAAAGTACTCCGTTATCAAAAAGGCTGATATGTCCCGAAAAGGGATATTATTCGAAGTAGCTAAGTGGTTTTGGCAATGTAACCGGGTAGGACAAGCTATCAAGTAGCCGTAATGGACTGGTACTTGTCGTAGTCGTATGCAGTATACTTAGGCGTAGGCTTATGCAATAGGCGTAGTCAATAGAAGTTCCAATAGTATTCCAATAGGCGTAGTCCTAGGCGCCCGCCTTCGTCTGTATTTATGGCTGACACCAGCCAATCATATTACTGTGAGGGGAAAACAAGGCTATAATGAAATGCGAACGTGGGTCTCATGGTCAGATCGCTAATGTTGTAACCACAGCCACATTTCCATAGTCTTGCATAACTGTCAAAAATGAATGGAGAGTTTACATATAGCCTGGCATTTTTATTTAAGGTCAGATAATTTATGCGTTCTGCTTAAGATCAAAATGTTGCAACTAGACTCACTGGCTAACTTTATATTTTTATCAAGACTTGTTAAGCAGGAGATCGCTGACTTGTTAGTTATAACACTTATCTTTTTAGCTTCAAGTTGAGCGATCGGATCCCAAGATGACAGTTTGAAACGCTGACTAGTATGCTGTTAGACGTTTAACGGGAGTAATGGGTTCGCTCTTCAACGGTGTCTCTTAATAATGGCCTTGCAATTGTTCTAATCTTAGTAAATATTTTGAGGCAAAACATTAGATAGTTATCAGAATATAACTGAGAATTGGCTAAATATATCGCTACTCAGAGAGAAAAAACATTATTTACAGTCTTCTATTAAGTCATGTTTAAGCGCCCTTACTAGAAATTCCCCAAATTTGAATCTAATACAGAATGATATTTCGCTCATGAAAAAGATAAAAGAATTTCAGTAATAGAGTAATAGAATAATAGATAATATGATAATAAAATATTAATAATAGAATAAACAGATAATAAAAAGTAGATAATAGAATTTCAATAATAGAATGATAGATAATAGAATAGCAGTATAATGGTAGATAATAAAATTTCAATAATCAAATAATGGGTAATAGAATAATTGATAGTAGATAATAGAATTTCAGTAATGAAATAATGGATAATAGATAATATTTCAGTAATAAAATTTAACAATTTTATGAAATCTGTTTACTTTAATGTGATAGAATTTACGAAGAGAGAAATAACGTAGAGAATTAGCCACGTTCTTCAATATTTTTATATATCATAGTATCGATAAATATATTTATCACAATGCCGTATCGGTCTTAATGTAGTAAAATTGACTTGTGACAGTTGTTTTACTTCTGAATCATAGAAATAAGAAAAGTATAAAAGTCGTATCATTAAAACTGAGAAAACATCAAGCAAGTTACGATAAGGCAAAGAAAACCCGATGTCTAAATATTAAGAGAAAAAAACAAAAGAATAGATCGGTAAAGATTTGCAGGAAGATTATTAAGAGATTTGCATTAAGATAATTATGACTTCTGTTTTGATTTTTTTCTTTTTTTTTTTTTTTTTTATCCTTGTCTCAGCCATTCCATTTCAGTGAAAATAAAAGCTAGAAAAATTCCTTCGCTGAATTCATGAAAAAAGATATTTTAATTTGGTTCCCGATTAAAGATAAATCTTATTTGAATTTTTATAACTGCTAAAAATGAACAATCTTCTGTTAATTATATTTGCTATATTTTCTTGTTGGGTTCGCTATATTTTAAGTTAAAATGACATAAAATTAATGAAGCAGGAATTTTTGCCATTTAGATCTTAGGTGAGTAACTTTTACGATAACAAATAAATAAATAGATACAGACACATCCACACACACACACACACACACACACACATATATATATATATATATATAACACTGAAAACAAACAAAAATAAACAAATAAAAAGAACTAAAATAGATTTATCTAAATCAATATATAAGCAAATAAACTAAGTAAATAATAAACAAATTAACAAACCACAAACGCACACAAGTAAAAGTAATTATAACGACCTACAAAGTTAACAAACAACAATGTAAATAGTGAAAAACCAGCATCCAGATCTACAATTATACCCACTCAACAGTCCCTAGAATAATTCAAAACATAATTGTCACTGCCCACTAAAATAACCGTTAGAATAACATAATAGACGACCCACAGTTTCTCACTGAGCTCTATATATAAATATTTGAGCAAAAATGGTCTGACGATTGCATTTATGCATGAAACAGACTGGGAACTGACTTCAATGTCTACTTTTATATTTACATATACTATATCCCTGATATTGATCACTTTCACTCATAAATATAGCAGATCTTAAAACTATATTTTTGCATGATGTATATGTAGAGAAGAGGAGAAAAAGAGAGAAGACAAATGGAAAACGGCCCAGACCAAGAAATCAAGAGAACTGAGTTCGAATTCCAGTCAAGTTCATTACATTCACTTACGTGAAAACCTATTGGGAAAAGTATAAAACTACCTCCCACCTCACTATCAGCTACATATAAATAACAGCACAGCAACCGATCTAGTAGAACAACCGATCTAGTAAAAGGGCAACTCTGAATTCAAAACATAAGGAGGGTCGTTTGTGGATTTGTCACACGCTGTGCCAGTATTTATTCGCTTCAAGTCGTACTAAGCCAAGAAAATATATTTAATGTCCTTGTATCGTATATTTTTACTGGAAGTTAAATATTTGTGGATCCTATGTCATACTCAACACTTCAGAATTGTTTGCTTTGTGCCGAACTCGACATTACTTGTTCATACGGCGAACTTGACACTAAAGATTTGCTCGCTTTATGCCGCACTCAAGATGTTTATTGGGTTTATGTCGTAATAAGCTACTATTGCTATGTCACTTCACGTTAAGAATTCTGCAAAGCATTAGGGTCGTAAGAGCACGATATGTAATGCAGCTATGCCAGCAGTGGTGTGTCTTGAGCCAGAAGAACTGACCATGTTTAACCGCCTTCAGGCTGGTTTTGAATTAAGAATTTTCATTAGTCGTATTATCGTCTAAAGACAAAAGAGGCCAGCTTGCTCTGGTATTTAATCCGTAGCAGAAGGAAGTTGAATTCGTGTCTTAAGGACATTAGCACGAAGTGAACAAAACCGAACCAAACTAGAAGTGAACTCAGTATACCAAATTCATTTTTCGCGTTGATAACTCTTGCACCATCCGCACCTTCAAAGCTGTTATATCGAAAATCAAAACTATATAATTTTGGGCCTGTTGTGTTATTCGAGACTTAATGTTTAATGGCCTAGTGCCATAATTCATGCTATATATTTGAACTTGTACCTTACTCGTTACTGGATATTTGTTGATCTGATGTTGTACAAAAACTGTAAATGGTAAAACTAGATTTCAATTGGTCCTGTGCTATATTCAAGACGAGATTTATGCTGACTTTGTGACCTACATTAGACCAGTGACCCTCATCGTTTGCCCTTAGACCCAAAAGTGGGCCTGAGAAATATTTTAAATGGAGCCTGCTTTCCAATGAGACGAGTGTACCAACCTTGAAAATCAGCGTACAAAATCATGGCTCTATAACTGACACGGAGACTGACTACTCAATTACCAAGATGCTCTTAATACCAAAATTGTTGTTTGATGCCAAAATAAATATTTATCTAAGTTATATAACAATTTATCAATTTTTTATCTCCTTTGTATATATATATATATATATGTGTGTGTGTGTGTGTGTGTGTGTGTGTGTGTGTGTGTGTGTGTGTGTGTGTGTGTTGGCCTGACTTTTCCCCTAAATGGCATTCATGGTATGCAGGCTTGGGCGTTACATCTGAAGCAACACAGACCGAGTTAATATTCCAATCTCTCGAAGACATCTCTAAATAGTTGGTAGTTTTTATTCTGTTCCGTGACGTATCAGGAACTCATCACTCGACTGCTTCTTATGCAAAATCGATATCCTGCTTTGCGATAAAATCTTGTGAATAAACTCATCGAACAAGAGGAGACAAGACGAGACAAGACGAGACTTTACGACGTTGGAAATATTGGTCGGAAAGGGACGAAGTGGCTTTGCCAAAACAAGGCTCTGAAACTTGGAGCAGTATTGAAAATTGTCCTGCATGAATTGAAACATACAATTCCTATCTGTTAAATGCCTTTTCTGAATTAAAAACTACTACACCCACATTTATATATTGAGAAGAAAACTCAACACATAATTATGTGTTGAGTTTTCTTCTCAATATATTTACTCTGAATAATATCTGTTGAGCTCTCGATTTTTATCTAATTGATATTTTATATTAATTAAATAAGATCTTTTGGACTATCCTCTCCGTTTTCACGGGTTGCCATTCTCTCCTATATATATATAGTATATCGAGACAGCAGATATGTTTTTTTAACATACTGTTAAATATAAGAGAAAATGAATGCCTGTTATGTTTAATCATGAGCCGTTCTAAACATTGTATTTTAGCTTCAATTTCAGGTGAAAATAAAGACAAAAATTCTCCAACATTTGGATAATTTTTTATTAAGTTGGTTCTAAGCATGTGAGCCGAAAGCTTATAACCAACTTAATAAAAACTTATCCAAATGTTGAAGAAATTTTGTTTTTTTTTTACCTGAAATTAAAGCCAAAATACAATGTTTAGTACGGTTCGTGATTAAACATAATAGACATTCATTGTCTCTTATATTTAACAGTATGTATATATATATATATATATATATATATATATATATATATACGCGGGTCATACAATAAATAAGGTGAATTTTTCGGTATAATTACTTCCAGCAGTGTCACACACTTTTTCTATCTGTGCACAAGCTTCCGTGTTCCCTCAGCGTAAAAATCTTTGGACTGATGTCTCAGCCAATCGCTCACAGCACTTTTGACTTCATCGTCACTTTCAAACTTCGTGTTTCTCGTGTACGCTTTCAAGGGACCAAACAGATGAAAGTCAGAAGGGGCAAGGTCTGGGCTGTAAGGGGGGTGAAGGAGCAGTTCCCAGCCCAGCTCGTTGATGTTCTGCACCGTTTGGGCTGCTGTGTGTGGCCTTGCGTTGTCTTTGAGTAGGCAAGGTTATCATGGACAATTTTGCGTGCTGTCCAAACAGATAGGTTCCAAATCCTTGCAATGTTATCCACTGTCACCCTTCTGTCAGACTGAATGAGGTCATTGACTGATTTGATCACCTTAGGAGACCTCACTTCTGTAGGCCTCTCAGGCCTGTCTTCATCCTCAACACTGCTCCGTCCTTCTTTAAACAATTTAGACCACTTGTAAACATGTGGCACCATACACAGTTGGCATTCTCCTATGAATTTCAACTGGTTTGCACCCTTCAGCAACCAAAAACTTGATAACTGACCTCTGTTCAATCCTAGGAGCATGCTTTTTGGTCGGCCATCTTTGTTAATCGCCAAAACTCTCAATTCTTTTGAAAAAGAAGTAAAGGAAATTTTTAAAAAAAAAGTAAGCTTCTATCTGTATTAGAAGTCCTTATACCGAAAAATTCACCTTATTTATTAAATGACCCTCGTATGTATATATATATATATATATATATATATATGTGTGTGTGTGTGTGTGTGTGTGTGTGTGTGTGTGTGTGTGTGTTGTGAGCTGGCAACATATGCTAGCAATGTATATACCCTCACGCACATAATAATTCCTTGAACAGCCTGAAAGAAGTACCCTACTATTTAACTCCAAGTACCCTACTATTTAACTCCAAGTAGAGGAAAGGTTGATTCATGTCTTTTATGTCAAACAAGTTAGAAAGTTGAATTGTATGGATTCCGCTTTCTGGGCTTATAAACATAATGCCATTTGCACAAACATTATTATTCGAATGGCCAAAATATTCGTTCCGGTTATTAAATAATAAAAGATAGATTTTGAACAACAGCCATACATCTTGATAATTCTATATAATTTTATTTATATATAATTATATATAATTCTTGATAATTCTATATTTCCAGAACATTTCATCTTTAATGCTTTCGTGTCTTCTGCAGTCTTACAGAGAAATGATTTTTTTTCTTTTTTATCTACGACAAGAAAGGTTGAGTCACTGTGTCGGGCTAGAAAGTTTTCCTCGTCAAAGTTCATTTTGGACATTTGTAAATCTACCATTCGTTCGTGCATTGAATACTGTTGACATATCTAGTCGGGTGTTCTTGCTATTTATCTTGAAGTTATCGACAAAATCCAAAGAAGGATCTGCAATGTAATCGATTCTGAATTGGTCGTACACCTCCAATTAATTTCTCGTCGACGTGATATGGTCCCCCACTGTCTTTTCTACAAGTATTTTTATCTGACGAATTTCCTCTTCTGGTGCCAGGGCCACATGTATTCATGCGAGATACTAGATTGATATCAACCGTCGAAATAGTTAAATCTTACCACCTCTTCTTCTCTACATTTTCTTTTTTCGCACTTCCCGTTTGTGGAACTCCTTTCCGTTTGCTTGCTTCCCTGATAGCTACAATCTACAAAAGTTTAAATACAACGTCAATTGTTATCTTTTATCTACTTGATTCCCACCCTTCTCTTATCATTTCTATGACGTTCCCTGTATATTGTGTTTTCTTTCACTGTAACCTACTCACTAGTGGTGACCCTGCATTGCTTTAAGTAAAGCGATTATAAGAATAATAAAAATATATAGAGCAGGATTGAAAAGTAACTCCTTTTTCTATGTATTAGCCAGGAAACCTAATTTAACATCCTCTGACTTTTTTTCAATAAAATGTGCGTTGTGGTGCAGTACATATCGACTCCGAACAACAAATCAGGGAGCCGAGTTCGAATTTCAGTTGAATTCCTCGCATTCACTTACGCACAAATACCCTTGAGAAAGGTATTAATCCGTCTCTTCCCTCCAGTTATGGGCTAAATAATAGGACAAATTGAGTTCTGGCAACCGCAGAAAGTAATGGCAACCTAGTGCGAGATAATAGACTTTCAATGACAGAATAGTGGAATAATATATAATAGAAAATAAAAAGCATATGATTTATCTTCAATGTTCGAGCATAAATAAAATCTGTGTAAAATTCTACACTTTGTTATCAAGAAATCATTGAACTCACTTCATCTACTCACGAGGTAAACGTCATTATCTGCAATACTCACACAAGTAAGGAATGGAAAGAGTACGAGCAAGCAGGAGACATTATCAGACATACTAGCAAGCAGGAAACACTCGAAGACGTACGGGCAAGCAGGAAAAACTGGAAAACGTATGTGTAAGCAGGAAACACAGGAAAACGTGCGAGCAAGCAGAAGGCACTGGAAAACGTACGGGCAAGAAAGAAAAAGTGGAAGACGTATAGGCAAGCAGGAAGCACTGAAAGACGTAAGGGCAAACAGAAGAAACTAGAAGACGTACTGGCAAGCACCAAACACTGAAAGACGCACGGGCAAGCAGGAAACACTGAAAGACGTACAGGCAAGCAGAAGGCACTAGAAGACCTACGGGGAAACAGGTGACACTGGATGACGTACGAGGAAACAGGAAACCCTGAAAGACACACGGGCAAGCCGGGATCATTCGAATACTTACGGACAAGTAGGAGACGCTGGAAGATGTACGTGCAAACAGTAGACACTGAAAGATGCACGGAAAAGATGCACAGGAAAGCAGAAAGAGCCGAATTGAGCGAAAGTTAATCGTTCAGATGTGTTGATAGGCGAATTTTAAAAGCTGTTTTGTTATTCCCACAGTTTCTTGTAATTTTAAATCGCACCGATGATAGATATATAAGCCAAATTCCAGGATAACATCAGATAGATAGATAGATAGATAGATAGATAGATAGATAGATAGATAGATAGATAGATAGATAGATCAGAAGGAGATAAAATCGAAATTAAATAGGTAAGTAGGTAAATTTGCACATCGATTTCGTTTATAGATAGACATAGATTGAGAGAAAAGCAATTAGAATGAGATTGATTGTTATTAGCAGACGGATTGGTAAATAACAAAAGGTGAAAACAATCAGGCAAAAAACAAAAAAAAAAGAGGTTGATAGTAAAACAGAAAAAATACAGAAATATTCAAAGAATGGTGAGGATGTCACAGATCTTAGAGAAAGATAAAAAAAAAATAAAGAGGTAGGAAAATGTTAAAAAAAACAAGGACCTTGAAAAAGAGACGTGAACTGAGAATTTCCTAAAGAAAGAAAGAAAGAAAGAAAGAAAGAAAGAAAGAAAGAGATTTAAACAGCTAAAAAGAAACAGAAATATTCAAAGAGTGTTTAGGGTGATAGATCTCTGGGGGAAATAACAAAGAAGCAATAAAATGGTAACATGATACTGGAATATTCAAAGAGAGACGAGAGTAAGAGATCAAAGAGGAAATATAGAAAGTAAAAGAGGTAGTAATTATGGAAAAATAGCAGCTGGCGAGATATCTTAAATTGAATCATTGCTTCGTTTTCCACGGCTTCGTATATATATATATATATATATATATATATATATATATATATATATATATATATATATATATATATAAGTATAGTTATCCGTCCGTAAACGGTGAGGATAATCCAACAATATTTCCTTAATATAAATTATTAATAGGTAAATCCATATAGAGAGCTCGATGGGCGACAGCTATATATATATATAAGAATTTGTCATTTTAACTCAGCAGGTTCATGCTAACTTCAAAGTTTTGCGATGACACCATTATGATATTCTCACTCGTTAGGACTGGTTCATAACCGTGTCCTCAAGACACTTCGAAGTCGGCATGATCCTGCTCGGTTAAAGTGACAAACTCTTTTGCGCTTATCAACGTTCTATTTCCACTCTAATATCGAGCACTTTACGATTAAAAAAACCGCTCGCCAAAACACATTTTAGCAGTAAAACCACTGAAAAAACAACCTTGGCGCTAAACACTATCACATCTCAACACTATATATACAGTACTGTGCAAAAGTATTAGGACAAGAACTATTTTATCTTTTATGAGGCATATTGACAGAAAATATACAATTTAATTAAAGTAATTTTATTTGATTTACTCAACAAATGCTTTAACAAGAAAAATACTTGTTACAAAATAAATTTAATATTTAGTATAATAGCCTTTTGCTTTGATCACAGCCTTCATTCTGTCAGGCATTGACATCACAAGCTTCTTTAATGTATCTAATGGTATCTCCTGCCAAGCAGCTTGTATTTGTTCCCAAAGTGTGTCTTGCGAAGTAACATTAGATTTATCAATTTTTTATCCAAAATATCCCATAGATATTCAATAGAGTAGTTTCAAAATAACTTGTGTAATAGAAAAAGTTAAATATAACTTCTTTTTAATACATTTCTTTTACACCTAGTTTTAAATAATCAATATTTATTAGCAATTTACGTGGCTTTTCAAACTGTATTTGAATTTCATTGAGTTTTTAAGGAAAACCACCTCTGTCCTAATACTTTTACACTCTACCGGTAGTTCACCACAACGCACATCAAAAAATGTTTACACCTGATGTTTCCAAGCGGTCACTCAACTAAGTACTGACCAAGCTCGATATTGCTTAACTTACATATCAGCCGAGAATCGGTGTGTTCAACGTGGTATGATCGCGCAAGAGTCAGATCAAGACAAAAGTGTAGTAGTGCAAATATATCTGGGCTGGAGTTGCCCAGTCCTCGTTTGCCTCTCTTGATAGAGTTTAAAATCTTCTACGCGGCTTAACCTCATGAACTTCATTTCTTATCTCTTTTTACGCTCATAAAATACTACACAGTAAACCTCTACCTTAAGGCCTCTTGAACCATTTATTTGAATAAACATTACTATTGAAAAAAACGGTTCAATCTATTTGTACTATTAGGTGCAGGGCTACCTATAAATATTTCGTACTTCCCTTCATATCTAAATCAGTTAAGTCTACAATCTCAGTTTGAATATTTTGAACAAGTTGGCGATCCCCCGAGTCATATATCCGCGTTATATAGATTATTCTTAAGTAATAGACGTGCGTGTAGCGTAGTGACTATCAACACGAAAACGAAATTGGCGTACCCATTTCAAATTCCAGTCAAAACCGATGTGTTCTTTTTTTTATTTACACAAATACAGTTGGAAAAAGGTGTGGATTCATCTCATTTCCTCTCAGTAAGGCAGACGGGTTTCAGTAGCCTTGATTGGTAATCAGTCTCGATGGTGGAAAACTATGAATTCAAAACTGATTGGGAGTGGGAATAGCAGATTTCTCTTGTAAAAATCTACTTGCTTCAGAAACCACTGCACTAGTACCTAGTAGTAGCTCTTTAACTTCGGTAGGGGAGAGTTTGCAGTATATACGTATATTCTTAAATAATGTCACTGAGCATCCGTTCAATGACAAATTTCCAGCATGACTCTCTAACACAGTTCGTTCTTTATAAAATGCTTGTATTTTTATAATTTTCCTTTCGTTATTGTCGAAATTCATTTAAAAAAATTTATGATATAGAATACACAAAAAATTAAATAAAAATTTTTAATTTATTTTATCTGCAACGAATTTTATTTTTTAATTGAACAAAAATAAAGTAATTTTCAGAAATATTTTTTAAAATTCATGATGACAGCTGTCAATACAATCAAGAGTGATGTTTGTAAATGAAGTTGAAACGCCACTAATAATTTCGAATGAGAAGAAAATTATCTCTAAGTGGTTTCTATCTCATGACTTTTAAAAGAAAACACTAAACAAGTTAAGATACCTATGTTTAAAACAAAATCTATATATACATATGTATCTTTTGAAAGGGTTTTTTTATCCGACATTATTTTTTTATTACGTTAAACGTTATTTTTCGTGGACACGTGTTTCTATATATTTCTTTCTTTTTTTAATTTAGGCCGTTTGTTATTTTCACTGTTTAATATATTACCTCCACTAAATCGATGAAAAAACAGCATAGTATGAATAAAAAAAGTTCCAAACTTAATAAAAACGTATTGTTTTCCTCAAAACGTTTTAAGATAATTTTAAGAGGAAAGATCAGAGTATTTTTTAAAATTTTTTAATCCCTTCTAAAACGTTCGATATTTTGGTAAAAAAATCTTGTTTTTATTTTAGTTAGCGGGTAAGCAAATCTTTACGAGAGTTTTACAATGGAAAACGTAATGCTACATAACGGTTTTTTGCGGTGACAAACACATTAATTTGGAAATTTTTGTAAAAATGAAATAATTGTTGGATTTTAATGAAACTTTCAGAACTTATTCACAAATGAATTAAATAATTTTTGAAATTATTATTTTTTAAAAAATCTTGGTAATTTTTTTTTTACATCTGTTCCCCACCGCTACATAAATTCATAAAATTTTATGAAATTAAATTTTGTTGGGAAAATTAGTTTTATTAGTTAAACGCAGGTCTCATTGAGGAATGCAAATCATCTATTACGTTTTTAAAGATGTAGCCTCTATTTCCAAATCTCTGCTCCTAAAGGTAAAATAAAAAGTGCAATAAAACTATGACATTATTTAATTTGATAAGCTTTTAATTAATTGAATAAATAATATAAATTAAGGGTATTTTAGTCTGAAGAAAAAAATTTCGATTAATAGTGAAATTTTAAAAGAATTTTTTCATTTTTTTGAAATTATAATAATTTATAAAGTTTCAAAAACATTTTTGAAATACTTCAAAGATTTGTTGGGATTAGTTTATCAAATTATTAAGCAAAGATTCTATTTACTAATCAAAACTTAAAAACTTTAATACAAATCGTTGTGCCTTCCTATTTTTAAAATCATTTTAATTTTTTTTTTTTTGTGTGTGTGTATTTCAAGTTTTCTTCTTGTATGATAATTTCTATGAGTAAATCAAAAGGTCTTGTGTTTCAGGGTTTCTTACCCTTACCGAAAAAAAAAACATTTGTACAATTATGTCACTTGTGATCGCCATACACTTTTATCTTACCTTATCTCGCACCTGTAAATCTGCCAACACATACGGTAAAAAGGTCAGAAAGTTGAACTCTGTGTTTAAGAAATAGTTTTATTCAAAATTTTATGCTATAAATAAGTAATACTTGTGTAAATCAGATTAAATTTGCTATATTTTTCAAAAATAATGTGTCACAGATGTGTATTTTATTTTTGCAAGAGTTTTTAAACAGGGAATTAACTTTTTTGTAAATGTGTCCATCGCTCAAAAATGACCAAAAAATTCAAAAATTCAAAAATTCTCAAAATTTTAGATTCCAATCAATATAATTTCTGTCTGTAATGCACTAGTTAATCATTTGCATTTCAATTGAAACTAAAATAAAAATTTCAAGAAAACGTTTCCATTTTTAAAAATTCAATTTAAAGTTAGTTATCAAACATTAGTAGAGGTACCTAGTTTAATAAAATAAAATCAGGAATAGAAACTCAAATACGTGTTTTCACTAAAACTATGGTTATAATAATATTATATATATATATATATATATGCTCGTGTGTGTTGGGGGGGAGTGTTTAAGTGCGTACGTGTGTATGTTTCGTTAAACATGACTGATAAAGATTTTTTATTTTTATAATAATATTTTTCTTTTATGAAAACTTTCTTTTCTGTAAAAAAATGCTCAGAAAAGTAAACATAAATACAATGAACATATATATATATATATATATATATCAGTCAGTTAAGCGCTATACGTGATACGCGTATCGCCTTTTCGAACACCATCGTACTCAACCTAATCAGGTTAAATTGCCACACGAAAACTTTTTACACTTTGTCATACATTTTTCCCAATATATATATATATATATATATTATATTTTTATTTTTTACTGTCTCTTCTAATACCAGTCCTGCTAAGCTCGTGAGGTGGGTTATTCGTTGGTTCCTCTCTCCCTCTTGCTTTCAGCATATCCTGTCAGTGACAAATGTTCCCAAATTTACTCAAAAATATTCATAAATAGGATTTGATCAAAAGTGGTTATCGATAGTGTGATCAAAATATATTTTTAAATAACATCTTCCTTCAGGACGTGGGCGATCATGTCTCGCCACAGATTCCTATTCTTTATCAAATAGCCAGGACGGAATGATATAGTCTATTGCAATGTTTTATAAATATATCTCTTCCCCCTCTCTCTCTCTTTATCTTTATTTCTCTCTCTCTATATATATATATAACATATATATCTTTCTCCCTCTCTCCCTCTCCCTCATTCTCTCTCTCTCTCTATATATATATATATATATACATATATATATATATATATATATATATATATATATATATATCCGAGTGAATAAGAAACGAAGAAAAAAACATTTTTTACAACGTCCAAAACATTAATTTAAAACAGTGCTCGATATATAATATATAGAGCTGTGAATATTTATTATAAATTATATTTTAGAACATGTACAAATGTTTTATAAAACATTTGTACATGTTCTAAAATATAATATATGTGTGTGTGCGTGCGTGTGTGTGTGTGTGTGTGTGTGTGTGTATTTACGCGTATATACGCATCAATATATAAACATTAATCAGGTTTGAATAGAACAGTGCTCAATGTTTTATAACAGAGCAAAAATATATATTAATAAATATACATATTATCCTGTGTTTTATGCATGACTCTGAGTTCCATGCATTTCAGCAATCTTCGGGTTCTTATTATATCTTACTGGCTTATTTTTTATTTTGAATTATCAATGAATAATTCTAATGAAAAATAAGTCAGTACGATATGATAAACATCTGAAAATTACTCAAACGTATATATCTCAGACTCCTGCGTAAAACACAGGATAATATGTGTATATATATATATATATATATATATATATATATAGTCATCCGCAGACAGATCTGTTTCGATGCATCACAGCTCATCAGTACGGTTAGACTCCGATTGCTTTTAACCCAGGATTGAAACCCGACCGAATTGGCGTCAGTCGGCGATTCTACCTCTGGGCTATGCTATGGGCGTTCGGTAGAAGAAGGCAGACTTTTTAGCGTATACATTATCATTATACACACCCAATAGCCAGAGTGCTCTAATTTATTACGGAATGAGTGATGCGTACATGCCAGAGTAGCTACTGTTTTACAAAGTCTACCATTCTTCCAGAGTGCTCAATCAGGGTGTGAGATATTGATGATGATGATGATGATGATGATCGTTCCTCGCAGGCGAGGGAGACCATGACTTCTTAGTAGAAATCATGACTTGCGAGTTAATTGGATTTAAATGAGGAAAAGTTACGCATGTTCGTTAGCATCACTATCTCTTCCCATTCCATCTGGATCCGGTGGCACGACATAGACGAGACTTGCCGGAGACAGTCTGAAATGCAATGGATGGCCAACAGTGATATTATTGTTTTTCACTGTGCTCTGAATGCACTCCACAATTCTTAGGTAGACATTTTTTAATTATCCCACGACAGGTTGCCGCTACCTGCTCTGTTAGACTTGTTGCCAGCCAAAACTATAGGACCAAATCTGTCCTCTTATTTAACCCATAACTAGAGGGAAGTGTATTAGCGCGTGAGTGACTGCAGGGCATTCAACCGGAATTCAAACTCGGCTGCTCGATTTCTCGTTCCGAAAAACCAACTGCACCACAACGCACGTCCATTATATATATATATATATATATATAAACTTATTTATAAATGGAACTTTGTCTCTGTGTGTGTGTGTGTGTGTGTGTGTATCCGTTACCTATAAACTCCGAAACGGCTGAAAATCTACACAGTTGTACTATAAGCGTCTGTGAGTGTTCTTAGCTAGTTTTTGTGTCGAGGTATCCCCGATAAATATCGAAAATCGATAATCAAAAAAATTGGGTTATAGAAGGAGTGATCCGATTTTAATTTGAACCAAATTTGATACACTCATAGACAAAGACATAAGAAACGATATTCATAAGTTTCAAGGTTGCAGTTCTTACAATAGTGCAGAAAATCGATAATATATATATATATAAGGTAAGATGTTTGTGTGTGTGTCTGTTTATCTGCCTGTATGTCTGTATCTTTGAGCCCTTTTATTTTAGTTTTTGCTTCGGGTTGGGTTCTAAGTTGGTATAATTGTAGTTCTTAGTCTCAGTCATCATACCATTTACTCAGAGGACTTATTTAGCCTTCAAAATTCAGTTTACGACGAAAAACACTTATTTGATATCAATACCATGAGATCAAAATTTGACTTACATCCTTTCATTTTTCTTTCAGTCTAGGGTTTCGCTTTAACTGGAAACAACTATTGCTTTTTAGTCTTTCGTGCCAACGTCTAAAGAATCTGAGCTGCAGGATCATGGATTAGTTTTAAAGCTTTCATTACACCCGAGCAACGCCGGGTTATACTGCTAGTATATATATATATATATATATATATATATATATATATATATATATATAAGCAGATTTCATTAAAAATGACAGAAAAGGTGAGATGCTTAAGTTTTTTTATCTATTTTTTCATGTGAACTTATAATTTCTTTCTTTTGATGACATAAATTATATAAAAATTGACTGAATTTGAAAACCACGAAGCACTACAGCACATTAACCTCAGTATCTACAATGTCTAACTCAAACACCGACAAACTATTACAAAAAAGTTCTGTCACATATACCAGGGAAATATCCTACTTCCCAAGAACACTGACAAATACATAAACCTGTGCAGCCATACATTAACAGACGACCAAAAGGAATTTCTTAAACCAAGGGTCCTAATTGTAATTTGCAACCAAAATTTAACCTCATCACAAAAGAATACTGAAATCGAAATTTTGCACCAGTCATTACACCAACTGGAAAATGATAAACTAATAAAACTAAACGCAAACCTCAGAGATCTCCTCAAGGCTGAAGATTTAAAAAACCGTTCTCCACATAACACCCACAACCACATTCCTACAAAACTCACAAATGTTGCCAAACAACTAAAATACAACCCAACAACGCCATCCGACCAGCTGGTAAATCCAACGTTTACGTAATTTTGGATAAATTAGGTTACAATAAAAATTACAGCACCTCCTAGACGATCGAACTAAATTCACATGACTAAACAGGAACTCCAGCGAATCTCTTAAAACATAAGTTAACAAACTCATAGCTTCTAATAATGCCGTTATAGGATCCTTGAAAATCAACAGAATCATTGGCGATTATGAACCCGGATATCTATATGGTACCATGAAAATATACATAAAACTGGATACCCCTTGAGGCTCATAATCTCCCAGATCCCTACCCCATATACCAATTGTCTAAATCTTTAAATGATGCTATCACTCCATACCTACCTACTAATTACAGTATCAAGTCAACCCACGAATTCCTTCAAATTCTTAAATCTACAACCCCTAACCAAGGCACACTTGCATCCCTTGACATAGAAAACTTATTCACTAACGCCACGGTTGCTGAAGCCATCGACATAATCATTAACTCCGGATATAAACATACTTCAATACTATCACCAGCTATCAATCCCCACACTCTAAAAAAATTCTCGCTTGTCAGACCCCATTTTACGACCATGAAGGCCACATTTACACCAAAACTAACACTAAGTATTGAAAATCCTCTTGGTTCTTGCTTTGCTAACTGTTATATGTCCCACGAAGGAAACACACTTTTTTAAAAATTATCAAACCCACAATATACGTCCGCTATGTAGATGATATTTTCATTCTTGCTCAGAACAAAAACAAAATCGACAATCTTAAATCTGTATTCGAAAAAATTCCGTCCTCAACTTCACATAAAATAAATCGCCATTCTTAGATATCCTCGTGGAGTCTCGTAATAAGCTTTCGTTAGTTCTCTATATAAAAAAAAAAAAAAAAACACCAGTAAAAATTCCTCCCACCTTAATTTCATTAGTCAATGTCCTCTTAGATATAAAATCGACGTCATTAAAATTTTTCTCACGAGAGCCTACGAGAATTCATCCTCTCTATCACTATTCTTGAAAGAACCTCATAACACCAAACACTCGTCAACAACGGATTTCCAAATTATCTGGTTGAATACCATATTAGACTTTTTCTTTCAGATCTGAATAATAACAACAATAAAAACACCGATAAAAATAATAACATTGATATCTTTCACAAAAACCAAGTTCATAGTAACTATAAACAGGATGAATCTTCACTCTGAAACATCATTTGAAAATACGTAACTCCTGTCGACGTAAACAAAAAAAATTAAATCAATCAGCTCTTACACTAAGTTTAAAACGGCTAACCTCGTCATCAAAAACAACAATTGAACCGCTTGATCTAAACTACAACGAACCAACATTATTTACAAATACACATGTCCTTTGAAGAACTGCGTTCTCGATCCTAATTTTGTAAATAATTATATCGGCCATACCACCACGAAACTAACTCGAAAACTCACTCTACATCTCTCTCAACCAAGCTCAATTCGATCTCATTTAGACAAACACGTAGACCTACCAAATCCTATCCGAAACATACTCGTTGACAACACAAATATCATAGCATCATCCACATGCAAAAAAGACTAAAAATAATGGAGGCCTTATTAATAAAAACAAAAACCCAACACTCAATAACATCAACGACGAACACGCTAACAATATCCTTACCGTGTTCGATACATAACACATATTTCTATTCCACATTATACATAACACCACTTACATTCTGTTACACGTAAAATAACATCCATCCTCGAAAATGGATAAAAGTCGAAAGCACTCGAATAAACGAAACATTCTAACAATTTTTATATAATTTATGTCCTTAAAAAGAAGAAATCATAAGATCACATGAAAAATTACATACAAACTTAACCAACCCACCTTGTCTCTCATTGTTAATGAAACCTGCATAAAAGAGAGATTGCTGCCCAATTATACAATATATATATATAACAAAAATAGGTGTTGTTTCTAACGAGAGAAATTAGTATAGAAGAAAAAGTGCGAGAAGCCGTGAACGTTTTGTTTAAAGTGTAGATTTATTGTTGCTATTATCATAATTATTACTTGCTTTTTTGTATCATATATTAAGTGTCCATCATGGTACTTGTGTCGCTACACGTGTTTCGAGTCTAAAGTTGATTCTTTTCAGATATATCTCTTCATATATATATATATATATATATATATATATATATATCTTCATATATATATATATATATATATATATATATATATATCAACACAACAGGAAGTCAGAAAACAGCATCGCTTAAGGTATAAACAACAAAAAAGTGCTCGAAAAAGAGCGAAGATATTTAACAAAATGCTAACAAGCTAAGCTACCGGGCTACCGTGGTTTTAATCGTAAGGTTTCCTTAAGCGAGTGGAAGGAAAAGCACCCCAAAAACTATAGAAAGATACTAAAAACCCAGAAAGTGAGAGGATAAGAGTAAGAGGAAAAGGATAGGCGGGTTATCTTCCCACTCCACCTTCACACATTTCTCCTCCTCCTCCTCCTCCTCCTCCTCCTCCTCCTCCTCCTTCTGCTAAAAAAAAAAAGAAGCTTTTAAGGCTCACTCGGATCCATATGTACCAAAAATATTATTTCTTAAATGTGTGCATTTTGTCATAATTTCCTCCGTCCTCTCATTCAGCAAAACATCCCTATCAGGATATTTTTTTTAATCATATCACTCCAAGCAAAGCGGTAACGCCACTGATGTGCAGGGGGCTACATAAGAGTGAGAAGATTAGAAAAGAGAAAAGCCGGAAACCGCATCTTAAACAGGAAACAAGGGATGAGCCTCTTCACCTGTTCAATAGACGTGGGTGGAGTGTGAACCGGGCGATAGTTTAGTCTATTTACTCCAATTGAAAAAAATAAAAAAAGAAAAGAGTGAAAAGACTGGAAAAGAGAAAACCGAAAACCGCATCCTAAACAGGAAACAAGGGATGAGCCTCTTCACCTGTTCAATAGACGTAGGTGGAGTGTGAACCGGGCGATAGTTTAGTCTATCTACTCCAATTGAAATGTTGAAATGGTCAACTTCTCTTCCTGGTTAATCTCTTACTTCCGCTGTTTTTAGTACTTTGGACAAGTTTTTGATGCGCTTTTCTTTCCACTTGACTAAGGAGACCTCACCGTTAAAACCCGGGTAGCGCGATACGTTGGCTTTTTTTAATATATATATATATATATATATATATATATGATATTCTGTCAGAGATATTGAAAACATTTCTCCTATAAATATAGCATGCCTTAAAAACTTATATAGTTTTTAAGACATGCTATATTTCTAGGAGAAATGTTTTCAATATCTCTGACAGAACGTATGTAAATATAAAGAGTTTGGATATTGATATTAACATTTGTTGGTGGCAGTCAGTTTCATCTTAAACGCAATCAGACCTGAAAATTGCGTTTAAACATAAAACTGATTGCCACCATCCAGTGTTGAGAACTATGTCTACACTGCTTATATCTATGTGTATGTGTGTGCTTTTGTATGAATGTCTATACCCATGTTCAAAATACGCCTAAGCATATTTCTAAATACATTGTATGCGTCAAATACAGATGCAAATCTTTGCTGAAGCCGCCCGTATATCAAAATCTTACATGAAATAAACCTTTAAAACAAATACGGTTACAAAGATTGACATTTTTACCTTCTTGATTAAACTTTGCGAGTATTATTTACTGACAAATTGCTGTATTTTATCACGATCAGGAAAAGTTATCCAGATTGTATGCTTTGTATGCTACTAGAAGCTGACAATGATCTTTATTTTTAATTATGGAGTTGTTCTGTTAATTACGCTTTTGCCTCATGATTGATTACTTTCCATTTTCATATTCATTGCTTGCAACTTCACGAATTTCAATTAATTCATTCTTCAACCGTCATCAAGTATACATCAGATTTGTTAACTACCAAAACTTTGTTTTGCTCTTAGGATAATGTAAATCTAATCCCTTGTTTTAGTCGATGTTTAAATTTTAAATTTTTGATTTATCTTTTGGGGTGTGCAAATGTCTGTCACTTTGACAAATTTATGCCCTGAACTAAAGACAAGCTTCTTACTAATCAAAGTATAAAGAACAATTAAAATTATTTAATGTGTGCTAATTTTGAAAATAGAAATGTCGAAGATGATAACGTGTTCATGTAGCTCCTTGCAGGAATAAAAGTTCGCTCCAAAGCATTTTTGTTTTTATTTTTTGCCTTATATAATAACTGACTACGGATGAAAATCGTTTTTACAGAATGGTACCAGTTGCTGGTGTGAGGGAATCACCTCTGGGCGTGGTACAGTAACCATATATTTTTAGACGTTTCTCTTGAGTGGAAACCTCCATTATCAAACCTTTCCCTAAAATAATATCTTAAAAACTCTTTAATGCGTGCGTGATATCATTTTTGTATAATGTTTCTTCGATTTTATTTTATTGAAAAATTCTCCAAGCTTTCTTAAGACGTTCTTAAGACGTTCGTCTGCTTTTAAGGATAGTATATTATCTTGTAGACATTTAAAAGTGTTTTTTGTCTTTTTCTTTCATTTTTTGCAAAGTGTCTTTTATTTCCCTGTTGCTTTCTTCCTCTCTCCCAACTCTTATTATCTCCTCTTTTTTTCCAATTTTTCTTTCTTTTTACTGTGTTTAAAACAGTAATCGCCTACTAAACTTGACGTTATTTTAAAAGAAAGAAAGAAAGAAAGAAGGTTATAAAATCAATAAAACTTTAGAGAGTTGAAAATTTAAGAAATGACGGACAAAAAAAGAAAAAATAGAGTGAAATAAAAAGAGAGAAAGATATAAAGAAAAATATGGATTCCTAAGCTGTCGTAATGAAAATGTTAATGCATAAAGAAAAAAAACAGACAAAGAGAGAAAACACAAGCTTGAAAATAAATGGATGTAAGGAAAATTTGAAATAGAGTGAAATGTATAGAAGAGATGACTAAAGGTAAAGACGGAACGAAATTGAAAGGAAAAAAAGAGCTGTCTATGTGTAAGAAAAGAAAAGGGACAAGAAAGTGTGATGAAAGGAATAATGAAAAAATGAAGGTAATAAAGCTGTCTATTTGGGAAGATAGAAAATTGAAAAGAAAAGGAGGGAAGGAATAATGAAAAAATGCATGAAAAAATAGCTATGAATGTAGAAGAATAAGATAATAACAGTAAAAGTGATGAAAGGAATAATGAAAAATGAAGGAAAAAAAGAACTATGAATGTGAAAGAATAGCAAAATGACAAGGATTGTAATAGAAGAAACAATGAAAATTTGCAGGAAAAATAGCTATGAATGTGGAAGAATAGAAAAGTGACAAGAAAGTGTGGAAAGGAATAATGAAAAAATTGAAGAAAAAACGAGCTTTGAATATAGAAGAATAGAAAAGTGGCAAGAAGGTGTGATAAAATGAATAATGAAAAAATGCAAGGAAAAAACAGTTATGAATATGGAAGAACAGAAAAGTGACAAGAAAGTGTGGAAAGGAATAATGAAAGAATTGAAGAAAAAACAGCTATGAATGTGAAAGAATAAAAAAAGTGAGAAGAAGGTAAGGAAAGAAAAATTTTAAAAAAATTGAAGGCCAAAGAGCTATGAATAGAAAAGTGACAAGAAAGAGTGATGAAAGGAATAATAAACAAATTGAAGGAAAAATCTGTCTATGTGAAAGAATAGCAAAATGACAAGAAATAATCAAGAAAGAAATAATGAAAAAAAGAAAGAAAAAATTAAATCTATTTAAGAAGAATTCAAAGTAACAAGAGAATAAAGACAATAAAGAAATAAAGAAAGACTTAAGACACAAATATAAAGGAAAGAAGTAAAATAGAAAAATTGAAAAAAAGAAAGCAAGAAAGAAAGAATAAATGAATGAATGAATGAATTTGAACCATGGTAGAAACACGATGAATTGAAGGGTAGAAAAAAGAAAAACAAAAGAAATAGACTGAATTGTTGAACTAAATGAATAAGAAAATGAATAAGAAAAATGAATAAGAAAATGAATGAGAAAAATGAATAAGAAGGTGAATAAGAAAAATGAATAATAACAGGCGGCAGATAAAAAATCTAATTGATGCCATTGGAGAAATAAAAAGAAAAAATAACCCGAAGGAAAACTAAAAGACTGAAATTAAACTTTTCACAAGTGATTGAATTTCAATCAACGAGGTTCCACCTTCAATCTTACCAATTATCTCCGATTTAACATGGTGTGCTCCCAAATTTTTGTAGAATTAGCTGGATGCTAGTTTGGAAAAATATACATTTTTAGATGCCAGGATGTGTTTGGACATGTGCTTTTCAATTTTGTATTTTCCGATGCATGCATGCAATCAAATACATCCACATGCAATGACCCACTTGTTCCGATATATGTACGGAAAACATACCAATAGATAAACAATTTTAACAAACAGGACACTGATTTAGTTAAAATTATTTTCATATTAATTCAAATAAAGATAAAAAAAAATATTGGACGGAAGATTCAATATTCATTTTTTAAATAATCTATTTTTAATTAATCTATCTATCTATTTTGGTCAGCTCATTATCTATCTATCTATCTATCTATCTATCTATCTATCTATCTATCTATCTATCTATCTATCTATGTTCGTCAGCTTCTTATCTATCTATCTATCTATCTATCTATCTATCTATCTACGTTCGTCAGCTCCTTATCTATCTATCTATCTATCTATCTATCTATCTATCTATCTATCTATCTATCTCAATTCATTTTGAGCCGCGATTCTGATCAAGTGCGTAGGCTTCTCCATCGCGCAGAGTTGTCCAAACCAAAATTCACGCGAATGGCCTCGTCAAAATGTCTTTGGTTGATAGCCATCCCTGCCACTGTCATTTGGGGAGAGAAAGGGAATAAGGAAAGAGAATGTCGATACTGGTTCTCGGATGCGAGCGTGTGTTGACAATCTATCTATCTATCTATCTATCTATCTATCTATCTACTTTTGTTTTGTGAGGTAAAATAAACAAGCTCCTTGAACTCAGGCTCATTAGATAACATACTGCTGAAACATTTGTCCATTCAATACAAAGATCAAGAGCCACTCAAGATAGAGGATTACTAAATTAGGTTGTTGAAAGTTGATAAAGGTTGAACCTAGACGTGAAGTGGTTAAGATTGCAATGGTAGGAGATGCATCCACTCAGGAGTTTGTTCCACCAAGTAGCGGTTTTATGGGGATATTTTTTTCCGAATAGAACTTAACAGTGGCATATAAAGCGAATGAGAATGATTAAATGCAGTCTGGTCTGTTGGGTCTTAGCCGTAAAGGTCTGAACTGGTGGAACTAAGGAATGTAGCTCGTCAGAACATTTCCCATGAAAATAGCGATAAAGTAGCGAAAGATTTGCGACGTTTTGTTTTTGGGGAAGTGGTTGTAAGTTGCATAATAATTCATCGCCCACAAGGTCACATCGACATTTTTTTTTAAAGTGAGGATTTTTTTAGTTAACATTTTTTCAAACTTCTTTAGAGACGGATCATATAGATGTGTTCCACTTGAGTCTCAATAAACGTTTAAAGTGTAGAGTTTAATTGACTGTTCAACTGTTCATAATGACTGGAGAAAATTTAGTGTCTTCCCTGTGTTGATGTAAAGTTACTTACTTAGTAGCACCAGTTAAACTAAACTTATTATTATTATTATTATTATTATTATGCTATTTTTCATCATAATTAGATTTCTGCTATGGTCGCACAACCTACCAAGTCTCCGGAAAGACCTAAGAAAGGTCGTGGTGTTTGTTATGGTTCCATTTAATTTTTTTCCTTTCACCTCTAACATCCCTAGCGTTACATAGACAAAGTTCTCCATAGTGTGTGGCTGTACTTAACAAGACAATTTTTGTATATTTCTTAAGCTGGGGTTTCCAGGGATTCTTTTTATGTATTGTTTTATTCCATTTTTATCATTCCAAGTGCACCCACTATCACTGGTACGATTCTTGTTTTCAATTTCCACAATTTTTCTATTTCAATTTTCAGGTCTTTATATTTTGACAGTTTTTCGAATTCCTTGTTTGCTATGTTACAATCCGCTGGACAAGCCATATCAAATAAGCAAGTTTTTTTTCTTTTTGGTTTGTAACAATAATGTCCGGCCTATTCGTTTCAATTTTTCTGTGTAGATGGTGTAATCCCATAGAATGGTGACATTATTATTATTATTATTATTATTATTATTATTATTATTATTTACTTTGCTTAGTTATATTCATCGCATCTCTAAATTGGGGAAGGAAATGTTGGAGAGATATAAGGAAGTAATTCAATCTTCCATAATAACAATGGTGTAGAATATTTCAACTGTAGTATACACATTTTTATACACGTACCTGCAGCTATAAATACTCACGTATCTATCTATCTATCTATCTATCTATCTATCTATCTATCTATCTATCATTTTACTACTCTCTTAGCAACTAGTTTACTGGTCCTGGGCATGACGGTAAACTGCATCCGGCAGCAAGGCCTTTGATTGGGAGGTTGTAGGGAGCATGGAACCACCTCTTAATTGCTGTTGTTCCCAGGTCTACCCTGACCCGGAGTGGTAGCACCTGTTAGGGTCCCAAATATAAGCAAATAGTTAAGCCCAAAACTGGGGTCAAAACACTATGAAAGTATAAAATACTTTAATAGAAAAATATACATTTTTAAAGAAAAAATGATTACCACAACACATTTGTGAAAGAAGAATTATTCTCAGCAAAACATTTTTGAAGACAAAACTAATATACATTTTCAGTTTTCTAAAATAAAAAAGAATAAAAACAAAAAAAAAAATTCGTTAAAATCTGAATAAATCAACCTTCTAACTATAACCGAATATTAAAAAAAAAACTTAAAACCCCACCTTTTTGGAATTAAATAACCCACAGAGGTGTTGATATGCCGTTAAACAAAACTCAGACTCAATCTCAAAACTAGTTTACTTTTTTTTTCTAATCATTTCAACTGAAGCAAGGCAGAACTGCCACTGGTGCACAGGGGATTACATAAGAGATGAGGGATTAGAAAGAGGAAAAAGTTACAGGGTTGTCAAAGAATGGATAAGAGAAGGATGAGAACACTGGTTTGAAGAGTGATGCATGAGAGTAGAATAATATATTTCATGTGTGTAGTGTTGCTATGTTATGATAATATTCTCTTCTTTTTGATGGAATACTTCGACGCTTCTTCCATTTTTATAAAGGAAATTCTAAGGAAGAATGACGTGGAAAAAGTTAATATTCTTAATCATTGAAAAGAGCAATGTGTTCAGAGGTTGGTAGAATTACTTTTGGCGAGTTAATGGCATCAGTGAAGTAAAAAAGACTATCTACCTTTTAACCCTATACGTAGAATGCAGTTTACGCTAATGGTTGATTGAAAACCTAAACTTAATTTTTTGTTATTACAACACTACTTTCTTTCAACGGAGTATCTCTTCTCGTTTTCTATTTTTTGTTTAATTATTTTTTGCAAACGGTGTTGAGTCTAATGCTTTTTTTTTTCCTCAATGGTTATTTTTTATAATATTTTTATACTAGTAACACATAGAGTGTACGTATTGCTATCATATATATTACGGCCTATACCGCAATAATTGTTCATTTATATACACATTTCTTATCCAAAATGTAGCGATTATAATAGGACAGAGATAGTATAGAGGCTGTATAATAGAAACATGCATAAATTAGACGAGGTGTGAAAATTTAATTACTGGAATGACCACAGCATATAGCTGGAAGAAGGAATAAAATACACATAGAAATATTTCAACTTCAGCCATTTCTATACACAGATATGATGAACTACTCGTTGTCGAGTAGTAGAGGAATTTGTACGTGTTCATGTTATACTGTTGGCGGAAAATTAGTGAAAGGAATCTGGAGTAGTAAATACACATCCTGTTTTGGATAAAAATTGGCAACGGTATTAGTAAAACATTCTTCTATATGCAGTGTTACTTCCGGTGTGGGAGTTAATGGCTCTCCGCAATTTCCTGTCCTTTGTAACAATTTTTCTTTTTTCTGTATCTCCTAATACCTGTTCGGCTAATCATTTAAACAAACACTTTAAGTAGGTTATGCACTGCTTTCGTTTGTCGCTCTTAACTTTAATATGTCTTGTGAGTGTCAAATTTTCCAAGCCTTCCTCATTATGTGCCCTAGAAATTTGTGTCATTTTTATTTCCATTTTCTCTAAATCTTCGTCGTTGCTCACATGTTTAGTCCATGGTATTCTCAGCTTCCTTCTGTATAACGACCTTTCTGTTGCAACATATCTTTTCTTCTTCTGTGATGAGTGTTATGGTGAACGTATTATGAAGAAATCGGGTGTGTTTGAGCAGCACATATGGTTTAGAAGAAGAGAGGATGCGCTTAATGACAAAAAAAGTAAAAGTCAAACACAGAAAGAAAATGTGCATAGAGTTCGAACCTTGGTGTACTCAGAACAAAGAGTATGCAAGAAGAAAAGGGAGAAAAACAGGGAGTTAGAAATAAGAACAAAAGGAATATAGTTTCCTTTTTTGGTTTTTTATTTCATTCTCTGTTGAGACATTGAAACGCGACGAATCTCTCTTTGTCCTGTCTCCATCATTCTTATGTAGTTACCGCTACGTTCTTTTGCTCACCGACAAACCCGTAGACTATATGTATGTATGTATAGAATGCGCATATCCATCTCTCGTTAGTTATGTTGAGCATATCAGTCTCTGCATGCACCTTTTTTTCCAAATTGTAAATTGCGGACTAAGTATGCGAAACAACGTGGCCTTTTCGATCCTGGTGTGTTGAATATTCGTCACAGCAGCCGTTAGCAGAAGGAATAAATATAGGAAAATATCTGCGACAGAATATTTGGAAAAAAATTTTATTCAAAGAGAAAGTAACAAAAAGCAAATCCACTCTATTTTCCGACAAGTCGTGGATATTCACAAATAACAAGCAAAGTGGTTTCTGAATAATCATAAAAAATGAAAAAATATTAATGGCGGAAAGAGTGGTGAATATTGGGGATCGTTTCTCCATTTATATATAAACAGTGTGGAAATAGATATCAACAGTGCATCCACAGAAATACACAGGGAAATAAATGAATACGAATATACGTCTCTATGCATGTATCTCTTTCTATACAGGAAAACAGTTTTTAAAAAGTCAAACTTAATCAATTTTATATCAGTTTTAAGTGTTCGTAAATAATAGAAAATGTCAATATTTAGCCAGAATTTGAATGACGTTTGTTAATTAGCTTTTGAAATGTGCTGCTCTTGTCAGAAAAGCTCCGAAGAATAAAGGGTACGGGTTCAAATATCGGAAGCCAATTCTTTATTTCCGATTCACGTTGCTTACCTAATGGTCGCAGAATATCAAAACAACCTGAGATTTGAGATAAAGAACAAAAGAAATGAAACAAACCTTATCAAAAAATTAATGATAGTTACCATGTTTCATCAAAGAAATTTAAAAAACTTAAGACTTCTACGCCTACTACTATTAGTAAGGGTGGCAAGAACGAAAATTAGGAAATTAAATCTAACAATAAATTAACAATAACGACAAGGTTTCTTTTAAGAAATTCTGGAACTTAATACTACTACTATTAATAGTAAAGAAGCATAAAAAAGAATGAAGTGAATTAAAAATTAATAAGAACGATGTTTCATTTTAAAAATTCGAGTAATTTAAAACTTATAAATTTGGTTCTATTTTAGCACAAGTAGGAAAGGAATTATTAACTTGCAAGATGACAAGGTAATAAAACGCATCTACTATATGGGAAAGTTGTTGGTGGCAGACCACGCACCGAGAAATGTTTGTAGGAACTTGAAGTTCAATCGATAAAAGCAGTAAAATTGAAGCGAAGAAAAAGAGTAGAGGCCTACCTAACCACTGACATCAGAATTTCACTTAAAGATTTTTCACTCAAGAACAGACGCATCAAAATATTCTTGACGCGGAAATACCAGTACAATCATTTTTTTTTTTTTGTCTAGTCCAGATACAGAGACCCTAACCTCCAAATTCAGAAACGACTGGAATATATCCAACAATATTTGCTACAAAATTGATACTTGTAAAGCGTATGTGGCGGTATAATGGATAGCGGCTCGAAAAGAAAACACAGAGAGCAGAGTTCGAATTCTCGCCGAGTTCATTAAATTCACTTTTTGCACAAAATGTGAAAACTATGAATACGTCTCTCTATGGGTTAAATAGCAGGGTATTCCAAAACCGTAATTACGGGTTGCTCTTTGGCAAGACAAAGCACTTAGAAGCCACCCCTGTCAAGGTTATGGGGAAGACATCAGCAGCAAGATGCTGGCTGAGGTCAATAGTAAAATCTAAGAAACCAATTTTGAACTGCAATGGTGCCACGCAAAAAGATACTACTCTAAATTTGATGGAAACTGTAGGATCACATAGAGACCCCTTGTGTCTCCTAATATATACGCAATCCAAACCCCTAAAGGAAACGTCTGGACGGGCGACCTAGTTAGCTAGTTAAGCAGTTGTGAAACTAATATAGTATTACGTGAAATAGTTATATAGAAAACCTAAGACAGCGTTAAATTTGATGGGTGTCATCTGATAGTTTGAAATGACTTCTTGGTATTTTACTTATATGTTAAATTCAATGCAGTGGAATACAAAAGCCGGCTTTAGACGTTATAGGTCAGCTCGAATGTTCTTCAAGAACCTGTGAGTTTTAAGATAATATGGTCCGATATTAAACAAAGAAAGTTGAAACTTTATTGAACGAAAAGCGATTAAATAACCAGCACAATTGCCCAAAGGTATATTAGAGACGACGTTAAATATGTTTCAATTGCTTTTGACACTTTCCAACGGCGTACTGGAATTATAACAAAAAGGAAACGACTTTGCATTAACGTAAATCAAGTTATTGGTTTTTATATTTTAATGTTTCTATTTTAGAACTTACTTGAGGCAGCAGAAATGTGACTCTACCGAAGGATGCTGAGGATACCATAAATTGAATCTGGGAGCAACGACAAAGGAAAAACGGAAACAAAAAAGAGCATTCATACTTAAAATCAGAAACAAACACTTGAAATTTCTAGGAGACATAACGAAGAAAGAAGGCTTAAGAAATTTTAGACTCACAGAACATATCGAAAGTAAGCAGCGAAAGTCTACCTAACGACCTTGCGTAAATGGTTGGTAAAAGAGGGATTAGGAGAGATAGCAAAAATACAACCTTTCCTAAGTGATACAACGGATTGGAAAATATGGAGAGCCATGATCGCCCATGTCCTGAAGAGACACGGCACATAAATGAAGAAATTTCTGTCAGTTTTCAAAGGAAAAATGGAAACGGAAATTGATGGCAAACTCGCATGTAAATATTCCCCGTGCCTAATAAATCAGGCTAATAAATGGCCAATAACTATTGGGTAGGCATTTATTGCGAATTCTTATTACGATCAATATATATGGTATACTTAGGTAGTAATGTTTTATTATTCAAGTTTGGTTAAAGACCAACGTAATTTCTTTGCATTAGACTTTTCTTTTACCTAGAAATGAAGAAAAGAGTGCTAGACTGCTACGTGATGTCAGTTCTTCAATACGGCAGTGAATACTGAACAATATCATCGAAAGTGAGGACAAAACTGGAAGCGGCCGAAATGTGGTTCTACAGAAGGATGCTACGGATATCGTGGACTGAGCATACAAGCAACGACGAGGTGTTAGAAAGAATGGCAACAAAAAGGAAATTGATACTGAGCATCAGGAAGAGACAACTGAAGTTCCTGGGACATGCAATGAGGAAGGAGAGCCTGGAGAACCTGATACTGGCTGGCCAGATAGAAGGAAAAAGAGACAGAGGAAGGCAGCGGATAACATATTTGCAGGGCCTGATCAGGTGGATGACGGAACGGGGGTTGCCAGGAGCAACAGGAGCAAACATACTAAGAGCCACAAGGGATAGGGAGACGTGGAGAGCCATGATCGCCTACGTCCTGAAGGGACAGGGCACATAGAAGAAGAATAAGTTTTAATATGCTTCAGATCATTTTTATATTTTCCGGGGAAAATTTAAACATAAACAGAAGGTAGGAAGATTGCATAAAGCCAAACTTACCTTGAACAGTATAATTCGGAATCTTTAATTTTACCTGAGTCGAAAAGTGGAAGAACTAATGAAAAGGCTGGAAGATTGTATAGCGCCACGTTTTTATTCTTCAGGTTTGGTTAAAGATCAACGCAAGTTCTTTGCACAAAACTATTATTTTCACTAAATTTTAGTCAGCTTAAGATCATTTTTAATTTTCCAGGGAAAATTTGAACATAAACAGAAGTTAGGAAAATTGTATAGCGCCACGTTTTTATTATTAAGGTTTGGTTAATGACCAACGCAAGTTCTTTGCACAAGACTATTCTTTTCACTAAATTTTAGTCAGCTTAAGATCATTTTTAATTTTCCAGGGAAAATTTGAACATAAACAGAAGGTAGGAAGATTGTGTAGCGCTAAGTTTTTTTTATTATTATTCAGGTTTGATTGAAGACTAACGAAATTTCTTTTTGTATGGCTTTTCTTTTTTAGTTTCAGAGCATTTTTCTAGTTTCCAGGGAAAATTTGATCCTTAATTATCCAATGGTTTCTAATCGGTTTCAGTTTTCATCAGTCTTAATTAATTTTTGTGGATTTGTAAGGTTGTATCTACAGGTATGCATTGTGTTTTCTTTTGGAAGGTTTCAAGTTTCACGTCTTTCTGCATCGACGGTTCAGTGAACCACAGAAAACTTAATTTATAAAATCATAAACAAAGTCCTTGCTGGGGTCAGGTGAAAGCATAATGAGATTGTAGGAATATTGTATAGCGCCAAATTAAATTTAGAAACTATCCTTCGCAAGCCTAGCTTTTTATCAGAGTCGTGGAACAGATCTAATGATAATGTAATAAGATTGTATAGCGCAAATTTACCTTGAAAATCACCCTTCGAAATTCGAGCTTTTATCAGGTTCTAATAACGATAGATTAATGAGCCAGCTAACCCTAGAAATCAGCCCTCTAAATCTTGACATTTTTATATGGACCTCAAGTATTACCCACGTCTATTGATAGGCTCATTAAGATCTTTACACGCACGCACGCAAACATACATATGCGCATACAGTGTTATCTATTGACGCTTTCCGTTTTAAAAGTAATCAACGTTTCCATATCAACCCAATCTTACACTTCCTTGTATCTAGGAGTAATTGAATGAGTATAATTCTACATCGTACAATGACAAAACAATTATTTCCATAATAGAAATGTACTTAAGTCTAATTTTGCAGAATTATCCAATGCCGACTCTTTTCACGTCCCACTAATTAATGACCGTTACTAATTGAATAGATATAGTCCTACTCGCTACTTTCTTGAAGAAGCAGGATGTCAAAGTTGCATTAACCGTGGAATTGTTGAATCAAAAGCTAACTTTAATCACCTCCATCTTGAGAAGTGCTAATATTGTTAGTCAAAGTAACAACGTTAGCTTCATTTTCACACTGAACAATACATCAAGTATTTGCTTCCTTATATGAACAGTTGTTTTGCTTTGTCTTTTTTTTACACAGATTAGATTTTAGCTTGCAGAGTAATTTCAATTAACAGGAGAGAATCCAGAAATGTCTACCTTTCCCATTTTGGTGGTTTAATGAAATCGTCTGCGTTTCTACGAAAACACTGATAGATTCTTGATGTTTTGGAGAAGGCGCATGTGAAGCATTTCTGTTGTTCTTATGAGCCGAAGAATTTTAATTTTTGGGGAATATGTAATTATTGTGGATCAAAGGAGTTCCTTATTTTTTTCTATTTTTACATTTTTCAATCTCTTCTCTCATTTTTTCTTCTGCTTCACTATTTTCACTTTCTTGCTCTATGCTTTCTGTTCTACTTGTGCAATCCTCTTCTTCTTCTTCTTCTTCTTCTTCTTCTTCTTTGTCATTCTGTTTTTCTTCCTTTATTTCTATTTCTCTTCTAACCTTTCTTTCTTTTTATTCTTCTTTTACTTTTCTTTCTCCTTCTCATTCTTCTTTTTCCTTTACCTCTCTCCCTCCTATTTCTTTTTTCTCTTCTTCTTTTCTTCCTTATTCTCATCCTTCTTCTTCTTCTTCTTCTTCTCTTTATTCCTTTATTTATTTTCTTCTTTCTCGTCCTTCTTCGTCCTATTATACTCATTTTTCCTCCTCTTCTTCATCTACTTATTTAGTTTTTAGTCCTCTCTCTCCATCCTTCTTTTTCTTCTTTTTCTTTATCTTTTTCTTGTTTTTGTTCTCTTTCTCTTCCTTTTTCTTCTTCATCTTCCTTTCCTTCTCTTCTTCCCTTTCTTTTTTCTTTACTTCTCTTCCTTCTCCTCACCCTTCTTTGTTCTCTTCTCCTTTTCTTTCATCTTTTTCTTCCCCCTTTACTTCTCTTCTTCTTCATTCTTCCTTTTCTTCTTTGTCTTCTTCATTTTCTTCTTCTTCTTTCTCATCTCTTCTCTCCTCCTCCCTCTTCTTCTTCTTCTTCTTCTCACTATTTTCTTATTCGTATATTTTTTACTATATTTTTTTGCTAATCTACTTTCACTCTCAGATCTTTCTCCTGATCATGACTAGCACGTTCAACTTCCATAACCTCTTCAATTATTATTGTTTACCATTAAGTAGGAGAACAGCTGGCTACCATATTGATATTGGGGCACAAATATACCGAACCCAATATACCCTTCATGAGACGCTGTCCATAAGGGTATACCAATTTCATGCTCACAGTCAAATTTGCACAATATGGCAACAAGTATTACTAAAACTTATCAGGTAAACTTGAAGGGTGAGGTCCAGTCAGAAATACCTTCAGATTGTGTAACAATCCGTCCAAACGGTCTTTGGTTAAGGCTGTTTCAAAGTGTGTAGAAGGAACTCTCACATAATGACTGCGGCCTATCTTTAAAAAAATACACGTGTTAATATCTTCAATCATTTAATATGAGAAGCCATGTGAGTCATTTTGGTAGGGCACCAAGGAATCTATTATTATTGTTATTATTTGAAACTGATTTTTGTTGCACATTCATTTCCTTCCGGGTTCAAATCAGAGACCTAAGGTCAGAAAAGGCATCATGACAATTTCCACTGGGCATTTTTGTAAGAAAAAAAGCAGACTACATGAGATCCCACATGTTTTACAAAGATCGATGTTTTGTAGATTATGAGCTGTACTTGTGACTAAATTTTTTGTATTTCCTTAAAGTATACCCTATTTTTTACATTGCCGTTACAATATTTTTGTATTTTGATAGTTTTTTGGCGATCTTCAGATACATTAGTCAGCCGAAATTGCCATGTCAAAAAGAAATCACATTACTATTATTATGTCATTTTTCATCATATTTCGATTTCTGCTTTGGTCTCACTACCAACCAAGTCTGCGGGGAGACCTAAGGCAGGTAGTGGCGTGTTGTTATGGCTCCATTTCATGTTTTTCTATCTTCCCTATCATCCCTAGCATTACATAGATAAAGTTTTCCTTAGTGTGTGGGCTGTACTTAATAAGACAATTTTTTGTATATCTCTTAAGCTGGGGTTTCCAGGGATTCTTTCAATGTGTTGTTTTGTTCCATTTTTTATCATTCCAAGTACACCTACTATCACTGGCACAACTCTTGTTTTCAATTTCCACATTTTTCCTATTTCAATTTCCAGGTCTTTATATTTTGACAGTTTTTCAAATTCCTTGATTGCTATGTTACAATCCGCTGGACAAGCCATATCAATTAATAGACAAGTTTTCTCCTTCTGGTTTTTAACAATAATGTCTGGCCTGTTTGCTTTAATTTTTCTGTCTGTGTAGATGGTGTAATCCCATAGAATGGTTACATCTTCTATTTCAGTAACCGGTGCTGGGTGATGTTCATACCAGTGTTTGTTTACAGCTTTTCCATAATGTTTGCACATTGCCCAATGTAAATATTGCCCCACTCTACCGTGGCGATTTTTATATTCATTTGGAGCAAGCACAGAGCAGCCTGAGATTAGGTGGTCTATTGTTTCTTGGTGCTTATCATAAAACCTACATTTTGGATCCATATTATTATGCATAATATTTGCTTGTGCTGCAAGAATAAAGCCTTCAGTTTCAGACTTTAATCCAGATGCACGTAACCATCGATGAGTATTAACTTTGTCAACATTGGATTTATTGGCACGTTCTGGATATTGGCCATGCAGAGGTTTGTCTTGCCAGCGCTGTCTCATCTGTTCAAGAGCTTTATCTTTGGCTTTCATTTTCATATTTTTTGCTGCAATAGTTGGTTCTTGGCTTCTGTTTTGCTTTTCTACAGAATCTACTAACTGTAAATCTTGTTTGTATTTACTGCCTTCTTTTATTATTGAATATTTTTTCTTTCTTTCTTCATGTTGCCTTACTAATTGTATCATCCAATCCTTTGTTGTTTCTATGTATGTTAGTAAGCCAATAGTTGTTGTCTTGTATGACAATTCCAGCTGAATAAGACCCCTTCCACCTTCTTTACGGGGTATGTATAGACGGTCTACATCAGCCTTTGGATGATGCATCTTATGCTTAGAAAGAAGCTTTCTTGTTTCAGCATCCATTCGCCTGATGTCGTTTAGAGTCCAGTTTAAGATGTTAAAGCTATATTGGACAATTAGGATTGCAAGGCTATTAATGGCCATAACTCTGTTCTGTGAATTTAATTCAGTTTTTAATATCAGTCGTAGCCTTCTATAGTACTCTTTACGCACTATTTCTTTCATTTTTTTATGGTGAATGTTTTGGCTCTCATTTACACCTAGGTATTTATAAGCTTCTTCTGGTTTCAATTCTTTTATTGTTACAGCAGGGTCTAAGCTAATTGAGGATGTTTCTTGTATTGATCCACGTAAAACTGTAGCTTTAGCACATTTATTCAAATTAAATTTCATTCCAATGTCTTCGCTGAAGCATTTTACAGTTTGCAGAAGACCTTCCAGCTCATTATCATTCTTAGCATATAACTTTAAGTCATCCATGTAAAATAGATGGCTTATTTTCTTTTGGCCTATTTTATAACCACATTCTGTCTTATTAAGTTGACTGGTTAGTGCTATTAATGATATGCAGAATAGTAAGGGAGATAAAGAATCACCTTGAAATATACCTCTTTTGATGTTTATTTCATCAGACTTATAGGTTCCATTTATATGATTGAGGTAAAGGGTTATTTTCCATATAGACATGCACTGTTTGATGAAATTGATGATGACGGGCGATATCTTGTATATATTTAAAGTCTTTAAAATCCAGGAATATGGCACACTATCGAATGCCTTTCGATAATCTATCCAAGCAGTACTAAAATTTTTCTTTGTACTGTAGCAGTTTTCCAGGATCATTTTGTTAATTAGCAATTGGTCTTTACAACCATAACAGCCACGTTTGCACCCTTTTTGTTCAAGCGGTATCATGTCATTTCTTTCTAAGAATAAATATGTCTGTTTTGTTAAAATAGATGTTAATAGTTTATATGTTGTCGGAAGACATGTAATTGGTCTGTAGTTTTCCGGGTTGTTTGTGTCACCATTCTTGGGTAGAAGAAATGTAATTCCTTTGGTCATCCATGCAGGAATTTTAGTGGGATCGTCAACCATTTCTTGAAGTTCTTTGGCTAGTTTTTATGTGCTGTATTTAAATAATATAGCCAAAAGTTAGGAATTTTATCTATACCTGGGAATTTCCAATTGTGTGCTTTTTTTAGTGCAAATTTAACATCATCTTCTGTAATTCCAGACCATGTCTGTTCTGGTTTATTTTTCATTCGTTCTATCTCTTGCGCAATCCAATGTACTTCCTTGCTATGTTCTTTAGGGCAAGTCCATATCTTTTCCCAGAACTGTGTGACTTCTTCCATTCTGGGGGGTACTGTCACTTCAATTCTTTTTTTACCTATTTCCCTGTAAAATCTCTTTGTATCAGTCTGAGAAATCTTGTTTTGTCTGTAAAATCTTGCTCTTTTTTCATAGCGTCTTATTCTTTGAGCCTTCAGTTGGATTTTTTGCTTTATTTTTTCTTTATTTGATAAGACTTCATTTTCATTCCTAATGTTATATTTTCTTACGGCTCTTCTGCTTTTCCTAGTTCTTACATTTATTCCTCTACTCAGTTCATCCAGTACTGATAGTTCACTTCTAAGTTGTTCGATTTCTTTTTCTATTTTTCTTTTCCAAGGTGGATCTTCACGTCTGCGAGACTGCCTTGTTTTTATTTTGATATTCAATTTCTTTGTTGCTGCTGTTGCTGATGCATATATTACTTCGTTTATTATTATTATTATTATTATTATTATTATTAAGTGAAAAAGCAGTCTATCAACAAAATGACGCTAGGGTACTTTTTTCCTTTGAATTCTGATGCATACAAATTTTCTTCCGGGTTCCAACCAAAGGTCTAAGGTTAGAAATGGCATCGTGACATTTTCCACCGAACATTTTTGTAAAAAACAAATAAATAAAATAAAAAACATAAGAGCACATATATTTTACATAAATAAAGGCCTTCGTAAAGTGTGAGCTGTAGTTGTAAGAACATTGTTTTTTATTCCTTTAATAATGGCTTACCAGACATCCTTTCAGAACCAGACATCTTTTCAGAACTTTTTCCAACCAAACCCAAAGCTACAAGCACAACTGGAATTACTGATGTCTTCGTGTGCCACGTTTTTGAGATTTACACTTTATGCTCCTTGTATTTTGATAGTTTTTTTATACGTTACAAACTGCAGAAACTGTCATGTCAATAAGAAAGCACGTTCTGGTTTTGTGGTCTTTGATCGCGATGTCTAGATGGTTACATTTGATTGTTTTGTCTGTGTGTATTGTAAAATCCCATAAAATTGTTACGTGTCCTATGCTTGTAACTGGATTCTCGTAATCTTCATGCCAGTTTCTTGCAGTTTCCTTCCCATAAAAGAGACAGATTTTCTAGTACAGATATTGGTCCACCCAGATCGATATTATATGGTCAATTGTTTTTATTGAATATTCATTATAGAGTCTGTATTTGCGTTGTGGCGCAGTGGATATCGACTCGAAACCACAAATCGAGGGATCCGAGTTCGAATTCCAGTTGAATTCCTAGAATTCACTTACGCACAAATGCATTTGGGAAAGGTATTAATCCGTCTCATCCTTCCAGTTATGGGTTAAATAACAGGACAGATTGGGTTCTATAGCCTTGGTTAGCAACCAGTCTACCGCAGAAAGTAATGGCAATCTACTGCGGGATAAACTTCTGCTCAGTCAGCCATGTCTCTTCTCGAGACATGATCGCCCAAAGCCTGTATCGTGTATGGCACCTAATTGACTGATTTGGGCTCCAAAAATATTTTTATATTTTTTACTTAATTTCTATTTAATAAGCATTGGTCCTGTACAGCAATAATATAACCGTCGGTTTCAGCTTTTAATCCTTTACTACACAACCACTGATGAGTATGGGTTTGTTTGTTTTTTTACATTAGCCTGTTTGGTACGGGCGCAGTATTGACCATGAACAGGTTTATCTTGCTGTGGTCTAATGGTTAGCAAGCTTGTCAAGATCAATTACGTGCTTCTTCATCTCGACCTTGTGCCACAACTAAGCTATGCTTAATACATCACTATATGGATTTCAATTATTTTTCTTTCATTTTGTGCTTTCTTTTGTAGCATTCAGAGTATTTGTAGCAAATCTTTCTTATTTATGATTTTAGTTTTATTTACCATTCTACCCACGGATTTATTAATGATTTCATTAGATTTTTAAAGTTAAAAAAGAAATTAGCCTTTCTTCCGTTTTTGCTGTTTTAGACGATTATTTGAAATTATATTCTCTCTACTTATATTGTTATTGATTGGTTAAAATGATTTTTATTTCCTGAGAATCAGTTGTAACGATGAAACGTGATTACGGACTATTTGTTTCAAATACCGAATTCCAGTAAGAGTTTCAATATTTATTTAATAGGTTTTTCTTAATTAAAACGCTTTGTCATAAAATTAAGATAAGCGTAAAATATTGACCGTGTCATTGAAGCAAATGAGATAGAATTTGCTATTAACATGTACTTTAAAACAATTTTGAATGAAAATCAATAATATATTTTTATTTACATTTTAGATTAAGCATTTTCCCAAATGTTCTTTTTATTTCTCTAAAATTCATTATTTTCAATTTTTGAGCAACGATAAACTCTTCGATATTATCATTTCATAGTCATGCAAAAAGGCAACATTAATAAAATGGCGTTAAAATAGAAATAAAATAATGATAGTGAGATTTTTTTTCATTAAAAAGAACACGCTTAAAAAGTATATATTATTAGGTGGTAGCAAATATAGCATCGAAGCTAAGGGAGAAAAAAATTGTAGAATGACTCTGTTTAATCGCCGAGGCTTCTGTTGCCGAAGTCGTCAAAGCTGCTCTGTGAAAGATTCGCAGGACGCTAGTTGTAGTCTTATCGGAAGTTTTATTCATTTCTTGGTTATCCTTGCTTGTTGTTCAAACGGTCAAAGAAGTTATCGACTTATTCTGTTGCAATAAAAGGGCAAAGTAAAACTAATATCTCGAAAGAGCTGTCAGAAATTGCAAACCTCCGTCAAGGCAATACCGATATCATCTCAGCGATCGGCAAGAGATGATTACTAAAATGAGAATGAAGAACTGCAATGAACTTGACCGCTATCAAGTGCAAAAACAAAAAAAATGAACTCTCAAAATTATGTGCGTACTTAAAATAAAACAGGGGAGGTAATTCAATATTTAAAATGATCTAAATTTTATTAATAAAACCGGAAAAATAACCCAGAATCTTTATCCCGTACCAGATCGAACCCAAAATTTAATCAGTTTGTGTCAGTCATGAGACCCATTTATCCCTAAAAGATTTATCCGAATCCATCCAGCGGATCTTCAGATATCTTGACTATGGACAGACAGACAAACAAACAGACAAACGCGACCAAATAAGTTGGAGGCAATAATAATAATGGTAGTAGTAGTAGTAGTAGTAGTAGTAGTAGTAGGAGGAGGAGGAGGAATGGGCTCATTGTTTTAATTAACTTATAATCTGCAATTCAGACAATAGATTTTTTCGGTTATGTTTTTCGGGGGGTTTTTTTTTTTTTTTGGTGTTTTTTTTTTTCTTATTTTTTGTGACTTTATTTCGTCCAGTTAATTTTATAGCCTTCTTTGAGTGAACATTTTTGTTGTATCATGTCTTTTGCAGATATGATTTTTTAAAGTCTTGTAGTTCCGAGGTTCTCACTAGTGATGAGTCCAGCCGAGAGACAGTAACTATAGCCAGTGCCGACAGAATTTAGGTTAAATCTGCACATCGGAGGCTAATTATTGACAGTGTATCCATAGCAGTGATGACTTAACATCGATGTGCGTAGAGTTTCCTAGTTTAAAATCCGACAGTTAAAGAAGTGGGTTCCCTCGACGGAATCAACCGTCACGTGACTGTGACCAAGTCGGGCCTCCAGATTGAAAAACATCGACTGTAGTCTAACCTGGACAAAAATAGGTTCCGCCATGTCTTCTTTAACCAAAAGCAATTGTTACCTACTGAGACATATGAAAGAAGTTGGTCAGGTGTTCACTTGCGCGGCGACCCTACGACCACACACAGTCATGAAACAGATGATGATGATGATGATGATGAGCAAAGAAAAGAAACTTGTTTACAATGATTTTCACTTTGCACAAGGCCCAAGAGACACACTAGTAGTGGGTTACTGAGTCAGAGGCAGATTTTAGAGAAGTATGGTGGAAAGATAACGATTAACCCTAGTAGTGAACAAGATTGTAATGATCGGGGAAGCATAATCATGGGAGTCGGTTCCACAAAGCAGCAGTTTGTGGAAAGAAACTGCTCGAGTGGAACTTACATCTCAGCAATGAAATACGAAAGGAATGAGGGTGTCGTATTAAACAAATATTATTTACCCATTGCTTATTTCTGACTAAATCTCATTCTTTATGAACTCTTCATTCTTTGAGTCCTTTCCTGATGCGACATCGGGAATGTCACAACAACCAATTCCAGTCCCACCTGGAACAGCTGTGTTTCAGTCAGTTAAGTGCCATACGTGAAACACGCTTGGGCGATCATGTCTCGAAAGAGACATGACTGACTGGGCAGAAGATTATCCCGCAGTAGGTTGCCATTGCTTTCTGCGGTAGACTGGTTGCCAGCCAAGGCTATAGAACCCAATCTGTCCTGTTATTTAACCCATAAATGGAAGGAAGAGACTGATTAATACCTTTCCCAAGGGTATTTGCGCGTAAGTGAATGCAATGAATACAACTGGAATTCGAACTCGGCTCCCCGATTTCTCGTTCCGAGCCGATATCCACTGGACCACGACGCACATCCGCAAACCTTCCATATATTCCACATCGAGACAACATCTGTCTGTCCATAGGCAATGACTCAGTTTCCTTAGTTCGAGTGGCTCGTTGCCTGTTCACTGGAGGTGGGGGAAGAAATTTTTAGTTGTCTTGGATTGACATATAATATCTCCTATGCTTCCTGCTTACTCACATCTGCCAGTTCTGATGTAATGCACAAACTTCCGGTGTTTGATTGCTTTTCCCTCCAGGATCTGCCAGTTAAACCATATTTCTGCAGCCTTAGGTAGACATCTGCTTCCTATGTGCACCTAATCACCGACATGCCGTATAAATACAGTAGTAATTAACTTTAAAAGAGTTACTGCTGTCAAATAATGCCAGCCTTATTTAAAAGTGATTTTTTCTTTGTTTTCTTTATATTTTTGTCATTTGGTCTTCAAGATTCTTTCTTTATTTTTTTTTTTAATTTCAAGTAGGCTGCTTGGAAGCGATGTAATACTTGTTGAAGCTTAGTATTCAGTATCATTATTATGACAGATAGAGCACCCATGGTAATTTTTTTTTTTTTATCAAACAACAGAATTCTGTTAAAGTTATCTAAGAACCAACATCCAGGGTTGATTACTATTTCAACACTGTTTATATCTACAAACACTATTTCACCTATATTGAACATTCCTAACCCATAAATATGTCAAATTTGAAATAATATATTTGTACATACTATTATGGACGGTTATCGACTTCAACCGGAAATTTTGCATTGTGGTTGATCTGGACCTCAGACAAAGAATACTTACAGTGCCTTACAACGAACATAGATGTACCATAGAACCCAGATGTATGATCGCTTAAGAATATCAGGTGCTGTAAGCTTGGCTGTGTGGATAACGACTCGGAATGAGTAGCGAAAGCCAGTTCGAATTCCAGTTGAGTCCATTACATTCACTTATACACAATTACCTTAGGGAAAATTATGAATCCATCACTTCTCACCCCTCAATCATGAATTAAATAGCCTTGGATGAGTCTGATCAGTACCTAGATGGGTGACTGCTTTATGATATCAGCTGTTGTAAGCTTGGATGTGTGGATGGTGTAATGGATAACAACAAATCGAAGAGCCGAGTTCGAATACTAGTCAGATTCGATACATTCACTCATTGTGCAAAAGACCATTGGGAATGGTATGAATCTAAATCTTCCCTCTAGCTATGGGTTAAATTTAGGTACCTTCAATCGTTTTTTGATAACTAACTTTTAAATTGAATTTTTAAAAATAAAAAAAAGTTTTCTTGAAACTTTTATTTTAGATTTAATTGAAAGCTAAATGATTAAATTTACTATTTTCAGTAAGAAAAATACTCTGGAGTATTTCAAAGAGAAATTATATTGATTATAATTTAAAATTTTTCAATGTTTTTTAATCTTTCAATTTTTTGGCCATTTTTGAGTGATCAACACATTTGTAAACAAAAGTTAATTCTCGGTTTTAAAAACCTTGCAAAAATAAAATATACATATGTGACACAATGTTTGAAAAATTAGCAAATTTAATGTTAAATTAATTTGATTTACACAAGTATTACTTATTTATAGCATGAAATTTAGAATAAAACTATTTTAAACACAGAGTTGAACTTTTTTAACCTTTCCACCGTAATTGAAATGTGTTGACAAATTGACAGATGAGATCAGTGTATGGCGATCACACGCGACATAGCTCCACAATTTTTTTTCTTATAAGGGGAAAAACCATGAAACACAAGACCTTTTAATATACACACATAAATTACCATACAAGAAACTTCAAATACACACAGAAAGAATTATTTTAAAAATACGAAGGCACAACGATTTCTATCAAACTTTTAATTCTCGATTAAGTTTATAAACTATCCCTAACAAATCTTTGAAGTATTTTTAAAAAAATTTGAAACTTTAAAAATTACTATAATTTTAAAAAATGAAGACAATTCTTGTAAAATTTCATTATTAATCGAAATTTTTTTCTTCAGACTATAATGTCCTTAATTTATATTATTTATTAAAGCAATTAAAAGCTTATTTAATTAAATAATGTGATAGTTTTATTGCATTTTTTTAAAATTTTACTATTCTGAGCAGCTTTCAGAAATAAAAGCAAAATGTTTAAAAAATTAATCGATGATTTACATTCCTCAATGACTCCTGCGCTTAACTAATAAAACAAATTTTCGCAACAAAATTTAATTTCTTAAAATTTCATGAATTTACGTGGGAGTTGAGTAACATATGTAAGAACAAAAATATTTTACCAATATTTTTTAAATAATAATTTAAAAAATAGTTTAATTCATTTGTGAATAAGTTCTGAAAGTTTCATTAAAATCCGTCAATTATTTGATTTTTCTAGAACTTCCAAATTAATGTTTGTCACCGAAAAAAAAAACTGAGTTAGGTAATATTACGTTTTCCATTGTAAACTCTCGTAAAGATTTGGTTAGCCGCTAACTCAAATCAAAACAAGTTAGTTTACCAGAATTTCGATTGTGTTAGAAAGGATTAAAAAAAACTGTAAAAAGTATTTAAAAAATACTTTGATCTTTCCTCTAAATAATAACATAAACAGTTTGATGGAAAAAATTCGTTTTTATTAAGTTTGACGCTTTTTTATTCATACTATGCTGTTTTTTGTTTTTTTTTGTTGTTTTTTTTTTGTTTTGTTTTTTTCAGCGATTTAGTGGAGGTACCTACTTAAATTGTACGACTTTCATATAGAAAAATCTTTGCTCATCAAAAAATAAACTTTTTATTCCTTTGCAAAAAAAAAAGATTATTCTTATAGTCCAATGTATGTTTCAGTTTTAAATATGGCACAAAGGGTTGACAAGTCATAAAAAATCAGTCAGTCAAATGATAACCGCTTAAGGTAAGAAACCTAGTCACCATACAGTGTCATTTAGTTTTACAAATAAGTATTGTTGATTTATTTATATTTAAATGGTATTTACATTAATCTAAGATCACTTTCTCATGAACTATTCATCCCCAGCTACTTACATCGGTCAAAATTGATAATTGTTGTAGCAGTCATGTGACTAACGCCACCTGATAATATATTTTTATATTTTATTTTTATTTTGCTTTCATTTTCAGCTGTTGATTGTTACCATGTAAATAATTGAATGTCTATTTTCATTTGCTTGATTATAATCAAACAATTTCTTTTTCGGACTAACACAAATTTTACCAGCCATGTGTCTTGAATTTGAAATTATTTCTTTCAAATAAGTAATAAAATAGATAATTATGAACATGTAATGAATATAATTGCATTATTTATTTCTGACTTGTATTGTCTTGGAGACATTGGTGAAAACCCCAAGAAAAGGAATAAATAAAACGAAAATACCCGGGTATGATTATTATATTTCTAACTACTATTCTCTCTAAAAAAAAAAAAATACTTGCATTATTTAATGTACACATCTCGCAAGCCATTGCTAATGAGTTCGACAATCCGCTATTCAGAACTTGTCTCAAAATTGGCTTAAATATGCATTACCGTAAAAATACAGCCAAAAATGGAAACGGAGAAGGCTAGTCTTTATTTATCATGTCTTTTAATCTTAAAAAAAATTAAGCAACGTTAAGCTAGGTCAGAAAATACATGGATGGGTGGTTGAGAATAGCCGGTGCCGCGAGCTTGGCTGTACTGTGGAGTGAATTAGAAATCGGAGAGCAGAGTTCGAATTCTAAGTCGGGATGGTCACAATCATTTACGCGCAATTCTATTTGGATAGGTACCTCTAATCAATTTTTGTTACCTAAGTTTTAAATTGAGGTTTTAAAAATAAAAACTTTTTCTTGAACTTTAATTTTAGATTAATTAAAAGTTAAATGATTAAATTTACTATTTCCATACTCTGGTGTATTTCAAACATAAATTATATTCATTGGAATCTAAAATTATGGATTTTTTTTAAATTTTAAATTTTTCGGCCACTTTTTGATCGATCGACACATTTGTAAACAAAAGTTAATTCTCAGTTTTAAAAATCTTGCAAAAATAAAATATACACTGCTCACTCATTATTTTTAGAAAATTATCAAATTTGAAGTTAAATTAATCTAATTTGAAACAAATATTTTTTGTTTATGGCATGAAATTTAGAAAAAAACGTATTTCTTAATCACAAAGATCTGACTCGTTGACCTTTCAAGTAGGCGATGACAGCACCTATTCGCAATCAATCTAGAGGTATGGTGATCAAAAGTTGACATAACCCATTTTAACATTTCCAAAGGAAAACAACCCTTAGAACATGTGACCATTTTTAATGACAAGCCTTTGTAAGTTTCCCTAGTAAAAGAAAATGTGCAGTTTAACATAATAAAAAAAATAGAAATTATTTTTAAAATCTTAATTCTAAATGATTTGTATTACGCTTTTGAATTTTGATTTGTAAATAAAGCTTTTTTTAAATGAATTAATAACCAAAGACACTGAGTAACTGGAAAAAATTTAAAACGATGTTTGAAACTTTAATTAGCAAAGAAAAAATGAAAACAATTCTTATAAAAATTCATTATTCATCGAATTTTTTTCTTCTTTAGAATATGATTATCCTAAAATTATATTATTTATAAAATCAATTAAAACTTTATCTACATTAAAAATAGCGTAGTTTTAATGCATTTTTTATTTTACTATTCAGAGCAGATTTTCGAAAAAAAATGGTCTGGTAATTAAACAAAAAAATTACATGATTTACATTCCCCAATGAGTCTTGCATTTAACTAATAAATAAAAAATTGGTATAGATAATGTATTTTTAGAAGTTTTATGCAAGTAATTGAAGTGGGAAGCAACAGTTGTAAAAATATATAGTTTTACCAAGATTTTCTAAAAATAATAATTTCATAAATAATTTCATTCATTTCTGAATAAGTCCTAAAAGTTTTATTAAAATCAAACAATTAGTTGATTTTTGTAATAATTTTCAATTTAACGTATTCTTCAACGCCAAAAAACGACTTGCGTAATATTACGTTTTCTTTAATAGTCACATTACGTAAACATAGCGTGAATCGCTGACGGAAAACAAAAACAAATTATCTAAAATTTCGAACGCGTTAAAAAGGATTAGAAAATTAAAAAAATAATGACAACAAAATTTAATCTTTCCTCTTCATAATAGCATAAATATTTTGATGATAAACTTTGTTTTTATTAAGTTTGAGCCCTTTTAACATCATGCTATGCTGTTTTTTGGCAATTGAATGGAGATACCTACTTTTGGGAAAGGTATCAATCTAACTCTTCTATCCCCAGCTATGGGTTAAATAGCCGAACAGACAGGGTATGATACCTTTGGTTTGTAGCCGATCTACAGTAGAAAGTAACAGTAGTCTACCGCGAGGATTTTTCTGCTAAGTTAATCATGAATTAAAAAGAGACAAGATCGACCAAGCGTGCTTCACGAAAGGAAGTCACAATCACCGATACATTCTCATGAATATGGTTTCTTTCATCAAAATATTTAGTTTCCAATCCTACAACAGACACCATAATAGCACAGTCAGTCTATGAATCTCTAATTAATCTCATATGTACGTGTTTTTGCGGGGTGGGACTGACAACATTTAAAAATGTACCCCCAATGATTAGTTACAATGATATAACATATTTACAAAATCAAAGAAAACATCTGTTTGTTATAGAAATTCCGACAATCTTAAACATGCTATAAATATCAGCTACCAAGACGAAAGAGCTTTAAAAGTGAAATCAATCATTTGCACAATTAGTCCCGTAAACCTTCATTCATCCAGACACAATAATAACAATTACGAACAATCGAAAAACGAATGGCACGTCAAAGTTAATTTTGGCCATAGAATAACTACTGATTATTCTTACAAATGTTTTGAATAATCCTCAGAGCGTTTTCCATACACAAAAGCTGTTGTTTGTATATCTACTTTATAGTGTTTCTACGATAAAATACTTTCAATAGTATCTCATTAAAATAAAATAGTATCTCATTAAAATAAAATAGTATCTCATTAAAGTTAATAGAAATTGCGACTGAAATGGCGATGTTATTACAGCACTATACTCCACAGGAAGGATAACATTTCAAGAGATAAATTATTGCCTAACATGCCTCGTGGCTGAGAAGGTTGCGTATTACTTTCTAGTGATGTTTGGTCGGTTTTAGTGTCAAATTATATCTTAACTGTGATTTGAAACCCTGATTTTAGCCCTGGAACACTAACCATCAATTAAAGTTACTCCACTACTAACCATGGGTATATCATACCCGATTTTGAAAATATCAAAATAATATTAGATATAAATCTTTATTTGAAATATTTTACATGCGGAGACTTCAATATTTGGACTTTGAGTTAACATTAATAGGAACTGAAAAACATATTGTTTAGATAAGAAAATCAGGTACTGAAAATTTAATTAAATTGTAATTAAAATGGCGTCATTTGCGCTGGGTACTATATACCCATGGTTAGTGTTCTCGGGTTTAAAGACAGACAGGTTTTCCGCACTTAAAAGACAGACGCAAATTTTTATTTTTCTCTGTTAACTTTGTCCCAAAATAAGCGACGTTGAGTAAATATCTATAAAAAGAATTTTTACAGAGTGAAGGATAACGAGCTAACCCGTTCTCTAATGCAGAGGGTTCGATCCTAACACATGTCGGAAAATGATAGGTTCATTTTTCTGCTTCGGAAAATATCTCTCATGCCTCCTGCCATGCTTTATCTTTACAAGCGTCAGATTAGTCCAAAAATAGATTATCGCTTCACAATTATCACCTTCTAGCCTTGACAGAGTTCAGAATCGTTTATGCAGCCTGGAGGTATTTTCCACTCTGCAGCTTCTTCCTCCAGAGCTGCAATGTCGTAAGTCTATCGTTATTTCCTTCACAAATGTTCAAATAAGCTTCATACTGTAGTTCAAAGAGCTAAGGCTCGCAATGCTACTTTCACGGAATCAAATCACACGCATTTCATCCATATTCCAATTGTAAGGAGGGAGAGTGTTTTGTTTTTTGGGTTTTTTTTTTTAGAAAAACAGCTACTTTGAACAGTATAATCTTTACCTCTCCTGGTTATCTTCATAATAGTAGATTCATGTCACCTACTTTTTTTTCATTTATGTTACACGCTTCTTTAAATAATCCTCTACCTTTAGTGACTCTCTAACCTTCTATTGGGTGACTTTTAATAGTCACTCAGTTAGTTAAGTGTCATACGTGATGCACGATCAAGTTTTAAAAGAGACATGACTTACTGGGAAGAAGATTTTCCCTCAGTAGGTTGCCATTACTTTCTGCAATAGACTGGTTGCCAAACAAGGCTATAGAAACCAATCTGTGCTGTTATTCATGACGGATTCATACCTTTCCCAAAGGTATTTGCGCTTATGTGAATGCAACGAATTCAAATAGAATTCGAACTCGGCCCTCCGATTTCTCGTTTCGAGCTTATACCATCTACACAACTTTTAATAAAAGCTAATTAACAATTGCATAGTAACTGAAATATCTACACCAGTGCAAGCGATGAGGCTGTCATTATATGAGTATTATGTTTTGAGCCTATCCCTCTCCAGGTCAAAACACATCCAATTTTCTCCAACTTGAAAGTTTGCCATGGTTATGGACATGTCGCTGTTTATTCCATCGAAAAGAAAAACCCCACCCTACTCATTGACTTCAGTCTAGGAAGCCGTCAGCCCAGCAATGATCATTCATTCATCACCGCACTGACTGTATACATAGCTATGGAGCCCTGTATACACCATTGAAGTAAATGTCGGTTGACCCTACAAGAAAGTTAATCCGCCATTTGACAGCTGTTGTTTTTAATTCTGCTGGATGTCTAGCTAGAGAAAAGCTTAGTAACAATTAACTGGTCCCCAATATTTAATTTTTTTATTTTAAATTTTTGTTTATAAACGTACCGATTCTTATAAATACGGATGGCCATACACAACATAATCAGTAAATAAGAGCGATAACTAAAGCCCAAGTAATTCAAATTCAATCAAACTTACGGAGGATTTTTTTTCTATTTTTACAAAATTTGCTGGATAGTTAAAAATTATATAAAAAAGGCGATCACGCTATATTCCCCAAGTCATTTTTACAGATATATACCGTAGAAAATTAGATAAACTTCCGCCTGTCAGTCAAGCTGTCAACCTGTCAACACTGTAAACAAACAACTACCGACGTGTTAAATAAAAGTATTTTCACACTATTTTAAACTTAAATTACGTAATATTTGTTTCAGATTAGATTAATTAAAATTTAAATCAACTAATAGTCGCAACAGTATATTTTATTTTTGACAGACTTTTTAAGAAATTACATCGTGCTAACAAATGGCTAAAAATGGCGCCAAAATCAGCAATTTTAGCAACTTTAAAACAAAAACTCCTAAGGAAAAAGGATTTTTCTTATTGATAATGCTAAGTTTAATCTATTAGTTTGATATTAAAACTAAAATATTTTACTATTTATCTATAGTTAGAGGGTTTCTTTAATTCAGATTTTCCTTCTCCTACATCGGTTGCAACCCAAAACTAAGGAAATAAGTCTATCCTGTTATTTACCCATGATTGGTGGAAGAATAGATTCATACTTTTCCCAAGGAAATTAGCAAGTACGTAAATGTAATGAAGTCGACTGAAATTCGAACTCGTTTCTCCGATTCCTCAAATCAAGAAAGATTTTTCATTTTAAACCTTAGGTATCACGTGTCCGTGGTGGTACTTAATTTTTATCAATCTAGATTGATATCACCATTCACTTGTTAATCTTGGTTTGCTCGATAAGATTTTAAACTTAAACTTATATATTTTTGTATATCATTAACAGTAACTACTGATGACTATAGTGTTTTATTTATTTATTCAGCTGCTGTGTAACGAAATCAATGAAGAAAAAAAACAATAAGAAAATGTACATTGTAAAATAATACGTATTCGTGAATGTACAAACGTCTGTTAACAAGTGGTCATGTCAAAAATAGTATAAAAAACAATTATGTGGGGGAAAAAAAGATGAAAAGAAATGATTGGAGAGCAAGTAAGAAAAACATAAAACGCAATAAATAAAAAGTGACAGAGAGAGATGTGTGGAAATATCGATAAAAACGACAAGGGAAATTTGATTGAAAAGCAACTTGATCTTTTATTTTCCCCACTTCATTTGTAAGAAAACAAGGAACAATCGCTGTGTTTGTCGCATCTCTTATCGTCTGGTTGCAAACCATGTCTCCAAGGTAATAATTAACCATGCCTGTTTTCAATTGTTATTTCCTTTGAATAAAATGCAAAAACAGATTTGAAGAAAACTATGATAACGATTTATTGAATGCTTTGCATATGGTGCCTGAATAATAATAATAATAATAATAATAATAATAATAATAATAATACTTGTAATAATTATTATTTGTTGTATCGCAAGCTTATCAGGTCTTTGGTGCTCTAAGAATTTGTTATAGTCTTTTACCCTGAATTCCCATTCATTATATGCTTTCACATTATTCTGCACATTGGCTACATTCGTTCTATCCGACATCTGTCAATGTGTTACGATAATCTATTTTTCATAAAGCAAAATCCATTTTATATTTAATTGGTGATAAATTTTCACGTTTGTTTGTTTAAAAAAGAAATACTATCATCAAATGAATAAATGAGTTATAGTACACACACACACACACACGCACACACACACGCACACACGCACACACACACACACACACACACACACACACACACACACATATATATATATATATATATATATATATATATATATATATCGTTCATTCAGCAATGAATTAGAACACTCTCAGCTATTGGGTGTGTATAATGATAATATACACGCTAAAAAGTCTGCTTCCTTTTACCGAGAGTCCGTAGCTCAGAGGTAGAATCGCCGACTGACGCCAGTGCGGTTGGGTTTCAATCCTGGGTAAAAAGCAATCGGCTGTCTAACCGTACTGATGAGCTGCGAAACAGGTCTGTCTGCGGATGACTATATATTATTGTTGTTTTGTGGAGTTAGTTTTTCTTTGTCCCCCTCGAGAAACCGAGCCCAAACCGTTCAAACTTTATTTCGACAGCATCGATTGACTTCTTCTTCAGCACGTGCTCAGAGAATTTAAAGTTATAAATATCCGGTATGATTGTAGATGAATTTATGTGGTATGAGCCATTTCCCCCATTAATGGATCTGTCCTGAATAAATACATTCAGGAGAACTCTGCTTGTAATCAGAATTCGTCAAAACTCTATCATTGTCGGACTCTCTGCCTTATGAATGGATCTGTCCTGAATATATATATTCAACTACGGGGAAATTTTGTCCAAGAGTACGCGCCCGGAAAGCCCGACGGAAAATCGGATTTGTGTTACGTACAGTCTTTGTGAGTAGACTCGGGTAAATAGCGAGTTCATTAAGGCTTACATATAAGCCAAATAGAATTTTCCCTAACAATTACACTACAAACCCAAGGTGATTGTCTAATACTGTTGCGATTACGACGAAAAGAAGTCAGCTTATGAATGCTAATTATTTCTATGTCTTTGCACCGCTGTTAATGATGCACAAGAGACCATAGATCTGCCTCCGAAGAGTTATTCTTTCTCCAGTGCAAAGAGTTTTTGTTTATGAGAAATTGGCAGATGCCCATACAGAACGTCTCCCTTCTCTACATCATTAGAAAGGCAGAGGCCAATAGAGCTTGGCACTGACGTCTAAATTGAATATAACGTCGGACTGTCTTACGGCCTCTACCTTCCGGCTTTGAACTCAGAGTTGTCTTTCCTTTAATCTCATACCTTTTCTCATTCACATAAGTGGAATTCGAACCCGAATTAAGTCACTATCTATTATTCCACCGTGCTTCTACAATCTTAATTACGCAATGATTAATTGTTAGAAATTGTTCATTCTCGTTGTCTTTTTTTTTATATAGGTATGCCTATCTACACACGTGTTCCCGTATCATTGGATAACTAGACATTATTTATTAAAATCAACTTGCTTGTTATATTTGCATAATTCTAAAAACAATTTACTAATTTCTACGGAGACGATTTGAATAATCATCGAAATAACAGAAAAATTAACTGCATTTTCCCTTTTTTTTTTCTTTTTTTTTTAATAAACACGAATTGTTTCCTCGTACACTTATGCGTCAATTGCCAGGTAAGGGTGCTGAAAAGTTCTCAGCCTGTTCTACTTCCAAAAATCTAATCAAATGACCAAACATTCATTATTTTTGTGTTCATATTTGATCGAGCTGAGGACATTTCAACACCATCAATCGTAAAAAATGTTGTCATATGTTGATATTGAAAAATATGTTAGTCATTTTATATCGTGTTACCAAAGACCTGATCGGTTGCTCTTTATGAAATACCAAAATCTATCTTTTTCTTATTTGCTATTGTTTTTACTAGGGATGTGCAATATTTTTGTAGACAACAAACTATTTGGTTGAATCCATTTATTTCTAAATATTCGAAACGTTTGGGGAATTATATAGTATGTTCATTTTTAGGGGATTTTGTAAAATCGTTCTTCAACGAAGTATTACAACCATTTTTTTTATTATTAAGAAGAAAAAACAAACGATATTTGGACAGCTTAATATCAAAGAGATAAAAGATTTCAGAAATAATTTTTTAAAATTCATTTTAATTTTTAAATATAAAAGAAAAAAGGTTTTGTTTTGTAGATTTGCAAATGTATATATATTAATGTTTTCTCATATAATCCACTCTTGAACGGTATTTTAAATAATGTGAAGGTATAGAATCTCTACAATTTATTCAATGATGATATATTGCATAATGTATACTGTATAATTACATATATGTTATGAAATATAATCCTAACCCTGCTATCGAATTACATATACGTTTTTAAGACATGTAATATCGATTCCTAGGGTTTGCGTGATAAACTAATTAGCGCTTAGTGCTATTTCTAAACCTAGTGCAGAAATATCATAGCGTACACTATGACTTGTTTTGTGACGTATTCTTATGATATTATGCGTTGGAAGTGTCTTTTAGCTTAGTCTGTACTGTCAAGTATCCGATCGAAACAAAAAGGTGAAATCGCCTGCAATGTCTTTATACTTATATAAATAACTATAAAGACACTGCCAGTAAGTTTTCTATTTTTCCCAGAACTGGCTATCACAACCAGGCAACAATAACATAAAAATAGAGTAATATCAGTGTTAAGAAGAGGGAAAAAAGCAATGTTATTTTGTCGGAGTAATAATAGATATTATTTAATAAAATATATTATTTAATAATAGGTATTGTTTAACTACTTTTAGAAACTGTTAAACAAGATGGTGTTCATCTTAAGTTTTAAATATGAAAACCAATTTTTTTTGTTTAGTTTTGTAGAATTTCGAATTAATTCTTTTTTGATGTTTCTTTATATATTCTGATTTTAAACAAATGCCGCAGTAGAGGCGGTGGCAAGTCTTCACGAATGGGACCTTGCATCAAAATTGAATTGATGCCATGTTGATATATATATATATATATATATATATATATATATATATATATATATATATATATATATATATATATATATATATATATATATATAAGAAGAAAAGCTTGCTCAAAGTTACAGAACAAAAAATTACTAAATCCGAAGTAATGTCCAGATGTAATCACACCTATAAATACATCGTAGGATTAGACAAACCCGGATGAAAGTGTTTTAAGGTCCTTAAGTATTTTCTCACTAATTTTGAAAATTTTCGGTTATTTAAAAATTCCAGTAACGCGTTCGTAAAAGTCCCTGTTTGTACGTTTGAAAAACGTTGGAAAGTCTGTTGTTAGAAATTGCCTGAAGATACTAAAGGGTTTAAACCTAGGTTGCGGAAATAACTCATTTCCAAATTGAAAGTATTAAAAAGTTCTACAATATAAAAATATTGACCACTTTTTAATACAGCTGGGTACTGGCTTAATTTAATTATGACCAAAAACTATATATATATATATATATATATATATATATATATGATATAATAAATAAAGAACAGGTAGGAAAATCTAATGTTTCACTTTATTAAGCTTCTTCAGAGATTTGTTAACAAAATACGGATTTAATTTTTTTTAATTACAAAAAACTGAGAGACTGTATATTAGAATGTCGAGATTTGATTTCATTGGTCAGATAAGGGTCACGTGTAAAAAGCAATAGATGATCATTTTCAAATGTAGGAAACCTATGCCTGTTCATATGTATGTGTGCCATGTGTAAACCAGGCAAACCAAAGTAATGTCCAAAATATAGAGATGTTTTTCGAATTTGATTCTTACGTTTGTGTTCAGTACATTGCTGTACCGTAAGAATATTTTAAATAAATTTAAAATGTTACAAATTGTGCAAAATTGAGGTTAAAGCTATAACTTTCCTTTCACAAACCATGAAAAATGATCAAGTAGAGATTCTCACTCAGCGTCCAAATCATTTAACGACTAGATTGTTGTAACGTAACTCGGTCGTTAAGTGAAGAGTATGTATATAAAAAAATTTTATCACAGAAGAAAAATATTGCACATTCGTAGTTTTATTATTGCACCTTGCTGATGAAAACAAAAATGTCTCTAATTTGACCCTTAACCTTGTTGTCGCTGTCAAGAAGTATTGTTAATCGTTAATTTCTATCAAACCTGAATGCCTGGTATGTTTCCACGTTTGCATATGACTAACATCTCTCTCTCTCTCTTTCTCTCTTTTTTCCCCTCTCCTTGCAGATTTCATGGAATTTGCAGCAACAGTGCTCACGCAAAAATCTTAATAATAATAAGCAAGGAAATAAAACACCTTGCCTTATTCCCTACAACTAGAACTATACACTCGCATCTACCCAAGTACGCACTCACATACATAAGTGTAAACTAACGTAAGCTAATTCCACCCCCCACACACACGCACATATATATATATAACATGCATACATATATACATATATTAAACATCCCATAATAATAATAAGCTTGGTTGACGGGGTTTGAAATCTGCCCAAATGTTTCAAACCGAAACAGCAATTAAGAAACTCAAACATTATCAAAACTGGAACGTATTCAACTGTGTCTTCATTCTTAATAACACACACACACACACACACACACACACACACACACACACATATATATATATATATATATATATATATATATATATATATATCTTCATTCTTACAAGTACACACATGAACATAAAATAATACACACACATACATAATTACATATGTATATCAGTATATATATGTCGAGTTAAGTTGGATGAATATATATATACGCACGTGTGTGTGTGTGTGTGTGTGTGTATGCGTGTGTGTGTGTGTGTGTGTGTGTAGAATAAAGCTGGATGAGAATCTGACGGAATAACAAATAAGTAAGACAATGTAGAATAAGTTTTACTTTGGCGTATTTCGCCGATTATCTGGAGTCATCAGAAAAAAGAAATTCTATTTCACGAGAACAAAATCAGTGAGAAAAATAGTATTTAATTTAAGCGTTTTAACACTTGAATTTTTCCCTTTTATTGTGTTCTTTAAAAAATTATAGCTTACCTAATTTAAATTCAGTTTAAATATTTAAAGATACGCTGTTTATTAACTGCTGCGTTTTAAACTTCAGATTTTTAACTAATTTCATGTCAGTTTAAAGAAAATAATATTTAAATAATGTAATATTTAAATTCTAAAAAAAAGTTGTGTGTGACCAGAACGTTTCGATTCATTACTTTCATCTAAAAAACGCCGTTTTGAATAAGCGGATTATTTACCCAGACGAAGATGCATTGAAATGTCTATTATCTATGAATTAATTAACAGACTGCCAGGTACTTTAATTTAATTCTTGTTTTTACTAAATTATGACCGAATATCATCATCATCATCATCATTTATCCATCACACCCAAATGGTGCATAGGGCAGCAACTTTTTGTTGCTGTTTCTGTAACAAACTGTTTTTTTACGGGGCAGGGTTGTTAGCCCTGCATCCAACTCCCAAACCATGACTGAAAATAGAATACACAAACAATGAAAAAAATAAGTTGAAATCTAATTAGTTTAAAACTTAATTTCTATAGCAATACAGGCTGTTTTAAAATAATTGATATAATTTCAGGTATAAATATCTGAGTTATTACATATTCTAGCTAAACAATAAGATTTATTCATCAAAATTTGAATTATGTGGATGAAGTTTTGAATATGCGTGCCGCCCGTAACACGACACCCGTCAGGTCGGTAGTCAGGCTCCGGCCAAACACGCTGCAGCATGTCTTGGTTAGAAGTCTCTAGTGCGGCAGTGATTCTTAGCTTGAATTCATTTTTAGCGAATTCTCTCACCAACGCAAGTTGCGTGGTCTTATAGGACGGTGTTCGAGTATATACTATAACAAACAAAATGCCTTTTTTGTTCGAGTGAAGGACATTTCTATACGTAAAAAGAAAAGCATAAAATAATTAAACATAACATTTTGAATTGTTTCTATAAATGCCGTGGGAATTTTTGAGATCATTCCAACGAGAATTCGTCAAGTTATCAGATTACGAAATTATATCATTTTTTATTCAAAGAAACTGTATAACTAAAATTAAAACACTAAGAGGCGGGACACTTAGTGGGAATCAACTTTTTTTTCCTCGCGTGAAATAAGATTATACTTCTGTTGACAACAGAAAACCGACAAAACAAGTCAAAGTAATTTCTTTTTCCAAATTGTCTTAAAGGTATGCGTGCATGCATATATTCTTACATAGACGCATACACGCAAATGCACATAGGCACACACACACACACACACACACACACACAC
>JBBBDQ010001752.1:962500-1050000 GCA_037127315.1 Ascarosepion bandense | reverse complement strand
CGCTGTTTTAGATAGATAGATAGATAGATAGATAGATAGATAGATAGATAGATTGAGACATATGTGAGAAAATGGAAAAGTTTGAAAACTTTATAAATTAAAATCTCAAATTGCATGTAATCTATTGTTTAAAAAGTTACAGTTTTATGTACATTTTTTCAGTTTTTTTATTTCACATATTTGCACACATTAAAGACAACACATAAATATATATTTTATTCAATGATTTTTTTTCTCTAACGTTACTAAGTGGTTAGAATTGTTTATATACACGGCATATATTTGTGCGCACATTACTATATACGTTTTATACACATACATACGCAGTACACATAACCATTAAAAATATTCACTCAAACTTGAACGCACACACATGCACCTCCACATATATGCCTAATATATGTGTGTCTATATATAAGATACATATGTATATATATATATTTAATTGTTTATTCATACATACACACATATACGTTTATATATATATATATATATATATATATATATATATAGGGTGTATCAAAAATACTTGTTCTTCACAACAAAACAAGGACAAAAGTCCATATAAATATATGCCGGAAATCCTTTGTTTTTGACTTAAGTTTAAAGAAATTTTACGGTAGATGGCGCTTTGTTTCCATATAGACTAGATTACATTTGTCATTTATGTACATTTGTGGCTAGTCTATCCTCACATCAAAACTAGGACAAAAGTCAATATAAACATATGTTCGCAAATCCTTCGTTTTGGAGTCATAAAGTTTAAAGTTCACAGTAGACGCTGTCTTCATGCCAACACAGCACTATCCTCCATATTAACTTACTTTAAACTTAAAAACTAAAAAAAAAATGATTTGGGGTCATATGTTTATAAGAACCTTTCTTCATGTTTTGATGTGAGGAAAAAAATGTCTAAAAGTGTTTTGATACACCCTATATATATATATATATATATATATATATATATCCTTCAATGTAATTGACCATGCTTTATTAATTGCTGGGATTTGATTTAATTCTTATTAAATATTTTGAATTATTAATTATTAGTTATTATTATTAATAATAATATTATTTTACTTGTCTTGTACTTGATTGCTATTTCAAAATAAAATCAATAACAATCGTTTAATAAACCCCTGACAAAATTCTGATAAATTTAAAAGATATTTCATAATCAGTTTACTATACGGGTCTACTAGCTTGTAAAAAGTATCAGTTCGAAATATTACCATTGTTCCATAAAGCTTGTTAAATTTACTGAATGAAATATATGTGAAAATAGAAGATGTGAAAAGTAGGTGACGTTATGCTACTTTATGTGAACATTTTTAAAATACAAATAAAAACACTAACGAGAAGTGATTAACGCGACAGCCATGCTATACATGGTTCAATTTGAAATATTATATAACAGTTAATAACAAATTGGAACAATATGTCCATGAATAACTCATCGAAACTTACACATAGGAAATATTTTAAAATATTGACAAAGTTTGTGCCCTATTTTTATATATTTTTTATATCATAGCTGATTCATTAAATTTTCAAGATGATTAATTATGAATATATCTGACAACTTTAACTTTTTTTAAATCGAATAAATTTTTTTTTTAATGTGAAATAATGTTTTTCAAATAGGACATAGGATTTTGACAATTTTTTAAGAAAATTAACAAATGAAAAACATTTTATTGAAACTAAATTTTATTACACGTTTCAAGGCTTCATAGGATTAAGAAAGAAATATGTGAGTGTATTTGTGCTTAAACAATGAATCATAGTACTTTTCCCCTGAGCTCGCGTTTCTCATGATTAAAGAAGAAAGAAAATGAGTCCTTTTTTTAAAAAGCAGTTAATATTTATTCTATATCTTTTCTTTATAAGCTTTAGTCCATGTCGTAAGTTATTATATTTTTTCCAGCTTTTTTTGTATCAAATTAAAGGCAAATCCTCATCTAATTGTCAAAATGGCTCAAAATAATAAAGAATTTAATTGATTACCGATTTTCACAGCTAAAATATGTCTGAATTTTTATGCTAATATAACAAGAATTATGGAACAGGCGTAAATATATAATTAGAATTTTATTCATTTAGATGTTACTTCGATCAAATATATATATATATATATATATATATATATATATATATATATATATATATATATAAGACTTGTTTTTGTTACAATATTACTTTAAGCAAGTATTCTTTGCTCCAGTCGAAAGCGCTCGACACTTCGATTTCATTTTGCGTAGATTTTATCTTCTATTTAAAATCACCTAAGAACAATAAATTCCAGTTTAATAACCATGGTCAAAATCAATGTTATCCACTAAAAAATACGTGGTCAAGAAATTTTGTTAAAAATATATTTATGTACATGTGTGTATATAATCAAAATATTCATGTAAGTATTTGTATATATGTACTGCTATATTTATTTACTCACGCATCGTAGAACACACAAACCCTTACACGCATATCTATAACATATCAATATATATTTATTTTATATATATATATATATATATATATCTCACCTTAAACGTTGTTTCCAGTGAACCCTCGTACTTGAGAATGACGTTCCATTTGTTTATTAATTAATAATTAATTATTAATTAATATATTCTACCGGCCTGAATGTTCGAAAGATCTTTTTAAATTTTTCTTTAAGTTTTCTTGTATATTCACTCCGGTAGACAAAAACAAATAAATATACTGTTTAATCAATAAACGGAGTGTCTACTCAACTACAAGTGTTCAATGGTATAACGCTTAAAGGGATAAAAATCTGTCGGATTAATAATAATAATATACATATATATATATATATATATATATATATATATATATATATAATAAAATATATATATATATATATATATATATATATATATATATTCACAGACACTTGATCAATCAAGCGTGCAAGTAATCACTGAGCACAAACTAATACTTTTGGAATGTATTTTCTTAACTAACTGCAAAAGCAACATCCGCAGCGGTAAATAACGAGGACTAACCACCACCACCACCACCACCACCATCACCACCACCACCACTTCCACATCCACGAGTACCACCGCCAGCATGACCGCCACCATCAACTACAACGAGTCCTGGACCGACAGCAACATTACCAACAGCTATTACCTCCGTTTTATCACTTTCTCCATCCTCTAACAAAAAACTCAGAGGCGTATCTTAATTATTAAAAAAAAAAAATTGAGCAGATGGGAGGGGGGAGTCTGTTTTATGATACGCCATAAATTGCCCAGGGCGTCCAGTGGTATTCTTGGGACTCATCCCCAGTGATATTTTAGAGTCAAGAACAAACCTAGTTTTGTAACAGTTTCCCAATAGTAGCTATTTTTATAGGCAATTTTGATGATTCGTTATTAAGTAAATTCGTATGGATTCAATAAAGCAATATTTGGATTAATTGTGGACAGGTTCCGGGAATGGTATGTGGACCTCTGTTTAATATTGGTTGGTAAAAGTCTGTTTTTAATTTTTGGATGATGAAATTCTTCTCACTCTACTAATACATTTTTTTATTTTATTTTATTTTTTTTTATTTCTATCCGGAAAAATCTTTTGTGAAGAAAAAAAAAAACGAACAAAAAAGAAAAAACAAAAAAAGAAAAATTATATATATATATATATATATATATATATATATATATATATATATATATAAGTACTTGGTACGAAACCGAATACCGTTCGGTCACATGACCTATCCTTACCGTTTGTCTTTAACATATTTATCACGTGATCTCGTAAGTTTATAACTTTGTGATATATATAAACAGAACAAAAAAATGAAGAAAATGGAGAAATATAGATTTAAAAGACAAGAAAAAAAAATTAATGAAAGAAAGAGAGATTCAAAAAATACCTCCTCATGCCAAAGAAAGGGTGTTGTTGAAAGATAAGTGTGCGAGAAAAAAAGAAAGAAAATAATGAGAAAATAATAAAATTAGAAAAAAAAAAGTTTAATCTGTTCGCGATTTACGGAAAATACTGCATTTTTTTTAACATGTTATGGGTGAGGTACTGGTTTTTACATTACCCTTTTTTGACAGTGGTTCTTAACTTTACGTACTTGTACTCCCCAGAGATACAAAATAATTAGGCTAGAATTAATACATTGAGATGAACTTATCAATTCAAAAATATCTAGTCTACCAATGCCGTTTAAAATGACGGCATATATGAAAACTGATATTTTGTCAAGTTTTTACGTTTATTAAGAGATATCCACATGCAAATCTTTAAGTATATATTTTCCAAATATTACAGTTTAGCAATTTGCGCGTCAGTATCGTCTGCTGTTTTTCCTCCTCTTTTCTACATTTCAGAGATTATCCTATCTTTTCTTTGTTCATCAGAACAGTCTACTGTTGTCATAACCAAAAATAATGGCGCCATCTGTGCAAAGGAGATGACCAGAGTTATCACCCTTGCATGACAACGTTATAAGTTACGAACTTAGGAAACGAAAATATACAAATACACTAGGCGTCTTATATAGTAAATATGAGTTTTCTGGTGCCATAAAGATTTAATCAGAAACAATGAAATTCGAATATTATTCCTAATACATTTTTGGGTGATAAACTGTATCGAATTTACGTGTATAGATCAATAAATTAGAAGCCTGGTACAGTTAACAGTTGAATATTTATCTAACATTTTCTCTGCATAATGGTGTATTTACGCGATTAATGAAGAGGCACAAAGATTTAAGGCAGTGACAAAGAAGAATATTATGTTGAAAAATGATTATATGTCGTGTAAATTAATTGCATTTCACCGAAACTACAGACTTATTGAAATACTTATGAATCCGAGATACTTTTTTATTTTTATGTTGTATTGTGTTGAACAGTTGTTTTGATTCATAAAAACATTATTCGATGATGCATATATATAACGAAAAATGAGAAAGACGGCAGTCAATTGCTGAAATCTCCTGTTGGGTAGACTGAACAATTACAAAAATGGTTTGTCTATGAAACTCTGGAAATATCAGTCAGCTAAGTGAGAAATTTTATATGTATTAATTATATATATATATATATATATATATATATATATATATATATATATATATAAGTTCAATATATGGATCGGAATCCGGCAAGATGAATAGAATAAGTAAAGAACAAGTAGGAAAAAGCGTCTTCAATTTAACATGTTTCACTTCAACAATCTTCGTGAGTGATTTTTTAAAGACAATTTCTTTAAAAAAATCCAAAAGACAGTCTGTTGATTGAGGTATGGTTTTATTGGTTAGATGCGTGTCACGTGTGCTTAAGCAATAGACAAATATTGAATGTAAAATAAAAAAAAACTTGTATCTATTTAAGTGTGCGTTCCACGAGTAATAAAAACATTAGATGTTTATTATGAATGTAAATATATGTAAGCGAAAATATTGCATTTAAACTATAAACGAATTCAGTGTGTGTATGTGTCGGTGTATACACGCGTTATGGTACAGTGGATATCGGCTCGGAACAAGAAATTGAAGAGCCGAGTTCAAATTCCAGTTGAATTCATTGTGTTCACTTACGCGCAAATACTCTTCAGAAAGGTAATATGTCTCTTCTCTCTCCAGCTATGAGTTAAATAGTAGGACAGATTGGGTTCTCTAGCCTTGGTTGGCAACCAGTCTACTGCAGAAAGTAACTGCAACCTACTGCGGGACAATCTTCTGTCCAGTCAGTCATGTTTCTTTCGTGTATCACGTATGGTACTTAACTGACTGACTGATATATCGTTTCCGTTAGTATGTGTGAATAGCGGCGATAAAATACATTTCCCTTCAAAATATGTAGCACTTGTTGCATACAGGTGTCAAGTGACGGAACGATTTTCTTGTATTTTTTTTAAATAAATTGAGAGAATCATGTATGAATTCGTGCGTCTATGAGTCTTGAATCATAAAAACAAAATATATTTCCGTTTGAAATTCTAGCGAAAATATTGTATAAAAGTAATAAGCGAAATTTTTATAAATAAATAAATATTGAAAAATAATATGTTAACTGTTCGAATCTTTTAATGAAATAATAAAATACTAAATATCAATGTATTAAAATTATTACACTAACATAACTAAGTGATAATATATAAATAAGGAACATACATATAAATTACCATACTAAATCATTATACTATTGCAATTAAACAATATAAATAATATTAAATTAAATAATAGAAAAAATAAAAATAAAACTAGTGGTAAAAATAGTAATAAGAAGAAGAAAAATAATAATAATAATAATAATAATAATAATAATAATGATAATAATAATAATCATTATAATAATAATAATAATAATAATAATAATAATAATATGAGAGGTAGAAAAACATGAAATGGGGCCATAACAGCACATCACGACCTGCCGTAGGTCTTTCCACTGACTTGGTATGTAGTGCGACCATAGTAGAAATCACATTATAATGAAAAATGACATAATAATAATAATAATAATAATAATAATAATAAAGAGCTGGAAATTGAAATAGAAACAAATGTGGAAATTGAAAACAAGAATCGTGCCAGTGATAGTAGGTGCACTTGGAATGATAAAAAAAGGAACAAAACAATACATTGAAAGAATCCCTGGAAACCTCACCTTAAAAGATATACAAAAGATTGTCTTGTTAAGTACAGCCCACACACTGAGGAGAAATTTGTTTATGTAACGCTAGGGATGATAGGGGAGATAGAAAAAACATGAAATGGAGCCATAACAACACACCACGACACCAGACTTGGTAGGTAGTGCGACCATAGCAGAAATCGAAATATGATGAAAAATGACATAATAATAAAATAAACTTATTTTATATAATAATAGTGAGAAAAAATTTAGATAATAATAGAGAAAATAGGAAAACATTAGGGAGAAAACATAATTAAATTAATTATGGAATCTACTTGACACGTGTATGCAATACTTGCTACATATTTTTATCGCTGTCATTTACACATACTAACGTTACCGACATATACACACACTTAATTCGTCTATAGTTTAAATATGCTTGACACGCATTATATACTTTATATTCATAATAAACATCTAATGTTTTTATTATGCGTTAGCACACGCTTAAACAGACACAATTGTTTTCTTCTACATTTAATATTCACCCATTGCTTTATCACACGTGACACGTATGTGACCAATGAAACCATACCTTAATCAACATACTGTCTCTTGGATATTTTCTGTTTAAGATTTTTAAATCATTCGTCTTTAAAAAAAATCTCTGAAGAAGCTTGTTAAAGTGAAACATGTTAGATTAAAGACACTTTTTCCTACTTGTTCTTTACTTATATATATATATATATATATGTATGTATTGTTTAAACTTTTGTGTATTTATAAGAGAAGAATGCTCAGTATCAGAAATAAAGTGTTTGTTGATATAAGCAGTGTGGACATAGAAATTAACATTGTATGGTGACCGTCAGTCTCACGATTTAAGCGATCATCAACCATCATCATATGTTAGTGTTCAAATAACATATTTAAGAATATATACTTTTGACTCTATTATTATAAGAAGGAAAAGTTAAAACTATGGCAGATTTACCCTAAAAAATAAAATTAGATTACAAATTCTGAATAAGGCCTCGCTCTCTAAGCACTGGCATCTCATAGACGACATTTTAATACGCTGTTGGAACATAAAATATGTAAGTTCCATTGCAACAATGTGCAGTGCAGATTACACACAGATCCCTATCTTGGTCGTTGCAAACTCAAATACTTTCATTTCAACGAAAAAATGAGAAATGAAGTCTCTATGGAGACATTCAGATTGTCTCCCAAAAAGCTAAGGCGATCTTTCCCATAATTTATAACTCCGAGGCTCTCCTTCTTTGAGAAAATCTAACTACACTAACGCTGTATATAAAGATCCAAGAGGTGCAAAAAAATGCTTTCTGTCAGAAGAACACATGCATTTTATACTAAAACACAGTTTATATTTTTATAGGGAATAGATCTCAGTACATGTGTTGTTTCTGTGTCGTTAGGCTGTCTGTCTTTATCTTGCTTGTACATATTGTGTGTATGTGTGTGTATGTTTGTGTGTGTGAGAGAGAGAGAGTTCATGTTCTCGAATGCGCACCAATATTTACATGCTGAGTCCTCAAAATGGTTACACGTTGATGTTATGTCTGCGCTCCTATTAACGCCATCGCATTTCTCCGCATTAATTGGAACACAAAACAATCAAAATGGAGAAAAGAAGTTTTCTGTTGTTCCACTTTAAGTCTGCTATTGATTTCTTTTACCAGAATTCCTATGTAAAAGCTGAAATGTCATAGAAATGAAATCTGAACAATTAAGATTTAAAATTGCAAAGACGCTACTTTTGTTTGTTTTTCTCTATCTTTTTATCAATATATCTATCTATCTATCTATCTATCTATCTATCTATCTATCTATCTATCTATCTATCTGTCTATCTATCTATCTATCTATCTATCTATCTATCTATCTATCTATCTATCTATCTATCTATGTCTGTTCATATCTATCTATCTAATTCAATTCATATCTATCTATCTATCTATCTATCTATCTATCTATCTATCTATCTATCTATCTATCTATCTATGTCTGTTCATATCTATCTATCTAATTCAATTCATATCTATCTATCTATCTATCTATCTATCTATCTATCTATCTATCTATCTATCTATCTATCTATCTATGTCTGTTCATATCTATCTATCTAATTCAATTCATATCTATCTATCTATCTATCTATCTATCTATCTATCTATCTATCTATCTATCTATCTATCTATCTATCTATGTCTGTTCATATCTATCTATCTAATTCAATTCATATCTATCTATCTATCTATCTATCTATCTATCTATCTATCTATCTATCTATCTATCTATCTATCTATCTATCTATCTATGTCTGTTCTATCTATCTATCTAATCTTAATTCAATTCATCTATCTATCTATCTATCTATCTATCTATCTATCTATCTATCTATCTATCTATCTATCTATCTATCTATCTATCTATCTATCTATCTATCTATCTATCTATCTATCTATCTATCTATCTATCTATCTATCTATCTGTCTATCTATCTATCTCAGTGTGATCATATCTATTTCATTATATTTAATTATTATTATGCACTCACTTTCTGTCTATGTCGCTCTCTCCCTCTATCTTTCACTCTCTGTCTCTCTCTCTCTCTATATATATATATAGAGAGAGAGACAGACAGAAGGACAGACGTATAAGAATACACACATATACACACGCACACACACATATATATACGTCTCTATGTGTATGTATGTATGTATGTATCTATGTATGTATCTATGTATGTTTGTATTCCTATCGGTACCAGAAATTAGAATTAGAATTCCAGGTAGTAGCCAATAATTTGGTTTTCTGAGGAAGTAAACCTTCTACATTCAAAAGTTTGGCGTCTCACAATCTTTTTACCTCATTTATATGCCATATGCCGTATTATGATTCTGTAAATCCGTTTTTATCTGCTTCTCTCACTATATATATATATATATATATATATATATATGTGTGTGTGTGTGTGTGTGTGTGTGTGTGCTTGTTTGTGTGTTTTCTTGTTTACGTGCGTTTGTTAGGCAAAGTCATATATATTTTTCATTTACACATCTTTCATTTCTCTCTAATTTTTCTACTATTCTTCATTATTTCTCTCTCTCTTCTCCTCTCTCACTCTCTGTCTGTCTGTCTGTCTCTCTTTCTCTCTCTCTCTCTCTCTCTCTCTCTCTCTCTCTCTATCTATCTATCTATCTATCTATCTATCTCTACACACTCTCTTGACCTATAGATTGCCTATATACCCCCCCCCCATTTGTTTTCACGGTAACTCTTAAATTTCTTGATGGGGTCTTGTCATCACCCTATCGTACATGCAGATATAATTGATTAATATACGCAGGCTTTTAAGTGCACGTAACAAAAACGATAATGTTACGCATGAAGTAATTTTAATGGAACATGCTTACACAGATAAACATTATTTATGTGTGCATGTGAGTGTGCGCGAGTGTGTTCACATGTTACATGAAGAGGCGAGGAGTAACGCCTAGTAACGTCCATAACGCGATAAATATATATTTAATATATATAGAAGTGGGAGCAAACTAAGAGAACAGGGACTCAACACGCTAAATTCAAATTTCGTCGGAAACAGTCTGTGAGCATTTCGCACTAAGGTCCTCGAGAAATAAAGGGATCTATGTTTAATCTACTTTTTAATATTAGTGCAGAATGAGCTCCGTAGACTTGGTTGGCAACCTGTCCATTCAAAACCGTGGAAAAACAACGAGAAACAACTATGCTGTCTTTTCCAATTCTGGTAATGTACAGGTTAAAGTTATTAAGGAAGCTGTGAAGAACCATGATCGTCTCTGCCATAAAAATTATCGCATTATTATAGATAGTTTAAAATCTGATTGTTTGTTTTTTAGGACGGAAAAATGCTCAGTATCGGATACAAGGGGTTTGCAAATATAAGACGTATACTTACGCATGAGTGTATGCACACGCGTGCATAGCGATATATAAAATACTTATATATATAACTTTGGGAAGCTCTGCCATTGACCGTGAAATTTTAGAGGAATTTCCTTGATAAATAAACCTAATATATACTGAGCTGTCGAAATGTGGTTCTACAGAAGAATGCTGAGGTTACCATGGACCGAACATTTGAGCAACGATGAAGTTCTGGAGAGGCTGAAAACGAAAAGGAAACTAATACTTAACATCAGAAAAAGTCAGCTGATGTTCCTGGGAGATGTAACGAGGAAGAAGGACTTGGAGAATCTGATACTCACAGGCCAGATAGAGGAAAAGAGAGACAAGGGAAAGCAACGCGTAACATACTTGATGGGCTTTAGCAGATGAATGAAAAGTGGGATTTGGGTGGAGTAACAGGAGAAAGGGTGTTAATAACCACTAGGAATAGGAAGATGTGGAGCGCTATGATCGCATATGTCCTGAAGGGATACGGCACATAGAAGAAGTATTTACAACTCTCATGCATGACTTCGAATCCTCAACACCCCTACTGAAATCATATTCGTCAACCTTCCATAAAAGGTGCATTCGCACAATCTGTGGCTATAATCCATCAGATAAAAATACCTAATATTAATCTGATTTCAAAGCACAAAACTGGAGACGTAGAGATATTTCTAATGCGATTACAACTTCGTTGACATGACCATGCTTCGTGGGTGAGTGATGAAAGAACACGAAAGATCCTTATGTACTGCCAACTACAACAATCCTCGCAAAGTAGGAAAACCCCTGTTGGGAAATAAGTAAAAATGTAAGCACAACATAAATTCTATTGACACTTCTCTGTCGTCCATTCAGGAAGTGGTTTCTGATTATTTCAAGTGGAGGGGTGCAGGCCTAAAAGGTCTGAGAGGTCGCGAATTGAACAGCTATGTGTACCGGGTGCGACAGAAATACATCCCATATATACCTCCGCCAAAAATAACTCTTACTGTCTTACCATTATATGGAAGGCATTTCTGGGTGGTACTTTTGTCGCACCCTATATTACAAAGCGAAAAATTGAACGCATCTTTAATATATCCTGTAGCCTTCAAAAAGGATGCTGCTCCTTGTCCTAGATGAGAAATTGTATGTAGATTTCAATCTGGTCGTAAAATAATTGAAGGCACAAATACAAGTAGAATAACAAGGACACAATATGCTATTGAATCCCCCATATCTATGAAAATCCATCATATATATATATATATATATATATAAAGACAACAAAACTAATCGACGCGTTTCATCTTATAAGAGATTTTATCAAGGAAAGATCAGGATTTTATTTTGTGAGCAAAAATGTTATTGACTTTTCAAAATCTGTAGGTATAGGAGTGTTCATCAATATTCCCCAGGTTTACGAAAAAGTCAGACAAGTTCATGGACATGAGGTTGATGTATTTCGATGTCTAATAAACGAAAATGATGTTATATATATATATATATATATATATATATATAAAGCAAATTATTATTTAAAGTATCTTGAATTAGGATTGATTTTTGTGTTATATATGTTGAAAGAAAAACTGTTAAATTCATAAACTCATGTTATTCAAAATATATAACATATAAATCAATCCTAATCTAAAATAATTTAAATCCTAATTTACATCTCTCTCTCTCTCTCTCTCTCTCTCTATATATATATATATATATATATATATACCGTATATTTAGGTAGCAAATTTTCTTTTAGGCATGTGAGATTAAATAAATTGCAAACATTGTGTTTGCTTATTTTTAATAAAATCCGTTTATACTCACTGATAATCTTTTGCGCATTATAATTGAAAGACGTTATAAATGAGCAGTAATTTTGACAGTTGATTTTATTATTCATTTTTTGATGTTCCCAAATACTTTCAATCTCCTTCTGAGATCATCTTTAGGTGTGTGAGTTGTGGTAACAAAAAATTACCGCAAAACTGTGTTTGTAAAAGTTACTGTAAATTTTCCTCTTGCTATAAATGTAACGGTTGATAAATTACTTAGCGTTCATTAGAAAGTAAAAATTGCCTAAAATTGGACTTTTTTATGTTGTAATGTCATGGTCATGCACATGTTAAAACATGAAAAAACTGTTCCTTTTATAAACATTTTAGAACATTACTAGAGTATTCATATCTGATTCTATTAATTGACGGCTTAAGTATTTTAATGAATATTACCATTAAGATCTGTAGTTTGCTTTTGTTGTTCTCTTGGTATAGGATAGTTGTGTTATTGATCATTATTTTTTATATTGTGAATGTAGACGGGAAAGTTGTTATAGATGTCTAGAAATAGACGAATGGTCAGACATGTGTAATGTAAGACTTTTTTGTTAATGTAGTTGTTGTAAATCCAACATATGTATTTGTTATTTTTCATCGGAGATACATTCTCCAAAAGGACATTTGAATTTATATATAATGTGGGTTTTATGTAATACATCAGTTGTAGAGGAGAAGATATTACGAATAATTAAATTAATAGGATTATATATTTTATAATATAGTATTATAAAATAAAAAATATCACCATTCTTTTATTAGACATTGAATTGTGACACCACATATGCATGATTTGGCTTGATATCTCGTTTACCTGATGAATATTCATGAGCATTCCTATACCTCAAAATGTGAAAAGCCAATAACACTTTATATCTGAAATTTTAAGCACACCCACACAGATACACACATATACACATACACACACATACACACACATACAAACACACATACAAACACACACACTTTCATATACATATATACTTTATATATACTTTATATATATATATATATATATATATATATATATATATATATATATAAAGAGAGAGAGAGTATTCTCTTCATCTTTATTTTGTCTTCTCAACATTTCCTCTTTTTGAGTGTCTGTTGTCTTATAAAATATACGAAGGAAGTTCCGAAATGAATACCTCCAACTAATTTTAAGGGAACTAAAATGGATGATGGTAGTCTGTGGATAGAGAAATTTTTCACCTACGAACACTGTTTTCCTACATAGTTACCATCATTGGCTATGTATTTCTGCCGGTAATGACCGTTTTTCATTGCAATCCAGAACATAGCCTGTCATATAACACTACTGAAACGCATTACCTACCACCAAACTGTGTTCACATCTACTGATTCGTTGCCATAAACGTTCAGAAAGCGTCAATAAATGCCATTTCTTCGTATGAAGGAATTCAACAACACATATCTGTTTCGTACGCCTTTTCATGTCAGACAAAATTTTGCCAGCTCCAATTGTAACAAGGCAACAAATATGGGTTATAGGCGACGAATTTCAGCTTCTACTACTATAGCACTAATGTCCAATACATGAGTCAAAATAAAATAATAGGAGACATTACTTTTGGATGTACGCTCTCAGAATCTTGTACGGGAGCATCTTGTTATGCACATCATGTCAGATGCGTGTATAAAATAATGAAGGCATAATTCAAGAGATCGAAAGTTCAACGGTTCCATTGGCACAAAGGTCAAGCAGCGACACCTAAACAAGGCCGGGGTTTATACGGCTGAAACGTGGTGTAAAAAAAGCAACAAAGTTTAGGGAATAAGTCCGAACCCATCAACATAAAACACCTCGTCTAATAAAATTCAGACAGAATTATTAACACATATTTCATTAGAGAACATAAAGAATTTTGTTTATTTTTAAATCAACCCTTTTTCCCCACGAATAATAGATCGCAAATCAGTATCTAAAAGTTTTTGACTGAGTTTCAGATAATCATCTAGAAATTTCATAATAAGGAATAAAAAAAATCTTGTAATTATAGATATGAATTGTTTTTTACATTTTCATTTTTGCTTATTGCTTAGTTGCAAAAAAAGTCCTTTGGCCAGATATATATTCATTTTTTTTCGCTTTAGCACTTTATATATATTAAAATCTATCTTAAAAAACTTCCCAACTAATAAGCATTTAAATTTAATCAATGTAAATTAGAGAGCTAACTTTACATCAGAAGCAGGAATTTCACAAATAAAATGGAAACAAAGACGCCAAAATTGCATCGGTGATACATTCCCAGATTTAAAGAAAAATATATTAACATAAAGGGGACATAAAATTAAGTTATATACTCATTCAGCATGTATACTACTGAAAGATTTGTGATCACCATTTTGAACTGGAACAAGCTGTTTTGATAAAAAAAAATTAATATAATTTACTCTGACAAAGATGCATGAACTACTACTACTACTACTACAACTACTATAAAAGTAATTTTAGTGGGATTACGTCTTTAGGTTTATTAACAAACACTAAAATTAAGTTCTACCGGTCTATGTAGTCGAGAGAACATATGCCGCAGGATTGAAATATTGTCAGATTGAAAAAAAAACAATAATTCTATGTATGTCACGCACACAGACACATACACATACACACACATACACGCATATATATATATATATAATATATATAATTTAGACGACAATTCATTCATCGCACCCTGTACATTGATAAATGGTCTGAATTACGCAAAAAAGTCTCATTTAACAGATTTATTTATGAAAATTACACGAAAATATCTTGAAATAGCAAAGAGTAAATTTTTTTCAATAAAATCGCCATTGGCTTCATCGTTGGCTTCTAGACGACTTCAGAATCTCTTGCAGCTCTTCTGAACGGTCACCCTGTTTAAGTTGCTGACATAATCCTTGCCTTCAGTTCATCTTGGTGTTACAAGGAGTTCCCTCCCCCCGCTCAACTCCGCCCCACACATAATAATCAAGGGAGTTGCAGTCTGGGGAATTAGGTGGCTAGATGTAAGGAGTGATGTGGCCGCAGAAATTGTCTAACAGCCATGACTGGGTTCTCCTGCTCGTGTGGCATAGTGCAAGTCGTTGCCAGATATTGGTCTTCGAGAAGCCACCCTCTTGACCCAGGACAGAACTACCCACTCAAAGCTATTGATGTAGGTCATCGTGTTGAGACTGAGGCCCTCAAATCAAGGTATAACACGGCTATCACGAGTGATCACTCCAAACACTTTCATTATTCGATTCATCCAACTCTATCCGAATTCTCAGCACTGTCCTTAGACTGACACCCAAACACTCTGAAATGTTTGTATGTTTGTATTGAAGCTTCCGGTTCGAACGCTGACGGAATGAATTGCGTCATGGTGCTCTTTTTCTCCCATGTAGTGCCCAACCGATGTATTTGACAAAATCAAAAACAACAGATAGATAGATAGATAGATAGATAGATAGATAGATAGATATGAAAAAAGAACGATAGATAGATAGATAGATAGATATGAAAAAAGAACGATAGATAGATAGATAGATAGATATGAAAAAAGAACGATAGATAGATAGATAGATAGATATGAAAAAAAGAACGATAGATAGATAGATAGATAGATATGAAAAAAGAACGATAGATAGATAGATAGATAATCAGCTGTGATCCTTACAAAACACCAATTTTCTTTTACGCTAAGCATCATTGAATGCTAGAGACAAGATACTATATTAAAAGGTCTAGAAATGGGACGAAGTACAATGGGAAATGGATCCATGGCCTAGTAGAAATATTATTGCTAAATTTCGTGCTGTTGAAACTCAGATTTGTCGTAAACGTAATACATATTTTAAATACAAACATAGTTTGTTAAAGATCTTTAAGCTAATCGGAATGCATCTCTAGGTGGTTGCTTATTTGTTTAACTCTGCCCGCTTTTCAAATTCTTCCGAAGCTACAGCAAATGTCAGAAGAAATGTAAAATTCCTGAAATCTCTCACGTAAGTAAGAGAATTAATAATTTTAATGGCATTCTGCCGTAAAATATGACGTCCCTCCCGAAGATCAGATAACAAACCTTAAGAACGGCTTGGATAGATAAGTTCACAGATTAACTTATGAGTGGACAGGACAATAGCCAAGGGATTTGTTATCACGCGTTTAATTAATTGATGATTTCTAATGTTTACCATTATTTAGTAGATCTTATATCTTCTATTTAATTCTGACCTGCTCATGTAGATATTTTCAGTCATTTTTCCACCACTGTAATGTAGGTTCCCTGTGCCTATTCTATAAATATTTCATGGCAATTGTTCTGATGAACTTTCCTCTTTGGTACCTCGAATTTAAACGAATTACTAGATTGCCAGCTAGTTGTGCTTACTTTTCAGTTGAAATGGCTAGATGCAACCGTAGGTTCTATGCGAACAGTTTCTTCTAACACACCTCTTGATGGCGGAACACTTTTTCGGTTTATTGACTTCCAGTCAACTTCGTTCTTCAGACTTTAAATGTAATGTCAATCGTTACTTTCAGTTTTCTTAATTCCTGTTCTTTATTGTTATCACTCCTTCAATAATGTTTTTCTTTCTCTGATATTCTTTCACATTTGAGTTTTAGTGACTTTATTGCCTTGCTTGGTGTGAAATGATTAAGAAATTTTAAGCTTACAAGTTATTCCGAGTGATTTTTTTCCTTACATGGTTCACGATAAATGTAACTTTGTCTAACAAATATCAAGCATATCACAAAGTGATTCGTTTAGAAAAACATTACTTATTACTAACAGTGAAAAAATGACAGTGACAAAAATGGAATTGCATCGCTTGTTTTACTGATACATACTTGTGACTGAAATAAGCCCAAGGACATTAGTCATAAACGTTATTATCTAATACAATAAATACAATAACTTTGTACCAGCAAGGCAAAATAATAAATGCGAAATTGTCTCTAAAATGTACGAATACAAGTTTTTTGATGTCCTGATTGGTGGCTCTATATTTTCCACCGCCTACTTCCGCTGTCTTTTTCGCTTCTTATTGAAGCTTTCTTTGATGACGTTCTTTGATGACGTTCTTTGATGACGTTCTAACGGGCATTCTGTTGCGATTGTCTGATGTTGCTCGAGTATTGCGAGAGGAAAGACAATTTTCTTACCTAACTTAGCTTCTTTTCGGCTCTTTTTATATACCTAGACTTTCTTCTTCTCTAACCTAGATTGAAAAATGCCCACGTCTTAAATGGCAAAAAAGAAAAACATATTTTTGCATCATTGCATCAGTGAGTCTGTGTAAAATTTTTTTCCTCGCCGCAGGATCAGATTTTTTTTCTATGTTTTTTTCTCTCTCGTAGAAAATGTGTGGGTGATGTAATCGATAGCAGCCCTGACAGGAAAAATGAGAGAAACGTGTTCAAATTCCGGTCGAATTCGTTATATTCGCTTATATGCAATTATCCATGGGAAAGGTATAAATCCATCTTTTCTTTATCCAACTATGGATTAAATATCAGGGCAGAAGTCTGGGTTTCCTACGAATTCAGCACTGACTTCTTGTTGTCATCGATCTGGAAAAGGCGATCCTAGCGTATGTCGATTTTAGAAAGTGTCTGAAAATGAATAACACGGGTTGTGAATAAAACTGGGTAGACGGAAATATTTTGATTGTGCTAGCTCGAAGTCACAAGTCATTGTGACCAAGGGTTTGAGCGTGCTGGGCTTGTTCAGACTATTGATCACGCCAGATAACGCGCTCTCTCCCAGAAATTGTAAGGTTCGTTCAGCAAGTGGGCTCTTTGGGTGTTGAATAAACACAAATGTGCCTGGGCAGGCGTCTGCAACAAAGATTGGCTTACTGCCCTGGTTGACGGGCATCCTTAGATACAAATGGTTAGCCATAATTATTAATCACATAGTGATAGTATAACAATATACTTATTAAAATACGAAGTCATTGGATGAATCTTGAAGATACTATTTCGAATCATATAGTTTCTAATTTGATCACTCGACTAACACCAGGACATCTTTATCAAACTAAGCTTAGTTGAGTATCTCTCTATTATTCGACGAATTATTTTGACTTGCCTTCAAATATTCTTTTTTAATCTGTACCTTCACTGGATTTACACTGATAGAATTTCGGCAAGCCAACTGGCCGAAACGTAATTATCCGAGCTTAGATGTGGCTCAAGGCCGAAAGAAACTGGATACCCAGTGAGGATCGACCTCACTACTGAGTTATAACAGGTTCTAACGAGACAAGCTTGCTATTACACTACATCGAGGTGCCTTCGTTAATACTTATTATGTTTATCAAACATTGTTTGGAGACTCAAATCTCTTCTTTGTATATTTTTATTGTTAAACATAATATTTCGGAAGGTCTATTCTTCAACATTCTTCAGGAGTAATATTATATGATAGTCATATCTGATAGTCATATCTGATAGTCATATCTATCATATGATAGTCATTATATGATAGTTATATCTATTCTATTGATCCTCAACCGGAACCTTACCAAGCGATAGTAACCTATTTCGAACTTGAAGCAATTGTGACTTCGGAAACAGCGTCAAAACGTTCAGAAAATTGACGCTGTAAAATATTCGTTCAATTCGTTATTTTTCTGATGTAAAAATAAAGTTGCTTCTTTTGAAAACATTTATTCAGTTTCATATTTACACACCGAGTAAATGTCAATGTATTTTCTAATCATTTTACCCCACGCAAGGCGATAATGCCACTGAGATGCAAGGCAGGTTACTAGGAGTGAAAGAAAATGAGAAAACTTTAAAAGAAACTGGAAATCCAATCCTAAGCAGGGAACAACAGATAAACCTCCACTCTTGTCAGAAAGGCGGGGAAAAAGTTTGAATCGAGGCGAATCTAGTTTTAACGCAATGCCACAGTAATGAAATGGCTAATCAAGTTCAAGTTAGCAATGGTTTGCGAGATAATCTGCGCCATAAGCAATATTTCTGGAAGTAATTAAAATTCCGTCTCGTATAATATAACTTCTTGTCAGCCTTGATAGTATATTTTTCTCTCCTTGCAAGATGGAATCTGACACAAGATCAGTTTAAAATTACAATTACTCCCTAGTAATAGAAGGGGTACTCTTTCTCACAGGACATATTAAAGGCAAGAGGGAAAGAGGATAGCAGCAAATAACCTACATTTTTTTAATCATATCACCCCGAGCAAGGCGGTAACGTCACTGATGTGCAGGGGGCTACGTAAGAGTGAAAAGATTAGAAAAGAGAAGGCCGGAAACCACATCCTAAACAGAGAACAAGTGATGAGCCTCTACACCTGTTCAACAGACGTGGGTGGAGTGTGAACCGAGCGATAGTTTATCTATCTACTCTAATTGAAAAAAAAAATGAATAAATAAATTAAAAAAAAAAATGATAAGAAAAAAAAAAGAAAAGTGAAAAGATTGGAAAAGAGAAATCTGGAAACCACATCCTAAACAGGGAACAAGGGATGAGCCTCTACACTTGTTCAATAGACGAGGGTGGAGTGTGAACCGGGCGATAGATTAGTCTATCTACTCCAAATGTGCAAATCGTTAGCTGAATTAGGCAAGATAGCAAAAAGAGAAAGATTGCTAAGAATTACAAAGGAAGGGAAATTGTGGGGAGCTATGAACGCCCATTTTCTAAAGAAACATGGTAGAGTATGACAAAAATGTTACTGAAACCGGAGAACGTTGTACCCAAGCGATAATTTGGCGCTTATTGTCACTCGAGGGATCCGATTTGTTGTAGACACGGAATGGCAGGCATATCACGATCACAGTATAACAGTCAAAAGCCCACGTACATACAAACATATACGGCTGCACACATATATGCAGACATACAGGTACACACATCTACAAACCTTAATTGAATTTAATACTTGTTTAAAGTATTTTTGCTGCCTATATATATATATATATATATACTAAACAGTTATGGGTCAGATTTAAGTTAGACCAGTTGTATTAGAAAGAGCTCAGTGTTTGAAGGAAAATGAAGCTTTAGCACGTAGAGGTTTTAGATATTTAAATTGAGAAGATTTGCTGGTTTCGACCTTTTTGGTTTCGTCAGGCGATTTGCATTGACTGATCGCCTGACGAAAGCAAATAGGCCAAAACCATCGTAGCTTAATAGGCTGATTTTCCCGACTCATATATATATATATATATATATATATATATATATATATATATATATATATTGTAACTAAGTTGTTGAACTCGTAGGTTTATTTACCTTTTGTTCATGCATTTACTTTTATAAAGAGTGCTCGATACAAATGTAGAGCGTTATACTGTAATGGTTGTTACAATGTTTTTATAAATTCATAGTATCACTACACAAACATTTTCATATTTCGAAGCCAGCCCATTATGTTGTTGGCTTCATCCTCAGGTGATTTTTTAGAAAAGAAATCTTTTTAGATTTTTTAGAAAAAAAAAAGATTTTTTTCTAATAAACAACAACATAATGGGCTGGCTTCGAAAACATGAAAATTTTTGTGTAGTGATACTATGAATTTATAAAAACATTGTAACAACCATTACAGTATGTATATATATATATATATATATATATATATATACTTACTTGCCGTATTTAAATCCTTACGTGATCACGAATAATATATAATATATATATGTTAATAATGATATACATACATTTTCTTCTTCGCTGTTTTCTGCAAAAATATATTTATTAGTAGCTATACATTCATATATATATATATATATATATATATATATATAACAAATTCAGCAATATCATTTTCTTCATTTTGTTTATTAACAATTCAACTACGTCACTTGACGCTCTCTATAACTTACCTAGACTTTTTCAATTAAGCTAAAGTATATTGATGAGCTTTTCTTAAATTCAAAATTTGTGAAAAGTTAACAACATTTTTTCCTTTCGTTTATAAATACTTGTTGCAAAAACTCCTTTCTTTTACCTTGATAAAGTCCATCAGATGAAGAAGTGCGTCAGCTAAATTTTTCTTTTGCCGCTTATTCATATTGTTCTTTGACAGATTTATTTCAAATGATATCTGAAATTTTACATTTACACCGTATAAAAAATTTTATTGTATAGAATAAATCCTAAATGAACGTATGCGATACTCACTATGAGCTGCATTTGTTAATGTGTTTTAAATTTTCGATTTTTTTTATTCTGATAAACTTTTTAAAAGTTCCTGATTATTAAAATGCGGTTATAAGCAAAGAATCCTTTGTTTTGAAATTAAAATATCAAAGAAACTGGTACATTTATAGAGGAATCAAAACTTTTAATAAATGAGGAAAAAGTTAATTTTAACTAAAGAACAGGTCACCGCCACGTTTAAAAGTGTTTGCGCATTTTCATATCACGCGATTGCATGGTCTCGTAACTCACGAAATATCGTGAGATTTAAAGATATGAAAGCTTTAAGACATTTCCCTAAAGTTAACAACTGTAATCAAGAAAATTTCTTCAAAAATGCCTTCACTCCATGAAATCCCCTTCAGCGTGTTGCCATGACTGATTTTTAAAGTAAAAGTAAAATAACAAAAAATAATAATTTCGCCCGATGAGTCATAATACTTACAAAATTTATTCTTGTCTAACGAATACAATTGCAGATACGATTAAATTCTTTATTTCGTTTTCTCCACCAACGATTATTATTTTTTAATTAATTTACACAGCGGCACGATTACTTTGCTCCACGTTTATTAACCTTACACAAAAAAAAAAAAAAAAAAAAAACTCTCGGCGGAACATTTATTTAAATAGACACGTTTATTTTATAAATTGAAAACTTCCCATCGATATGGCTGTTCTTGTTTTCGGCATAAAAGAGTAAAAGATGCTTCTTCGCTACTGTGTAGCATGAATTTGCTGCAGGTGCTTTTGCAAATCATTTATTTCAAGTGTTGTTGCAAACTTCTTTTTGTTTGTTTGTTTTCATCTATGCATACTTAAGAAAAAGGTGTTGCGCATAATATTTTCCCGATATAAACAAAAGCTTCTTGTGAGAATAATTTTCATTTCTCCTGGTATTTCATTAAAAAACAAAGCCGCATAAAAGAACAATTTGTAAAAGTAAGAGAAAGAAAAATAACAAACGATTGTTTAATATTCACCGATTTCTCTCTATACGTTTCACATTATTCTCTTGCCTACCATACATTTACAAAAGACAAACAAATATTTAAAATATATATATATTAAAAAAAACAAAGACCAAAAGTACTTTAAGCAAAATCAAGTCAATCGCTCAACATTGACGACAGCAAAAGAACATCCCCCATTTTATATAAAAATTGATTTAAAGTACAATTTGTTCCTTCGAAAGTAAATTTTAAGAATATCAGCGTTTGTGCAGTAGACATTATGGAAGAGTAGATTATCATGAATGTGCGTTGTGGTGTAACGGAATCGAAGAGCCGAGTTCAAACTCCAGCTGAGTTAGCTGCATTCACTTACACATAAATACAAATATTAATCCATCTCTTATCCCCCAAGCAATGGATTGAATAGCAGAAAAAAATTAGGTTTTATAGCCTTGGTTGTCAACCAGTCTACCGTTGAAAGAAATGGCAACCTACTACAGGAAAATCTTCTACCTCGTCAGTCATGGATCGAAAGGGACGTGACCACCCAAGCGTGTATCACGTATGGTACTTAACTGACGGACTGAGATTATCTGGGGAGGGGGTCTACTAACCCACTCTTTTTCGTTAACCATAAACGAAATATGAAAGAAACACTGTCAAAAATTCAGTTCAGTGACGGAGGTGCGTTGTGGTGCAGTGGATGTCGGCTTGGAAAGAGAACTCGGTGAGCCGTGTTCGAATTCCAGTTGAGTACCCTGTATTTACTTAAGCACTGGTACCCTTGGGAAAGGTATTAATCCGTCTCTTCCCTCCAGTTATGGGTTAAATAACAGGATGGGGCCTGAGGGCAACCCATCCAGTGTTGGTGTCACAATAAAAACACCCTTGGTAGCCCTGGCGAAGCATCAAGTATTCAGCTATTTGACAAGATTATGAATTTCGCTATAAACTGTGCCAGGGTTCCAAATGCACAGGGAATACTGGAGAGGTGTAGTGAGTTCTATCTCGGCCAAGGCCGCATGACGACGACGCCAAAAATAAGAAAGCGACACCATCGAAAACATTTAGGGCACCTCGACGTGTTTTCATGGTTAGCAAAAATATTGCTATAAAAATTACAACTAAGTAGTCAGTTTGATCCTCACTGGGCGCCCAATGCTTTCGACTTTGTGCAACATCTAAACTACTCTTAGAAAATCAGCATCTTAAACACAATTATATTGAATAGGGTGTTCCATAATAAAACATTTATAATAGCAAATCCTGCGCTTACAAACAATTGTTATCAACCTGTAGTTCGGCGTAGTTATCAATCCCAATATGCATCGCTTTTTACTCAGACAGTAAAAGGCTTCATAAAATTCTTCACATTAAGGTGTAACATTAATCTTCTTCCAATATTAATTTCCCGATTAGTTTTTTCTTGGGGTTTCTAACGTTCTCGGTCAGCAGACACTCCAACTGCTAAAATAAGCAGTCAGAAATCAAAAGTAAATTTCGAGAGTCTAAAACTGTTATCCTTGCGGAGAGTAGTGGTTATGGATCAGCGAGCTGAGTTCAAATTCCTGCTTTTATAGACAAGGGAAAAATATTAATCCATCTAATCTCCCCCATCCCAGATATAGTTTAAACTGCAGGGCTGACTGCGCATTCTTGTCATGGTTGGCAACCAGTCTAAAAGGACAACACTGAAACTGATATTACAGAAACACCATTCATCGAAGGCAGATTTTGCTCAGCACGGTATCTGCAACTTTAAGAGGAGGATGGAGAATTATGCAATTTAGAAAGTCGTGATAAAAGAAGAAGATAATTAGGCAACAATGTTTCACCTACTGCTGGGAAATTTGGGTTACTGTGTCGGGCCAAGAAGTTTTTCTTGCTATAATCCCTCTTACACATTTATAAATCTACCATTCGTCCGTGCATTGAATACTATTGCCATATCTCATCGAGTTCTCCTGCTATTCATCTAGAGGTTCTCGACAAAATCCAAAGAATGATCTGCAATATAATCGATCCTGACTTGGCATCCCGACTTCAGTCACCTTTCACTAACTTGACCGTGCTTCCCTCTGTCTTTTTCTACAAATATTTTCATAGTATCTGCTCTGACGAGTTTTTCCCTGGTGCCCCAACATGAATTTAAGCATGCAACTATGGTGACATCTAGGTCTCATCCTTTTACAGTTTAAATAGTTAAATGTAACACTCACATCTACTCTAACAGTTAATTTTCTCGCACTTCCCGCCTGTAAAACTCCTTTGCGTTTACTTGCTTCCTTGATAGCTACAATCTCCAAAATGTTGTGTGTGTGTGTGTGTGTGTGTGTGTGTGTGTGTCTGACTGTCTGTCTTGTCAGTCTGTGTGTCTATCATCACAAAATTTTGTTTTTCTTGGTTGTTTAATTTTATATAACAATATTTTCTTCACTCACATTGCTTATTCGATGACGATATTTCTGTGCATATGTTTAAGTCCGTACATATCTATCTATCTATCTATCTATCTATCTATCTATCTATCTATTGTTCTTTTTTCATATCTATCTATCTATCTATCTATCTATCTGTCTGTCTGTCTGTCTGTCTGTCGCGGTTTAGTAAAATCTATTATTTATTTTTCCGTTCGTTTCTGTTTACAACAGCTGACCTTTGTGGTAAATATTGTTGTTTATTCACTCTTTCCAGCTCTTCAAAGATATAATGCCCTCTGGTCTGACGAATGAAAACAAATAGCAACGCCAATTCGATTTGTTCATGAATCTCCACAAGTAAATCGTGCTATGAATCTAGGAATTAGATTTTCAATCATTACTATCAATACCATCGATCCTTTTTTTAAAATCATTTCTCCCCAAGCAAGGTAGTTTTACTGCCACTGTTGCGGGTTACATAGAGAAAAGTGATGAGAAAGAGGGGTAGGTTATAGGGGATGTCAGAAGGAGGGTTATAGACGGATGAGAATACCTGTGTAATGGGGTGGAGTGGATGGAGAATAGAGATTGAGAGAAAGGATGTGAGTTAGTGAGATAAGAAATGTCTATTGACCTTTACCATCAATATCATTATACGTAATCAGTCAGTTAACGAAATATTAAGACACTTAAATAATAATAATAATAATAATAATAATAATAATAATAGTAAGAAGAAGAAGAATTTTTAATTATTTAATAAACAAAATATCCGAAAAAGAAACTTGACAACACGTAAGCAAGGATGTTATGTGTTGCATTAAATCTATCACCCTAGAGAAAAAAATGCAAATCTATGGCCATCTTCCTACCATCTCATGAGTTATTTGGGATATTTAAACTCCTGGATATTTCATATTCCTGGAGAAGTTAGGGTGAGCAGATCAGTGTTGTTCTTTTGTGAACATCACAGATAAACACCTTAGCTGATGTTCACCCATTCAAAGCGTGCATTTGTGACGACGGTCTCCGGTCACTAGTAGCTGGTCTTCAAATCGTTTATTACAACGGTGTTGTTCCTCGCCCACGCTGTGAATTTGGATCCCAAGGAAGTCACGCTAGCTGTCTTTTTACCAAGGTAAACCAGAACGAACGCGCGTGCACATTTGAGTTAATGAAAACGGCACCAAAAATAAATTGAATGACGCCTGGATAAGTTGCGGAAAAAGTCTTTATATACAAACAAAAAGAAACAAAAAGAAATAGAATATAACGTCAATCTCTTATCTCTACGACGGAGCGGAAGTTTCGTCTAAGAGTAGTGTTTGTCTTCTTAACATTAATTCGAGCCTTTGTTTGGTAATGTCTGTTCACTCCAATCGGAATTTTCATGTTTGTGACGATTCAAAATGTCTGATTCGAGCTTTTCGCCGAAGCTTTATGGAAACTGTCGGAGATTGGTCTTTGTGTGTGGTGGATAGCGGCGGCGGTATTTCGTTTTATCTGTCTTAGCTCGGCGCAACAACTGGTCTCTGGACCCCCGGGTCACTGTCCCAAATTCTCTTGGGGAAGGCATGACGGACGCGGGTTGTCCGTGCAAATCAAATCTTTAGCCAATGAAATCAATCCTGCCTTCGCATTTTGAGGCGGAGTTACTTCCTTCCCTTGGTTTAACCAATGAAGCAGCTATATTTCTGGTGACATCATTACTTTCCGTTTGCTTTTTGATTCAACTGATTATATCATTTATTTTTCAGATTTTAAAATCTGTTCACTGCAAATTTGAGAATTTCAGGACTTAACCTTTTTGGTCTCATCAAAGATTTGTGACAATCCCGACACAATACTTTGGCTACCGCTTACTTCCCAGTTTCACCAGCTGTAAGGCTCAGTGCTTTCAATGGTACATTGTTTCCACTTTGTCAAATAATAGCCGCCGATGCGATGACTCCGTCTGACCTGCTGCCCACACCTGCAAATGTTTTCTTTAATTCGCTCAGCTAGTTTCCAATATTATATTTTGCCATATTTTTCACAATTCATTAGCTGCGTTTATATTACAACCGAATAACAATTTTATCATCCATTAGGCTTATTTTTCTCTCTGCTTATATTGGAACGATTAATCTGCACAATCAATAATACAACTTATAATAATTTCTTTTGCTCCGTAGTGTTATATTTTTCAGGAATGCAAAAATAGTGTTACACATTCAACAAATATGTAAAGACAGGATCTTAAGACTTACTAGCTGGGATTGATAGTCGTGAAAACTAGTCAGAATGAATCATAAGGATTTGTGCAGTCGGTACGGCATGATGACGACGACCTCAGTTGTTGTAAAACTTTTAAAGACGTATTATCAGACAGTGAGGGTGAGAAGACGTCCAAACCAAGTGCTTTACAAATGCCTCTTTGAACCAATAGTGTTCAAAGAATCTCTGTTCAGAAATCAAAATGACTGAATTGTTTAAAGATTTTTTCCAAAAACCGAAAACCAATATTAAAAAAAAAATTAAAATAAAAAATATCAAATATTTCACTTTCGCCAAGATGTCTTTTCATTCGTCAGCAGACACGTTCGAACTAAAAATATTTTAAAATGTGAACACTCCTTATAGTTATTCATTATATTCATAAAATATGTTTGAGCATTTAGGTAGCATTAACCGCTAAAAGAGTTATATATATATATATATATATATATATATATATATATATATATATAAACTAAAAAATCACAGACAGGAACATATTTCTCCCCTTGTAAAAGACAGAAGCTGATGAAGGTTCACCTGAAATAGGCCCATACTACCGCTTAACCATGGAATAACGTGTCAGTTTTAATTTTTACACACACACACACACACACACACACACACACACACACACACACACACACACACACACACACATTTGTTAATAAATAAAATTACTTATCTTTTCCCGATTCTGAGTTTCTTGCTGATTACAGCTATTCGTCAGAATACCTTATCTTCCAGAAACACCCTGGCCGACCTTTGTTATTGGTTATATAGTACCTGATGATCGCACCTCGTGAAAATTGAGTAGCGACTCGATCTACCCTTCGTTAAATGTTGACATTGTGAAACATTTTTTTTCTTTTTTTTTTTTGTACTGTCTAGATAGCCTAGTCGTTGGCTATTTTAATTGTTTGTCTTCGGCCTTTTTTTCTGTCTCTTTTCTTTCCTTATTCTAGATTGTTTTTTTCTTATCTAAGGCATTAAGTCGTCTGGCAAGTTATCTGTTGGTCACATCAACGTTGATGTTTTATTTTCGTATATATATATATATATATATATATATATATATATATACTTCCGATTTACCATGAAATGACGTGTCTGTCTTAATTTTTCTTATATTTGCTCTAGATGTATTTATATACATATATATTGAGAGCTCTCTTAGAGATTTATCCTACCACTGTATGTACAGGATACTCCTTTGAATTTTTCTATATCTATACCGCATGCTGATATATATATATATATATATATATATATATATATATATATATATATATATACAAAGACAAGAGGAAAAAAATATTCGCGAAGGCTAAGAATAGTTTTCATCTTGTCTTTTTGTTCATTTTGTTCTTTTATAGATAAGCTCTATCCGAAGAAAATACACACAAACACACACATATATATGTATGTGTGTGGGGGTGGGGGAAGAGTGTATTAATGAGAAAGAAAGAAATTATTTAATGCCAAGGAAATAACTTAATAAGTTTTACATGTATATTACAAAGGATAGCTGATTTTTAAGTTTTTTTCCTGTTTTGAAATGGAAAAAAAACCTTTAAATTCCCTTTGATAAAAGACTTGATGAGATCGTTTATTGATTCATTTCTTTAATAAATACTTTCTTCAGAAGCGTAGAAAAATGTAATTAATCTCGTAAAATGATATAGTCATAGATTATCTATTATATTACAATTGCTACAATTTTTATTGATTGATTGATTCGTTTTCAACGGCTTATCAATCCTTCTCAGGTTATTTAAAGCCATATTCTAGGAATTTTTTGTATGATCATATGGAGATAATAGTTAAGTGATATAAGCTTTACTAATTAACCCATACCTGGGAAAGAAGAGAAGGATTCATACTTTTTGCAAGGATATTTGCGCATCAGTGAATATAACGAACACAACGAGTATTCAATCTCGACTTTTCGATTAACAATTCTGAGCCATTATTCATTATACCACCGCACATCTATGCTTACAACACCTGGAATTCCTAAGCGATTACCTATCTAGGTACTGATGTTACTTAACTTCGGTGATAGTACGGGATGCTAAAATTCAAATATAGACCAACTTTCCAATATTGATTTTTCTGGAACGCGATGTTGTCTTATTACGCTGGCGTTACACATTCTTTGTCTTCTGTATCAATAAGTGGGTCCGGTTAATGGTCAGTCAGTCATTTAAGTGCCATACGTGATACACGCTTGGGCGATCATGTCTCGAAAGAGACATGGCTGACTGGGCAGAAGATTATCCCGCAGTAGGTTGTCATTGCTTTCTGTGGTAGACTGGTTGCCGACCAAGGCTATAGACTATAGAACCCAGTCTGTCCTGCTATTTAACCCATAGCTGGAAGGAAGAGACGGATTAGTACCTTTCCCAAGGGTATTTGTGCGTAAGTAAATGCAATGGATTCAACTGGAATTCGAACTCGGCTCCCCGGTTTCTCATTCCGAGCCGATATCCACTGTACCACATAATAAACACTCGCCTTTTATTCGTTTTTCTTTAGATGCAAGATCGATAAAAATTCATAGAAATTAACTAATATAAACCTCATCAAAAAATGTAATCCCGAAACGCACTCCACCATTGCACGAAATATAAAGGTTTAGTAATTACATTAGAATGTAGCGGAGACGATTATTCTTTTTGAAAAAAACTACTCGGTATATCTTTATTTCTATCAATCTTTTTCTGAGAAATTCAAATGAAATGTTTTTTCTCGAAATAAAAGGACGAAATATCTTGAAAATTTAATTAAAGGGGATATTGGTATAAGAATATAAATTACGATCGTCCAGGGTGGTCGATTTGAAACTCAGGCCACGGTTAGATTTTAGACATTGCCTGCAAAAGACATTGTAAGGAGAAGATAACTCTACTTTGCCTGGTGAAATAATTTCTCTATAATAATGCCAACGCTGGCGATATTTCTAGAAAGTTGTTTAATATTGAGCTTAATAACAATTATACATTTGTACTGAACTTTCTCAAATAAAATTTACTTAATCTTTTCTGTAATGATAAATTGGGGATTAAAAAGTGTGAAGTTGTGAATTACAAACTTAATGTCGTAAACCGTTGTTATGGAATTTGATTAGAAATGTGTACCCTACTAATGTCTTTTTACCATACTTATTTAATCTTAAGAGATATGTAAAAGTATTAGTACTGCTTTGTACGACAGCCTCGCAGATTATCATTAGTGATCATTGTAGTTCTATGCCTTAATTGGTCAGCATGATCGGACTATATTTCTAAAAATAATATAGGCGTCTACCAGAGAGAGTTTCTTTGCAAAAGGTTTCTGTTGAATTTGTTTTAGGTTTGGCAAGGCTTATTCTGTCGTGGTATCAAGATGTAACGCTAATTCTAACAATTGTCACAAAAATATTGATATAAAAGACAGAGGGAAGTCATGTTATGGCGTTAGGAAAGTGATTCATGGCGACGACAAGTAAGGACCAATAACATGACAAACCTTTCTTTGAATTTTTACGATAAATAACTGAAACTTCATTCGGGCTGTAGTTTAATCATGCAGTAAACTTGAGAATGTGTTAAGCATGACAAAGTTAAGTTAAATTTACCGAATGATAAAGAAAATGCGTAGTTGCTTTTTAATTTTAATTTCATCCACTTTAAGGTTTGTATATAAAACATTGCATAAATCAACACATTGAGCTTTCTGGGTGTTCGAGAGTTGAAAAACAATTAGTGTGACCTGCATCGTGATTGATGTTAAACATCAGGGTTCGAACCTATATAAAACCCATGATTTCTTATGCTCATTTTCCAGACAAGTCATCCTTCTTCGCTTTGAGAACTGGCGTAACACAATCTTCTTTTTAATGCAGTACTATCAAGTGTAGTGAGCATTGAATACGAGATATTAATTGAATTAGTCAGCACGGCGGAGTAATGGATAGTGACTCGAAGAGCCGAGTTCGAATTGCAGCTGAGTTTGTTATAATTACGTGGAAATATTCTTTGTAAAAGATATTAATCAGTCTCTTCTCTCTCCCCCCCAGCTATGGATAAATAGGACTGACTAGGTACTATAGCTTTGGGTTAAAACTGGTCTATAGGAAGGACGACTCTGAATTCAAAATCACGAATCATAGCCTCACCAACCTGCAATTACCCAAGCGGAGTGAGTACGTCCACACCGATGAAGACATAGTCAATCAGGGAGGAGATCATCCAAATAGGGGGGTGGATCTGTTTTGATTAGCTTTCATTCCTGATTTAGGTTCACAGATCACACTATCAATGGCTTGTGAAGTGTGCTTTCTAATCTAGTCATAATCAAACGGGAAGTACTTGACTCCCTGGATAGGAATTTCAGACCTGAGCACAAATAGTTTAGTTAAGAGATTAACTGATGAGGAATTTCAAATAATATGTATAAATATAGCGTTAACAAGAATTTAGATGAGTAGCTCCTTCATATTTTCGATCCTAAGAAACGGAAACTAATCCGCTAATAATAATTAAAAAATCTTTTTGAATACAATATAAATATCTGTGTTGTTTTTAACAATACTTCTTGAATGGTAAAGCAAAAAAAAAGAAAATTCTATATGACAATTTAAAATGGTGGAGATATTGAAGCAACCTGGGATGGCAAGGTGGGGAATGCAATCCGAGATAAGGAGAACCACTGTTTTAAGCTCTGAATTGCTCCAAAATTAAGAAGAATATCGACTGATACGAACGATTCAGTTACTAGGATAGTTACGTCTTCCCCAGCTACTTATGAGGTTTGCAGTCGAGCCTATATTTTGAATACTGATTTTTGAAGTAGGCGCCATTTCTCCCATCAACCGTTTTAATGCATCCCAATCTTCCTCTCCCCAGTTCCTTCCATTTGGCTTGGGGCCGAGCATAGTAAATACCAAAAATGGCAATAAAGCCAACATATCAAAATTGTGGCGCACCGAATAAAGAAATTACTCATTAACAACAGCTTGTAAGATGCGCATGACCAAGGCTAGTCCATAAAGAATGGTCAGGAAAAACGTCGGTAATCGTTAATTTTTATGTATATCTCTTTAGATATACGATGAATAATATTAAGAACGGTGTGGCAGTAATCTAACGCTCCGTGAGGAAATAATTCTTTGTCAATGGCTTTTAAGATGAGCTTGCTAAACACCAATTTAAATGCAGTAAGAAACATAATTCGATTATACAGGCTCAAGGTAACCATAAGGAGAACGTTCCTTATTACAGTGAATTCGTTCTTCACTGGGTGCTGTATAGACATTAGACAGTAAATTGCTTCATAACTATTTTTCTTTTGATTTTTAGTTTAGAATTTAAGAATTGTTTTGTAGCCTATTTTTATTTCCTTCCATTTTTTAAAAATTTCTTACCCGCTTCTACAAAATATTATTTGACGTTGAAATAATTGGAGAAGTTTGAAGGGGTGCAATTTTATCCAGCGATACGGGTAACAAAAATTATAGTTGTTATGTGTGTTAAGCAGTTACGTGATTTCTGAAAGTTAAGCTAATCTTTTGCCAGGCTAATACCAAATGGGCGACGACGCAGATAGTGCTTGCTTTTCACAAATATGAATAGAAGACTCTCAGAAGTTACCATAAGTTGCCAAGATTAAATTAGAAATAATACTAAATTGGTGCTACTATAGCGTGAGGTCTACCTCAATATATCGTCTACCCAGGTGCAGCGCGTAGGTCTACTGTGCACTCCTTCTCACGTGACCGTTTAGGTGAGGTCTGACATGGATACTTATATGTCTTACATTTCTAAACCCGCCCATCTAAAAAAGAAACAAATGAAGCTATTAAATCAAAATCCTCTTCGGCCTGAACCAGTTAAATATTTCAGAACTTCCAGATCATTTTTGCTGTAAAATGTCGAGAAAAAATTCTAATGATATATTCGTACCATTCCTAAAATATATACGAAGTATTTATCGCTAAAATAAATATATATTTTACCTACCTTTAATATAAATAGTATATAGGCATATAAATATATAAATATTAATATAAATACATACGATATTATATTATAGTTCAATGCTGTGGTAGACCTCACGATATACTCGAAACAGGAGGTAAACCTCACGCTATATTGAGGTAGACCTCACGCTATATTGAGACAGACCTCACGCTATATTGAGGTAGACCTCACGCTATAGTAGCAGTAATAAATTATTATATTTATAACTTTCATCTAGCTTTTTATATCATATCTTTTTTAAAAAAAAGTATCAGTTTGACCAAAATGTTCGTTCGGTTTATTAAGTAATTTTTCAATTTGATAAACGAAAGAACTTTTTGGCCAATCCAATTCATTATTTATTTCAAGGATGCGTATCGTAGAGAGATAGTAAGACTTTTCGAAAACTTTTGACTCATGTAGTGAGTTGCTTTTCAACTGAGTGTCCCCTGTGATGTTGGTTTTGGCGATAAATTATGAAAAAAACCGTTTCGTAAATATACTGGCCTGCATGAAATAGTTGCTTATGTGTGAGTGATTAGAGAATAAGTCTTGGTAAAAGCCATGGTTTTAAATGTTGATTTTTAAGGTCAGCCCCTTTCATTTGCAATATTATTGTTACGCAATCTTTCTCTACTCTATCTGAAATCGTATCGATTTTAGGTGAGCTTTAGAAATCTACATTTGTCTTTCTATGTCTGCCTGCCTACCTGCCGGTTTGTCTGTCTGTCAGTCTATCGAACTATCCTCTGTTTTTTTTTTATAGCTGTCTATTTGTGTGCTTGCGTGCGTGTGTGTGTGTTCCTGTTTACATATTCCTTCTCACAACACGGGCTGAAAAGTTACATTTGTAGTTCTATGCAGAACTGTAAATTATTGGAAGCAATAATATATTTTGGGATATGAAAGCGACTTTTGCCCAAAATGTATTCATTTCTGTATTCATAAATTGAATTTTAGAAGATTAAACCAGATTGTCTGAATGTGTCTTTGTCTGTCTCCACTTTTAACGGTCTGTCTTTTTGTTTGCTTGTTTGTTTGTTTATCTATCTATCTATCTATCTATCTATCTATCTATCTATCTATCATTGCTTCGACTTCAGTATATTGATATTTATATATACAGTTAATGTCCTCTATTGAAAATTGACTTTTGACCTACTATAAATGTGTGTGTGTGTGTGTGTGCATCCTGCCCTCTGATACAGCGTCAAGACGCCTGTCTTCTAACATATTCCCTTCCTTTTTTAACTCCCTCTTCTACTTTTCTTTCTTATTGCTTTCCTTTTCCTTTTGTTTAAGCGAACTTCCGGTATATGAAAAATTTTGAATTTTTCCATAATAAATAGATCGCTGACGAAGCGAACATACTTCGCAGAAACTATACATGTAATTTTTGAAGTTTTATTTGAAAAAAATATAAATATTTGTAAATAGATTATTTTATTTACATCGAGCCCTCTGGTTGGATCAGTTTTTGAGGTACTTTATCAAGGCAACGTGCCTTAATAAAGTCCCTCAGAGGATATAACGCGTCGTCTAAGTAAAGTTTTTCTTCTTGTCTTCTTTTTCATTATGTCTCTTCTACAGATACATTCCATCTTCACATTTTTTATTTTATGTGGACTAGGTGAAGAAACCGTCGGTATTCTTCATCTTGTTGTTGTTGTTGTTGTTGAAAAACAACTAAAACCACACAAAACTAGAAATGATGATCGAACGAAATTAAAAATACAACCTGCTAACACTTACTTTAGAGTAAGCGGCCTCATATATGTAGCCGCTCCATCTTGTTCGAATCAATATACAAGCCTATACCACCTACTGGCCACCTACTTTTGGACTACCCTATATATATTAATAAATAAAGTAATTAGTGATATTTTCAAACGTTCTATCTGATATTGAGCACTTGTATCCATAAATATAGCTTAAATGAAAACTATATTTTATCATATATATATATATATATATATATATATATATATATATATATATATATATATAGTGAGATGTTCTCGCCTGTAAAGAGAGAAGATAAGTAATCTCGTATGCAAACCACAATTTCTTACCAACTAGGCACTAGTAAAAATAAAAATAAAACTGTTATACTTCTTTTCAACCTCACCAGGAAATTAAGCGCACGCACACACGCACGCTCGTACACATGTACAAGCACACATACATTCTAATGTCAGCACCTGTCAGAATTTCGTTATATTTATGCAGTTGATTCGGACTAGTTTTTTATTGATTTGTTTTCTCACAACGTTTCTACCGAGTACCATGTGGCCTTCACCGGGTGTTTGTTCTGTTCTGGAATATTGTTGAATGTTATCCTGAGAGCTCATGCGTTTTTTTCTCTCATATATGTCACGTCTGTGTTTGTGTTCTTGAGAGCGTTTTCTCTTAAGCTTAGTGTTGCAGACTTTGCCGGTTCTCCTAAGCATCTGGAATGCGGCTCATTCCTCCAGAAACCCAAGTACACTGCTTATTTTTCTCCGAATAATGGATCTTACGTGCTATTTATGTTTATGCTTGGGCTACTGATCGATTTATCTGACTCTAGTATCTACACAGGAGTTCTTTTTACCTTCTTATTCTCCGATGCTGTTTTCCCGTGATTATTTTAATTTCATTCGATAAACATTGGTGTGGCCACGATAAACATACCCTAAGTCTCAACTTAAGACAAAATTCAGCCCGTTAGAAAAAACAAAGCTTTATTTAAAGAAAAAAAATGCCTCATATAGAGGAAAAGAAACCGGTAGATGTTACAATTGACAAGAAAAATGAAAAATGTATGGTGGCCGCAAATGGCCAAAATTTTAAAACTGGAAACGATTCTTAAACCGAAAATAAAAACAAAAACAGTAATAAAAAGGACATGATTAATGTCAGCAGCAAATATAATATAGTAGCCGTTGAATAAACCTCTTTTTTTTTAATTCAATGATTCCTATTAGCTAAGCTATTAATATAATATTTTTATTTTGTAGTCGTTGAGTTTTCACACAGTATTAGTGTCTGGTGACTTGCACAGGAGGTAAAGCGACAGCTCTCAATAATACTTTCCTTGGTGTTGTAATTGATTTTATTAATGCCTCCATCTAAATGTTTTTTTTCTTTTTTATTCTTACCCTGATCTCCAATTCTTGTCACCTTTCTGAAAGCTTCTTCAAGAATATTCCAACCGTTTAAGTGATGAAGGTTACAAGTATAACCTTCACGCTCCACAATTCCTTTAGTTCTCAAATATTTTTCAGTATTTTTTATTGTTTTCTTTTACTTTTACACTGTGAACTGCTAGATCTTCATTTCTTTCTTTGCAATGACAAAATTCTCTGTCTTGGTTCGGATCAAATGGCCTATTACAATTTTAACTTTCGATACATTTTTCTTATTCTTCTAGTTTTTGGCTTAAATAGTCAAATACCAGTCTTTTTGCATAATTCCTAGTGGATGCCCTTTCCTACCCTGATATATTATTTATATCTCATTTATTTACATAATACTGTTACGATTATTACGACTAAACACTTGCCTATCCGCATATTTAATCGCTAGCAAAACACCAACGACTTTCCTTACCCATAATGCATTTGATGGGAGAGTTTCTAATATTTATTTTTTTATAATAATAAATGTAATCTTTTCTTTAATACGTCTTTGGTACCTGCACTTCATGAATTTAAGCGCAGTACTAGATTGGCAACTAGGTTTCATCATTTTAATATTGATGAAACCGTAAGTTCTATTCTAATGGTTTCTGCTCTCACATTTTAAGATTGTGGAACTCTATTACGGCTTCTTGCTATCCTATCAAGTACGATCTTCAAAAATTAAAATGCAAAATCAATCGCCATCTTCCGTCTTTTTAAAAGTCCGTTCTTTTATTATCCTTCCTCCTCACTAACGTTTCTCATTTACTTTTCACCCTTCCGTCTTAGTAGTGTTATTGCATTGCTTAGGGGACGTGAAACTTACCGACATAGGATCTGGACACCTCTAAAATGTGTTGTTGATTGTCTATGTCTATTAATGTTTTCTTTTAATCAAAGCCATTAGAAGTTACTCATATTAATTTCACGCACACACAGCCAAACACACGCACACGCACACACATTTCATACATATACACAAACAAATTCCATGTGTTGGATATAACATAAATCAGTTAAATGATAGATTATATATATATATATATATATATATATATATATATATATATATATATATATAACATAGTGATGATCCACGTATACTGTATTAATAATAAGTATAGGAAAAACTACTAAAAAGTTGTAAGTTTAAAAATGTATTTTTTCACAGTATTTATTTATTTCTATTATTATATTTGATATTTCAGACCTTCCTCGGCCTTTCATCAGAAACAAGAATTTTAAAAATCATTTGTTTCTGATGAAAGGCCAAGGACGGTCTGAAATATCAAATATAATAATAGAAATAAATAAATACTGTCAAAAAATACATTTTTAAGCTTACAGCTTTTTAGTAGTTTTTCCTATATATATAGAGTGCAATGGATGAATTGTCAGCTAAATTACGCAAAAATGAAAATAACACTAATATCTCATTTTAACAGATATATTTGCTAAAATTACACAAGAACTTCTTGAAATACTAAAGAAATACTAAAGAGTAAATTTATTTTAAAAATCGCCATTGAATTCAACCACGGCCTTCAGACGACTTCGGAATCTTCCTGCATTTATTCCAGACAGTCTCCTTGTTTAAATTGGTGAATGCTGCCATAATCCTTGCCTTCAGTTCATCTACTGTGTTACAAGGAGTTTTGTTGGTCTCTCGCTCAACTGCTTCCGACACATAGTAATCAAGGAGATTGCAGTCGAGGGAGTTAAGTGGCCAGATGTAAAGGGTGGTGTCGTTTAAGAAATTGTCTGAAAGCCATGATTGGATTCTCCTGCTTGTGTGGCATGGTGCAGAGTCCTTTTGCCAGATATAGGGTCTTCCAGCAGCCACATTCTTGACCAAGAACCGCACTACTTCCTGCTGTGTACCTTCGTAATCACCATTAGACTCCTCCAATTCTTTCTGAATCCTCTGCATTATCACCGAAAAAATATGAAATGTTCATATTGGAGCTTCCGGTCTAAATACCGAGCCGTAAAGCATGCCATTTCCAAATTTCTAACGGAGTGAATTGCGTCATGGTGCACATTTTTCATAAACGGTGCCCAAATGACCCTACTACACCGCGCATTCGACAAAATCAATAACAAACAACGCGCACACAGAAAATTAAAAATGTAAAATGGCGACAATTTACCAATTGAACCCTTAACATATATGTAGATATATTATTCTTTCCGCCTGAATCTATCCTGCACTTATATAAATCTACCATCCGCCCGTGTATTGAGTACTGCTGCCACATCTGGTCGGGTGCCCCTTCTATTCTCATCGGGCTTCTTGACAAAATACAGCGAAGAATCTGTAATGTGGCTGATACCGACTTGGCTGACTGCCTGCAGTATCTCTCTCACCGGCGTGACGTGGCTTCCCTGTGCCTCTTCTATAAATACTTTCATGGCTTCTGCTCTGACGAACTTAAATCACTGGTGCCCCACTAGATGTGAATTTGCACGAGATACTAGATTGGCAACTAGGTCCCACCCTTTTACAGTGAAACCGATGAAATGTAACCGCAATTTTTACTCCAACAGCTTCTTTCCTCGCACTTCCCGCCTGTGGAATTCCCTACCGCATACTTGCTTCTCCAGGAGTTTAAATGTAGGGTCAATAGACACCTCCTAATACACTAACTCACACCCACTCTCTCCAACTCTCTCCCTATGTACATCCTAAGTCGTCTACCACCCGCCTTCTGACATTTCCCATACCCAATCGCTTTATGTAACCCCCTGCGCTATAGTGGCAGTGGAATACCTTGCTTGGGGTGACACGATTAAAAAAAAAAGTCTAATAATACTTATTGTACATTATTCAGCCTTTTGTCCAAATAGAAGCATGATGAGAAACGATGCTAAAATCGGAATTTTCAGACGCGCAACGATAAATAAAAAAATGAACTTGGACTTTAGGCGTAGGTGGATTCTTTTCCGTAGGTTTTATATTCCTAATGAAATCTAATAGTTTGGTGGCTAAGCGCAGTGGATATCGGCTCGGATAGAAAAACCGGTGAGCCGAGTTCTAATTCCAGTTGAATTCCTTTTATTAATTTACTCGCAAATACCCTTGGGAAAGGTAATAATCCGACTCTTCTCCCTCCAACTATAAGTTAAATGGTAAGACAGATTGGGTTCTATAGCCTTGGTTGGCAACCAGTCTACCGCAGAAAGTAATGGCAACCTACTGCGGAAAAATCTTCTCTTTGAGACATGATCCCTCTAAACGCGTATCACGTATGGCACTTAACTGACTGTTTGCCCCGATTAGGGTTTGTATAACATTTATAGAAGGCCTTTTGAGGGAAGTGTAAAATCTCGCTGGTGTGGTGAGAATAATAGTTTATCGGTATTTATCGGCAGGGAAAATGAAATCGAGGGGCCGAGTTTAAATTCCGTTAATTGTTATGTTCACTTCACGCCATACCCTTGGGAAACGCGTGAATTAATATCCTCCAGTTATGCTTGCAAATGCGGGACAGGCTAGGCTTTCTTGTCTTGGCTGGCAGCCACTCTAGGAGAAGGAAATCTCTGAATTCATACGTGAAGTGTGGCGTTTGAAAATCTTGACACACTGAGCAACGTTTATCTGTGTGGCCGGTTCTACACAAGTCTTCTTCACTAAAATCGAATCATCTGTGTTGGTAGTGTACTGGTCCGGTTCTAAATTTGAACTGTTTGTACATCAGTCGTTGAAATGAACAGAATATATATATTTGGGCATCACCTTTTCTTCTAAATATCTTTCGTTAAATATGAGAAACAATGAAAATTTAAATAATATTTATTAGATTTTTCAGCCTTCTTACATTTTCCCGTTTATTGGGAGTAAGAGAGTGCAATATATAAGTTTGAAATTTCTATTTCTTAGTCGTTTCTATTGTCTCTCCCCGTTCTGTGGATTTTCTTAACTTTTCCTCTTTGTTCTCCTCTTCGCTTTCTTCTTTTTTTTTTTTTTTTTTTTTTGTTAATGCTAAAAGATTTGAGCCCAGAGACCATGTAATTGATATCTATATATGTCTACAATTCATTTCCTGCCTAAATTTCTCTCTCTTAGCCGTTTCCATTGGCTCATTCCTCTCGGTGCTCTCTCTCTCTCTCTCACTCTCTCTCTCTTTTTCTCTCTCTCTCTCTTTCTCTCTCTCTCTCTCTTGTTTTTCTCTTTGCTTTTTGTTTCCTCTGTGTCTTTCCCTTTCCTCTTTCTTTTTCCTTTCTTGATTTTTCCTGTTGTTTTCTCATCTTTTCTGTCCTCTTTCTTTTTTCTCCCTCTTTTTTAATATCTTCTTACCTCGTACAAAAAGATTTCCAAAATTAAAAGGAAGTGTTTTTTTATTTTTTTTTTCAAAAAAAAATGTATTACCATCATTATTAACTACCTGATAAGACATTGTTTTTTCAATGTCGAAACAAAATCTACAATTTTATAGAGTTTGTACATGTTCTAAAGTATAATTAATAATAATATATATATTATAAGTATAATTAATAACATATATATACACACATTAGAGGTCTGTCCATAACGAATCTATCATTTTTAATACTTAGAGAATCGGTTTCGCAGCCTGGATATAACTTAGCCACTAGTTAGAGAGAACTTTACTTCACAACGTTCAGTCGTCAGTGAGATGTCACGGAAGGCACTTATATACTGCTTGATCGTCACATTCACAATGACCGATAGAATAGATTCTGTTGGAAAACCATCGAATCACCCAGGCCTGTTTATACCCTATCCCACTCAACCCACTACAGTCCAAATTTCGTACCCGACGACTTGGGACAATACGCGAAACTAAAATCACTATTAAAACGACATAGACGAGAGTAAGCAGAATGCAATGAGGCGAACGACAGCGATCACGAGAAAGAACCTTGTAGATTCTTATTAAAAGTATCAGGTATGCTGGTGTAAGTATATCATGTCCAAAGGGGAGTACTTTGAAAGAAATTATGTCGCCATTGCCCAAGGTTGATTGTTTTCCGTTAATATTACATTATCGAGAATTTTCCGGGTAACATCGCCTTTAACTATTCGATATTAATGGAATTAATCTTAATGAATGGGAGTATTCTCCCTTTCTTTTGCACATGCGTACATCTTAAGTTAGTCGTTTGGTTTATTGTAACGATTGTCTTACTTGTAAATATTTCAAATTGTTTTTTTCTTAATCAGCCTTTATATGTTTCTGGTCTTTGCAGAGAATAAAGAAAGCGTTGTTTTGAAATACACAGTCTCGCTAGAATCATTACAAATGAGTAGTGAGTTCGATCCTCACTGGGTGTTCCATACTTTCGGCCTTGTGCCACATCTAAGCTGCGCTTAGAAAAATCACCACAGTAAAACAGTGAGAGTGTTTCTTTTTTACAATCTATGTTTCTGTGTTTCTTTCTTTTTTTTTTTTCTTCTTCTTCAAATCAATGTTGCTTGACAAGAGGTTTTTCGAATATCTGGTACCGACACTGCGTGGCATTTTCTTGCCGGGCCCTGTCTCATTTTTTTTTTCTTTTTGTTTCAAGGAATGTCATATATTGAGTGATTCTTAGGGAGATGTAATTTCACGGTGGGTTATATAATGAGATGCCTCAAAAAATAAAAAATAAAAATAAAATAAATTAAAACAAAAACACCCTTAACGAGCACCTCCCAAACAGAGGAGAGTATAAAGAGAACAATTCACCAACAATAGCGATAACATTAAATTATGAACTACAAGAATTAGGTGCCTTAAAATAAGATCCAACCAAAGTGTACTTTTTATATACAAGAGTAAGTATAATTTAATTCTAGTATTTTAGTCTTTATAACATAAAGAATGAAAGCAACTTCGAAAGATTGAAGATATAATTTTAAATTGAAATTGAGGTTTGATTTTTTTTTTTTTTAAAGATTTCATTAGAGCCTGGCGTTAATTAACTCGAATATATATCTTTGGAAGCATCAACTAAATTTTACTTACTGTTTAAATATCGATGATCTACAAACACTTTTCATACTTACTTTCATTCTTTATGTTGTTTTTTTTTTTTTTTTTTTTTTCAAGTTAATTTCATTCTTAACGTGAACTCTGTTTAGAATGTCTGAGGAGGTTTCTTTTAGTTTTTTTCTTTTTCTTTTTCTTTCGCTTCTTTTATCATTGTGTCGCTTGAGCAAACGGGCAAAATTTTTGTTTAAAAAAGAAATAAATAAACAACGGATAGACGCACAGCCAATTTAGTAATAATTAAAAGATTCGAAAACAATTGCGTTGTTTTTTGTTGTTTTTTTTTTTTTAATATTTGACTACTCGAAAACAAACCATCAAAAATATTCGTAATATATACCATCCATTTATTAGTATATCGATTTATGGCGCTAAGTAATCGACAAAGCCTTTTTTATCTCTTCACATAATTTAAAGATTTCTTGCAAAAAATTACAATTTAACTTTAATTATATATGTCTATTGGTTGATTGTGAACGAAATGTATACAAACATACGAGTACATATATATGTACATTCATACATACATACGCACTTGTGCGTGTGTCTGTCTGTCTGTGTGTCGAGAATTACGGCAATGACGGAAATCTGGAGTTTTCGTAACACAGTAAAACGGTCTAAAATAAATTCTATATTAATACGTATATAGCACCAATTCGAAATATATCTATCTATATATATATGTTGAAATGTATATACTTACGTTGTTTGACAATGATATATTATTTAAGATGTCATATATAATTTTGTACATATTGTTAATCTTTTAAAGCCAATCTGTATAAATGTTGACTCTGTATACACTTGTTGAGTTTCTTTACATCCCATTCATCCGAAGCACTGTTGTTGGTAATTTTACTTATCTGTAGCCCCTGGTGCACATATTAAAGATTTTTTTAACACTTCTCTTTGTTTTGAGTATTTATTTAATTTATGTTGTTTTGGGATCAAATTTTTTTTTTTTTTTTTTTTTTTTTTTTTTTTGCAAGCTGTGCCTATCCGTTATTCCGTGTGATTGTTATGTATCTGTAATATATTTTTTATGTAGTTTTCTTGCTTTTTATTTATTATAGACATTATTTTTAACAGTGAAGTTAATATCAATCCATCCAAGACATAGAAAATTTTAATACACCGCTTGGCATTAATTTTACTCCTTTACTTATTGAAAATTATTTTTCAAGAACTAAAGGAGTGAAATAAAGATTCCGACATAAAAAAAAAAAAAAATCTGTAACCACTAAAAAACGTTTACAGAAATAAAAATGATGGGTTAATATGCACAATAATTGAAAAGTAATTTTTTATTTTATGTGTCAGCGGCCAGCCAGAAATCCTAACTTCTAGGTACCGCTGAAGCCGTGGGGAGATGGTTAATGTTTCTTTGATTCGGCCTTGTGTCAGACATAACCGAACTCCCTACCGCTTACAAGTTTTATCTTGAATTATCATCATCAGAATTATCAAGTTTTCGTCAGAAGATTGGTTGCAGGTTGGAATGTTTGCAATTATGTGGAATCGTGTAAGAATAAAATATACATTTTTCATTTTAAAAATAGAAATTTATTAAAAGAAATGAATAACAAGAATTCGTAGAAATTAATGTTCAATTAGAAAGTTAAAGCTATCAAGATTTGTAGAAAATATTCATAGTAGTAATTGTCGAAAGAGTATGTGCCTACGTACGTGTGTATGTGTTTGTTTGTTAGGAATGTCTTTGGATGGAGAACTCCCATGAATCAGCACGCGGGAAGGAAAGAGAAAGAGGACGAATATCCGGGTCAGCTTGAAGCTTCTCCCGTTACAGTTTAGCTTGTCATCTTTGCTGCTTCCATGTGTAACTGTCTTGACTGACGCCGAGGTAATTTATATAGACCTTTTTTAATTTCGCTAAGTTCTTCAAGTCTTGCAAGTCGCTCCCATTGGTCAAAAATCACTTAAACCCCTACTTGCGAAATCTGGTTTCGACTTTTTCTTTAAGGACATGGTCAATCTTTTTTCTATTTGGGGAAAAACCAGGATTTCACACGTCATTGTGAATTTTTGTAAAAGAGAAGTAGAGAGTTGATTTTAATTCTTAATTCCGTATCCCACTAAACCGCCGCTAAATAGCTGAAAAAAACAACATCGTATGAAGAAAAAAATGTCCTAAAATTGATAAAAACGAACCTTTTCCACCAAAATGTTTATATTATTATTAAGAGAAAAGATTAAAGTATTTTTAATCATTTTTTAAATCCTTTCTAACACTTTCGAAATTTTGGTAAAAATCTTGTTTTTATTTTCGTTAGCGGGGAGCCAAATCGTTACGAGAGTTTACAATAAAAAACGTAATATTACATTACTCATTTTTTTTCCAGTTACAAACACATTTATTTGGAAATTCTTGCAAAAATCAAAAAATTGTCGGATTTTAATGAAACTTACAGGACTTATTCACAAGCGAATTAAATTATTTTTGAAAAATATTGGTAAAAATAATTTTTTAAAAATATTATTTTTAAAAAGTATTGGTCAAAATCATTTTTTTTTTTTACATCTGTTACCCCCAACTCCAATAAATCCATGAAATTTCAAGAAATTAAATTCTGTAGGCAAAATTTGTTTTATTAGTTAAATCATGTATTATTTTTTTCAACCATTTAGCATCTTTTGCCGAAAATCTGCTCCGAATAGTAAAATAAAAAATGTAATAAATCTATGACATTATTTAATTAGATAAGATTTTAATTGCTTCAATAAATAATATAAATTAAGGACATTATAGTCTGAAGAAAAAAATGTTCGATTAATAATGATATTTTAAAAGAATCATTTTCAGTTTTTTAATTATAATAATTTTAAAAGTTTAAAAAATAATTTTAAAATATTTTCAAGGCTTGTAAACGTCAGGTTGGTAGATTATAAAGTGAAAACTATATTTGCTAATTGAAAATTCAAAAGTTTAATACAAATCATGTAGCCATCGTATTTTTAAAATAATTTTCAATTTTTTTGTGTGTATTTGAATTATTTTTTTTATGGTAATTTGTAGATGTACATTAAAAAGTCATGTGTTTCACGGTTTCTTCCCTTTACCGGAAAAAATTTGTACAGTTATGTACGACGTGGTAGCTCAACTCTGGTCACTTTCTCACCGACGTAGTGGCTTACCTCTGTCTCTTCTACAAATATTTTCACTGCTTCTGCTCCTAGGAGCTAAGCTGCCTGGTGCTCCCTCTACATGAATTTACTCGAGCTACTAGACTAGCTAGGTCCCACTCGTTTATAGTGAAAATAACCAAAATGTAACCGCAACTTCTAATTTATGAGCTTCTTTTCTCGCACTTCCCGCTTGTGGAATTCCCTTTCGTATACTTGCTTCCCTGACATCTACAATCTCCAGGAATTTAAATGCAATGTTAATTGCCATCTCTTATCTCATTGACTCGCATCCTTTCCCTGACAACCCATGTATCATGTTCTTCTTCCTTTTCCAGTCTACTATCATGTCAAACAAACAAAACAAAACAAAACAAAAATAATAATAGAAATGAAAACATTATTTAGTTCAACTCACCGTTTAACATAGAGGTAAAATTAAATAGGACAAATATATATTTTTAATTAATTAGTAAACACTTCCCCAAAAACTCAGAATTGAACAAAATTTTCAATAGAAATTCAATCAAACTGAGCTGTACTAGTAATTTAGAAAATTACATACATAAGCAAAACACCAGAAACTTAAATAATAACGTGCGACATAACATCACTCATAGAGAATGTAACTACAGGGACAAAAACAAATGCCCAGTTAATGGACTTTTTAAAACAGAAGAGATTATTTATAAAGCAGAGTTACATGATACAGATGGAAAAAGGAAAACATAGTTGGGGGGGGGTCTACAAAAAGAGGTTTTAGCAACAGATGGGATAATCACAAATCTACATTTAAGCAGGAAAACCTCAAAAAATATACCAAACTGACTAGTAACATGTGGGAATTAAAACAAAAAAATGGAAAAGACCTTGATATAACATGGAGTATAGTAAAAAAACAAGAAACAAAACAAAATATGCAACAGTGGTGATGTCTGCAGATTATGCCAGGAGGAAAAATTAGCCATTATGTTGTTTTCAGAAGAAAAAAAAATTACTGAATGAAAGATCAGAAGTAATATCCAGATGTACTCACACATATAGATACTTATTAGGTCCATACAAACATGAATGAAAGTGTTTTAAGATCCTTCAGTAACTACTCCCTAATTTTGAAAATTTTCGAAAGTTTAAAAATTTCACTCGTGCGTTCGTAAATAAATCTCTGTTTATACAACTGAAAAACAGAAAATCAGTTATTATAAATCACCTGAAGATACCGAAAAGTTAAAACCTAGGTTGCGGAAATATCTAATTTCCAAGTAAAAAATATTAAAAAGTTCTACAATATAAATGAATTGAACACATTTTAATACAACTGAGTACTGTTCTAATTTCATTATGACTAAAAACTAATTATATATATATATATATATATATATATATATATATATACGTGTGTGTGTGTGTGTTCTCAGCTTGACTAACTCACCTGGCTCAGTATTTCAATGTTCATACTGAATATTAAGAAATGGATCGGAACGAAAACTTTTCAGCACCCCGAGAACGAAATGCTCACCACTTACTTGCTACCCAGGTTTAAAGCGTATCAGTACTGTCTGATAAAACCGATACAGTTGAAACCTGGACAGCAAGTGGTAAAGATTTCGTTCTTTGTTATATTGTTAGCTCCGTGTATTCAGCTCTTTTGATTGTACATTGAGCACTTTTGTTAAATAACCGTCTTCAGGTTAAACCTGTACCTTTTATATATATATATATATATATAGTTTTAGTGCAAAGGATTTGTCACTTTAACTGAGCATTTTTATTTTCTACTACATTTTGCTTTTGTATATAAAAACTATTTCCTGTTACCTGAGCAGTTCAGTTAAAGAGACAAATCCTTTGCGCTAAAACTATCAACGCTTTATCTCAATATCGAGCACTTTACGATAAAAAATCTGCTTGCCAAAACTCGTTATCAATAAAACTACTAAAAAACACCAATCTTCACGCCAAACATAAACATAAGTCAACTAGGCTCTGTAAAAGCGTGCTGAACAGCAGCAAGCCCTCAATCCCCCATCTAATCAATGAATTTGAGGTCCTCATATCTTCAACAGACAAGGCGAGTGCTTCGCTCGCAGATTCTCCACCAACTCGACACTGGACTCGTCTGGAGTATCTGTGCCCGACTTCCCACCTCGAACCGAGGCCCAAGTGAGTGACATACACATTACTCTCTCGGTGGTCTCTAAAATAATCTCAAAACTTGACCCCAATAAAGCGTGCAGTGGTGACGAAATACCATTCATTGTCCTAAAGAAATGTGCTCCTGAACTCTCCTCTGTTCTCTCTAAACTCTATAACTACTGCCTCTCTGCTTCTTGCTTTCCTACCTGCTGGAAGTCCTCCTCCGTGGTTCTTATATATAAAAATACAGGGAACCCTCTGACCCCGCTAATTATCGCCCATAAGCCTACTACCGATTTTTGGCAAAGTTTTCGAAGCCATCATCAACGCCGAGATGGTCCACAGTCTCTTCTCTGACAAACAGTATGGTTTCCGCTTCACCAGGTCTACTGCTGATATGCTCACGACTATCACTGAGTATATACAAGAACGGCGAAGCTCGGGCTGTTGCCCTAGACATCTACAAAGCGTTTGACAGAGTCTGGCATGCTAGCTTCTACGTAAGCCGCAGTTGTTTGACCTAATCCAGTTATTCCTTTCAAATTGCACAATGAAGTATTGAACGGACATGCCTCCTAATACTATCACACGGACACGGGTGTCCCTCAAGGCTCTACTCTAGGTCATACGCTCTTCCTGGTGTTCATTAACGACCTCTTCGATGCAATAAAATCCCAAGTAGGCATATACGTTGACGACACTACGGTTTACTCTCGCCTAGACTAAAAATCTGCTGAGGCTGACAAAGCAAACCTTGTTGCTGAGCTTGAAAAGAACCTCCAATCCGTGGTGGACTGGGGTAAGAAATGTCTCGAGAATTTTAATGCCTCCAAATAGAAGCTGCTACCTATTAACCATTACAGGCAATCGTTCCTACACCTCCACCCATTAGCATAGATCAAGCTAGTCTCCCTGAGAGGAAAACACTGCGCCTCCTCGGGTTAACTCTCACAACAGACCTCAAATATATATCGAGTCCATAGCTAAATCCGCTGCTAAGAAGGTCGGTTCTCAGTGTAGGGCCATGAAGTTTTTCCCGTCTGAAACCATCCTGCACATATATAAACCTACCATCCGCCCTGGCGTTGAATACTGCTGTCATATTTGGTCGGGTGGCCCTGCTATCCACCTAGGGATCATTGACAAAATCCAGCGGAGAATCTGTAGTGTGATCGATCCCGACCTGGCAGCCAAAATACAGTCACTTTCTCATCGGCGCAACGTGGCTTCTCTATGTCTCTTCTACAAGTACTTTCACGGCTTTTGCTCCGATTAACTTAGCTCTCTGGTCCCCCTATGCATGAATTCGCTCGAGTCACAAGATTAGCAACTAGGTCCCACTCTTTTATTGTGAAACCAATAAAATGTAAGCACAAATTCTACTCCCGCAGCTTCTTTTCTCACACTTCCCGCCTGTGGAATTCCCTTCCATTTACTTGCTTCCACGACAGCTACAATCTCCAAGAATTTAAGTGTAAAGTCAATAGTCATCTCCTATCTTGCTAACTTTCATCCTCTCTCTCATGTTTCTTTCTCCGTCCACTCCACTCTTAGTATCTTAACCCTTCTCTTACCCACTTCCTAACACGCCTTCTAACCTGTCACTCTTTCTCATAACTTTCCTTCTATGTAACTCCCTGCGCACCAGTGGCAATAGACTGCCTTGCTTGGGGAGATATGATTATATATATATATATATATATATATATATATATATATACTTAGCAAATAAGCAGTTGCATGGATCATAAAAGTTTACTGATAAGGTCTTACCGAGCCAGAATATAAGTTTGTTTGTTCCTGTTTAACGGCCTATCAACATCTAAAGGGTCATTTAAAGCCGGAAACGTATTTTTTTTATTTTAAATTACAGTTATTCTTTTCATTCATAAACGTTTTGTTGGTTATATATTTTTCATTCAAAAATGTTTTGTTGGTAAATACCTTCATATCATTTTGACCCTGTTTTAGGAGTTAACTATTTACCCATAACTGGGATCCTAGCAGGTGCTACCACTCCGGGTCAGGGTGGACCTGGGAACAACAGCAATTAAGAGGTGGTTCCATACTCCTCACAACCTCACAATCAGAGGCCTTGCTGCAGGATGCAGTTTACGGTCATACCCAGGACCACAGACTATAGGAAGTAACCCGTTAATATAAAGTGTGGAATTGGTAAAGTTCAGTTTTTTTTTCTCTTCTTGTCCGTGTACTTTAGACCATTTTAGACCATATCAGGAACTAAATATTGTCTGTATCGTGATTGTTATCGTTGCTTATTAACTATTCTGGCATTTTGAATATACATATATCATATAAGACATTGATTCTCTACGTGGGACCTTAGAAAATTTTAAAAGGTGAGCCTGAAGGTTCTGATTGAAAAGAGAAGAGCCTTACCTTTGAAGCTGAACCAAGATTTGGAAATTCAGTTTAATAAACTTTTGCAGTATATTAGTCAGCCTTTTTATTTTCTACTACATTTTGCTTTTGTAAATAAAATGTATTTCCTGTTACATGGAAACTCTATTTGAGTTCATGTGGGCCTGAATATTTTTTGACACCAAAAGTGGGTCACAAAAAAGAAGAGGATGAGAAACACAGGTATAAGTGAACGTTATGTATAAATCGATTTAACAGAGTTTGATAGCATCGGTAACAACCATATTAAATATGTTATACGAATAATAATTATCTTATATAGATATGTAACATTTAGTTCTAGATAATGATAAAGTTCTAGATAATGATAAAGTTCTAGATAATGATAAAGATGGTAGATAATGATAAAGTTCTAGATAATGATAAAGTTCTAGATAATGATAAAGATGGTAGAAAGTATTCGAATAAAAACTGAGCAAAGACATGAAACCTTGACAATTTCTCCACAATTTTGATCCGTATGTAAAATAACTTTAAAACTGGAAGAATTAAACTAAATAAGCTGTAAGCTGTCAGATATTCACTCAGTGAGTTAAGTGCCATACATGATACATTCTTAGACGATCACATCTCTTTCGATTCATGACTGATTAGGCAGAAGATTTTCTCGCAGTAGGTTGCCATTTCGTATTGCGATGTTTTAGTAGATATTCTCGTTTTTTTTTTCTGGATCATACAGCCAGCCAAGAATATAAGATCCATTTTGTCTTGCTATTCAATCTATAGCCGGAGGAAGAAGAGAAGGATATTTGCGCATAAGTGAATATAATGAACACAACTGGAATTCGACTTCGGCGCTCCAATGTCTCATTCTAAGCCTTTATCCATTACACCACATGGCACTGCACGTCCTAATCGGCTGAATTTGATACAAAGTTGTTTAAATGAGTCCTTGCTGCTTAAATATGCACTATGCAAACACACACACACACACACACACACACACACACACACACACACACATATATATATATATATATATATATATATATATATATATACGAAACATGAAAAGACTATAAGTGAGCCACAACCTACCGCGGTTTCACCCTACGGATCATCAGAGAAAGAGGCTTTTTCGTGTTCTTGCTCTACTTCCGTACTTCCGTACTTTCGTATCGAGCACTTTTTCTGGTGTTTGGTTCCGTCTTGGGTTTTTTTTCTTTCCTGCGGATGCTTGACTGTTTGTTCTTGTTCCGTTGGTTTCTTTTTTTTTTTTTTTTCATCCCCAGTATCCGACGGTATATTTCTCGTCGGATTTTGACGGATTTAGGTTCTGTTTGTTGATATTTTTTCGAATATTTACGTTTATTTTGATTAGTGTAAACTTTTGGATTCTAGATTTTTTGTATCATTAGTATTATATATATACACTACCTGCCATAATTATTAGGCAACCCCAGTGTTTTAAAAAAAATGATGTATTTCATACTATTTTTTAGTATTTATTACGAAATGAATAATTGTAAATGAAAATAGGATGGTTCTTTTCTTAATATTTCAATAAATTTATGAATATTTTATAATTACCTATATTGCAGTTTCATCAATGAAAGAATGAAGAAAATTTAGGGTGATTCGGACGAGTTCATCTTTGCTTTCTTGCATTGTAAAATTTTGCTAAGTAATAATACCAACAGAACTATTCTATTTTCATTTGGCAATAAATACTAAAAATAGTATGAAATACAGTTCCTAACTAGGTGTTTATGCAGGTGACACAACTATTTACTTCTTTCTTAGTAGCAAGACCGATAGGTTTAACCAAGTAAAATTGGAAAGTTTTTCGAAAATAATTTCAAACCAGTGGTTAACTGGGGCAAGGAATGGCTTGTAAATTCTAACATCTTCAAAACAAAACTGCTTTAGTTACTATAGAGAACCTTTTCTGCATGATTGATGCTAACAACAAGGAGAACAACTGTTTGTGCCGACATATGCTCGCATTTTTCGTTGACGAACTGACGTGATTATATACATAAATATAAATTTCTAGGTCTACTGGTAGGAAAGTTGGTTCACTGTGTTGCGCTAGACAATTTTTCTCATCAGAATTCATCTTGCACATTTATGAATCTACTATTCGTCAATGCATTGAATATTGCTGCCATATCTGGTCTGGTGCTCTTATTTTATATCTTGCGATTCTTGACAAAATTCAAAGAAGGGTTTGAAATGTAATAGATCCTGACCTGGTATCTCGACTAAAGTCACTTTACCGACGTGACATGGCTTTCGTATCTCTTTTCTATAATTATTTTTATGGTAATCGTTTTGATGGGCTTTCCTACTTGGTGCCTCAACTTCGTGAATTTAAACGTGCTACTAGATTGGCAACTAGGTCTCATCGTTGAACTACCTAGATGCAGCCGTATGCTCTATTGGAATAGTTTCTTTTCTCGCACGTCTTGCTTATGAAATTCAGTTCCGATTTCCTTACCTCCTTCATTCTTCAATTATTTAAAAGCAACATCAATTGCTATCTTCCTTCTTCCTGAATCCTGTTCTTTTTTGTTTTTTCTCTTCACTAAAGAATTCCTATTCTCATTTATTCCCAGTTAATCTAGTATCGTTATAGCCTTGCTTGGGCGAAATTATTTTAAAAAAAGATACTGTGAAGTAAGCTGTTCGTCAAAACTAACCAGAAGTTATACGACGGTATCTTGCTGACAACATGATATCACTCGACAGACAGTTAACCGGATAATCGTGTAGTACCAGTTTTATTTTTGGGATATGTGCATTTCCTGTTGTCTTTAGGTTAAATTCTTCAACTCTAAATGCTACATCATAGATTGCATCAACGACAGAAAATTTCCGATTTTAGCCATCTTATTTTGCTTCATAAGATAAGGGACAGTCATTGTAACATCATCTCTAGTAGAAAGCGAGAGGTGTCGGGAGATGACCGAGAGAATACATGTCATCTCATTGGCTAGAGTTTCATCGCCACGTGCAGTATTGCCTCATTGAGGTATAATGGCGGGGGGTGGGGCAAGTTGACCCTTCAAAAACTTGAAGCCGTCACAATGTTTTCGTGCCTTGTTTGTTTTATAACAAAAACTTAAAGACAATTCATCACTGTTAGAAATCCGCCTCCATGTGTTTTCTAGCCAGTAATTTGCCATTCTGAGCCAGCCTAAACATTCTGTGACTGGGTGATATTGCATATTCTGTGCGGAGTACTGACTGTAGCATTTCAAACTAAAATTAGTTTGGACCCCTCAAACCATATTCCTCATAAAAACGGTTCCATACAACTGATGGTGTTGTTGCAGAGGTGTAAGGGTGGCCTCCTGTCGCTTGGTGCCCCGTTCTTCGAAGAGAGTATTTTTGTGTTAATGCACCAATGGTAACAGGTGCAGCAATCTCGATGGCGACATATAAGTCGCATCGTACTGCTGGTAACATATGTGCAATGCTTTATTTGTATAGCAATAAACATGTCGGATTAGTACATGATTGTAGCTTACTTTTGGGGCATCCCTTACATCTATAAATACGCCAACAAAACTAGTTTTTAGTATGTGCAATTTAGTGTTCTTTTATCACGTCTCCTGTCATCTCAGCAAACTTGAGATGCCTTGTGGGGTAGATGAGACATTTTTCCTACATATATATATATGTATATATGTGTGTGTGTGTGTGTGTGTGTGTGTGTGTGTGTGTGTGTGTGTGTGTGTGCCAAATATTCAGCAGTGTGAGTATACATAGGTGCAGGATCGTATAGGTTGACAAAGGCGTAGAGGAAATCATTCAAGCAGAGAAGTGAGTCTTCTGAGAGAGAAAGAGAGAGAGAGAGAGAGAGAGAGAGAGAGAGAGAAAGAAAGACGGCTATAAAGAAACAGAACGCGTATATCGTTACACACAGCAATATTTACGCTGTACGTATTATAATAATACACACGCACACACATATTCACACTTGCAGAAACAGATGCGCACATACAACCTTGGAGAAAACGCACAAAAGAAAATATACTCCTATACGCATTAAAAGGTTGAGATAGATAGATAGATAGATAGATAGATAGATAGATAGATATTAACTGACATAGATATATATATATATATATATAGAGAGAGAGAGAGAGAGAGAGAAAGAGTAGATTCCTCTTAAGTTTCATTTATTTCAATCAAAATTAGAAATCTCTAAAAGTAAAAGGCTACGTAAAGAGTTGAGTTTTTAAAAATTTTAAATTAAACAATAAACACGCTGCCATCAGTCGCTCCATTCCTGTTGTGACAGAATTAATCAGAAACCATCGCACACACACACGCACACAGTCTCAAGCACAGACACAGAAATACCCAGACAAATAACTATAGCAGTATAAATAAATATTTAACAAATATGTAAATAAATCTTTCCGGCTTTCTCTTTTCCAATCTTCTCACTTTGTTTTTTTTCTTTTCAATTGGAGTAGATAGACTAAACTATCGCCCGGTTCACACTCCACCCATGTCTATTGAACAGGTTAAGAGGCTCATCCCTTGTTCCCTGTTTAGGATGTGGTTTCCGGCTTTCTCTTTTCCAATCTTCTCACTTTGTTTTTGTTTTTTCTTTTCAATTGGAGTAGATAGACTAAACTATCGCCCGGTTCACACTCCACCCATGTCTACTGAACAGGTTAAGAGGCTCATCCCTTGTTCCCTGTTTAGGATGTGGTTTCCGGCTTTCTCTTTTCCAATCTTCTCACTATTACGTAGTCCCCTGCACATCAGTGGAGTTACCGCCTTGCTCGGGGTGATACGATTAAAAAAAAATGTTCAAGAAATATTATTGATAAAAAGTCTTACCAATTGCCTGATAACCGTTTCACAATGTGAAACATTTAGTCGATTGTTAAAGAGATTTGTAGGGTTTTGTCTGGTATAATATATATCGGGCTATTTGAACCTAATGAGAATGTTGTACAAAACTCAGGAAACTCTCAATGAGATAAATCTATTAAACATTTATATATATATATATATATATAGTGGCTTGTCAACTTCAATGCGTCCAAGACCAAGCTGTTGTCTGTCAACCATCACAGACAACCTCTCCTGCCTCACATAAGCATGGATCAAGCGATTCTACCTAACTGCGTCTACCTAACTGCGTCTCCTCGGCCTTACCCCCTCTTCTGATCTCAAGTGGAACCGTTACATCGAATCCATAGCTAAATCCACTGCTAAGAAGGTTGGGTCACTGTGTCGATCCAGGATGTTCTTTCCGCCTGAATTCATCCTGCATATATACAAGTCTACCATTCGACCCTGCATGCAGTACTACTGCCATTTATGGTCAGGCGCCCCTGACGCTCACCTCAGTGTTCTCGACAGGCTCCAAAGGAGAGTTAGTAACGTGATAGGTGCTGACTTGGGGGCTTGACTACAGCCACTTCCCCACCGACGAAATGTGGCTTCCCTTTGTCTGTTCTATAAGTACTTTCATTGCTTCTACTCAGACGAACTTAAGTCACTGGTGCCTCCTCAACAGGTGTTTACTCGTGCAACCAGAATGGCAACTGGGTCCCACCCATTCACAGTCAGGTTAGCCAAATGCAGCATATCAACCTCTGTGAGTTTTTTAATGCCAAAAAGGTAGGGGTTTAAGGGTTTTTTTAATGTTCGATTATAGTGAGAAGGTTGATTTATTCAGATATTTATGACATTTTTTCTTTTATTTTAGAAAACTGAAGACGTTTTCTAGTTTGTATTCAGAAATGGTAATAATTTTTTTTCTTCAAAATTGTGTTATGGTAATAATTTTTCCTTCAGAAAGTATTTTTGGTCATATTTTAAAAAAATGCATATTTATCTAAAAAAAAAAAAAAGTCTATTTTTATGTATATATTTCTATAAAAGTCTTTCATAGTGTTTTGACCCCAATGTGCTACCATTCTGGGTCAAGGTGAACCTGGGAACAACAGCAATTAAGAGGTGGTTCTATGCTTCGCACAATCTCCCAATCAGAGGCATTGCCGCTGGATGCAATTTATCGTCATACCCAGGACCTATATATATAAAAACACAAAGAGTCACTCAGTTTAACTGAGCGGGTTCATACCAACTTCGAATTTTCGTGAGGACATCGTTATGAAGTTCTCACTCGTCAGGGCTGATTTGCAAGGTTAATGTAACAGACTCTTTGTGGTTATCAACGTTCTATCTTTATCCCGAAATCGAGCACTTTACGATAAAAAAATCTGCTGCCAAATTACATTTTATCGGTAAAACCACTGAAAAACAACAACCTTGCCGCTAAAAATTATCATAACTAAGCACTATATATATATACTAGCAGTATAGCCCGGCGTTGCTCGGGTGTAATGAAAGCTTTAAAACTAATCCATGGTCCTGGAGCTCAGACTCTCTGGGCGTTGGCACGAAAGACTAAAAAGCAATAGTTGTTTCCAGTTAAGGCGAAACCGTAGACTGAAAGAAAAATGAATGGATGTAAATCAAATTTTGATTTCCTGGTATCTATATCAAATTTTCTGCACTATTGTAAGAACTGCAACCTTGAAACTTCTGAATATCGTTTCTTATATCTTTTTGTCTCGGAGTGTATCAAATTTGATTAAAATCGGACCACTCCTTCTATAACCCTATTTTTTCGATTATCAATTTCCGATATTTATCGGGGGTCCCTCGACACAAAACCTAGCTAAGAACACTGGCAGACGCTTATAGTACAACTGTGTAAATTTTCAAGAAACTCGGTTCAGCCGTTTCGGAGTTTACAGGTAACGGATACACACACACACAGACACACACACAGACAAAGTTCCATTTATAAATAAGTTTAGATAGATTATATATATATATATATATGTGTGTGTGTGTGTGTGTGTGTGTGTGTATTGGAGGAGGAGGGTAGATTATCTAGGATACATTCGCAAATGATTGATGTTCGGTGCGGTAATAAACAGATTTAGTTCTAAACTAACGCGGTGCGCATATCCAGATTATGATCTTTATCATTATTCTTCTTTGGTGCTGTTCCACATTTCTGACATGCGCACTCATCCGAGCACCAAGTGAATTCCACGATCATTTTTAGCTTTTGGTGATTGCCATCGTCGCAAACACATTTCCCTCCCTTTGTTCTTAGCCGATGATAAGAGCACGCGAAAAAGTCTTCAGCAATATAATGAAACATTTAATGAAAACAATTATACGAGTTTACACGGGCCTTTCAAAAGTGACGGCCATATTTAATTAACTTAACATTGATTATACTTTCTGTATCACTCATCTAGGAATTTTATTTATACAATTAACTCGATTGTCACATCTAAGAAAGGTACCTGCTTTTTAAATCAAAGTAAAAATATCCACAGAAAGCTAAGACAAAACAATAAAAATGTCTTAACAACCTAGAATCATTAATTAGCAATGTGTTACTCCTTTATTATAACAACACGAAGTATGTTTGCTCGATTGACATCGAATAATTCTCGTGTTACTATAACAGTGAACTATTCTTAAAATGGTCGCCTGTCTACAGCTCAAAGCGCCTGCCAAGCTTGATCTTTGTTTTTTAATCGGCATCACCCCTTGCAAGACAGTAAAGACACAAGGAGCTTTGTAGAACTAAGAACAGAAACATTAATAACGACCGGGAAGAGAAAATAGCCATAACGAGGACAGTAGATAGCGATTGACATTGCATTTAAACTTTTACAGATTAAAGTTGTCTGGAAAGCATAAATCTATAAGAGAATTCCACAAGTGAGAAATGCAAGAAAAGAAACTCTTAGCATAGAACTCACGGTTATATCTAGCCGGCTCAACTGTAAATTGATGAGATCGCGACGCCGTCTAGTCAGTCAGTTAAGAACCATACGTGATGCACGCTTGGGCGATCATGTCTCGAAAAAGACATGACTAACTGGGCAGTGGGTTGCCATTACTGTCTGCGGTAGACTGGTTGCCAACCAAGGCTATAGAATACAATCTGTCATGTAATTTGACCCATAGCTGAAGTGAAGAGACGGATTAATACCTTTCCCAAGGGTATTTGCGCGTAAGTGAATGTAACGAATTCAACTGGAATTCGAACTTGGTTCTCCGATTTCTCGTTCGAAGCTGATATCCACTGCACCACAACGCACATCTAGTACAGCACTTAAACTCAAAAAGTACCATAGCGAAGAGTTCATCTGAACAATTGCCATGAATGTATTCACAGAAAAGATCTAGAGAGGCGACCTTACCTCACTGAGAAAGTGACTGAAGCCGAAAATCCAGATCAAGATTCCTCTTTGGATTTTATCAAGGATCGCAAGATAAATAACAGGGGAACTGTATCATATGTAGCAGCAATATTCTCTAAGCATGGACGAATGATAAACTTATAGGTATAAGACAGTTTCTGGAGAGGAAAATGTCTAGCACGACACAAGTTAACCAACTTTGTTAACAGCAATGGAATATTGCTGTCATTTCAGGGCTAGAGCTTTTCAAATCCTTATATTCCAGTTTTGTTAGTTATCAAAATATTTACGTGACTTTTGCCTGTTTGTCACTCTGCAAACTCTTGCCCACAGACACAGCGTTCCAAGCCGATTGCTAGTCTATCGCTCTATACATTTTATATATACACATATCAATTAAGGTTTTTACAATTAAAGTAATACTTGAAGTATAGGTCCAACGGGCGTTAAAATGTTCATGGCAATAAAATGCTGAAAAGAGAATTAATGCTTAGGAATGTGGGAGCGTTGTAAGTAAGAAATGTCGTTGATGTATTCGCTCCTTAGGTCAGTAAGTAGTTTTGAGACAGCGAAAGATCAGATGAGAGTGGGTAAGGGAGCTACTAATTACACTCGTCTCTCTCGAGCCTGGGTCTGCCTGTCTGGCGATTTTTATTTCGACTTTTTGGATCGCAGCAGATCATTTGGGAATTCATATCTGTATTTGATTCTGAGCTTCCCATTGGCCGATAAATAAAATTCGCGTAGGCTCGCGAACTGGAAATTTAATATTTAATTAATTTTTCATTTTCAACCGGAACATCTGCGCGAATCCAGGGTGCGCACCGACGACTTTTGGTCATTTGCTTTTTGGTCGTGAGAGCGCAAAAATCCGGTCCATCGCTTTTGCTCGGTCAGTATCACCACAATACCACCTGCACATCAAATCTTAGAGGACCTGATATGGCTGATATGGCTAATATTCATGAACTACATTTCACCAGTTCTAACCTTTACTGCTAGAACATGCTTGTAACTTTCACAGAGTCGAATCACTCTCATTTCTTCCGTATTCCAGATGTAAGAAGAAAGTTCTGCTCAGATTTTTTCCGAAAATACTTCTACCTTGTGGAACAGACTTCTGCTTAGATACTCACCAGAACAGTACAATCGTAACCTCTTGAAGCCTAGAAACAATTGCTATCTATCCACCATATCCTCATAACCTCCACTTCTTACTTCCTACACCTACATTCATATTAAGCACCTCATTCAGTTTTGTATTGTGAAACGCTAGTAAAAACAATTATTAACGTTAGAACAGGCTAGGTGACCGATAATTTGCGTTTTATAGTATAGAACATATTTCATCTTGGAAAACCTAAGCGAGGTGTAATATTTAACAAGTTTAGTTAACCATGAGCAATGATTATGATTCTCACTAGGCGCTTTATGTAACTTTTTTTAGTCAAGATAAATCAAACTTAGTATATTCCCGTTATTTTCTCAAACGAAAGAATAGTAGTAATTTCTTGGTTACACACTCTCTTCCAAAGGAGTCATACTATGTTTGTCAAAGGTTGATATCATTAGTGGGGAGAGCAACGAATATAGGCGCGGAAAATGAATCGGAGAGCCGAGTTCAAATTCCTGTCTAGTCTGCTGCGTTCACTCTCGCACAAATGATCTTGGCTAATCCGTCTCTTCCTGCTTAGGGTAAAATGATATCAAAAAACGACTGCAGTTGAAATCTTAGTCGTTGTAAACTTTACGATCGCTGCATATTATGTGTTTAGTCAGGAACATATCAGGTCAGTCAGTTAAGTGCCATACGTGATATACTCTTTGAAGATCATGTCTCTTTCGATTCATGACTAACTAGGCAGAAGACTTTTCCGTAGTAGGTTGCCGTTTCTTTGTGCAGTAAACCGGTTGCCAGCCAAGACTACAGGAGCCAGTCTATTCTGCTATTGATCTCATAGCCGGGGAAGAAGAGACGGGTTCATATTTCACCAATGGTATTTGTGAATGTAACGAACACGACTTCGCCGATATCCATTACCTCGCAAAGCATATTCACGTCTATATACAACTTTGAATTTAAAGTTGTTGTTCTTCTAGATTGTCCGCTAGCCACAGCTGAAGAATCTAATCATTCTACTGTTTAACCCAAAACTGAGGGGCGAAGAAGTGGTAAATGCAACAAAATTCGATTGAACTCGGCTACCCAATTTGTCGTTTCGCATATATTGATTCTTTCGTGCCGGCGTTCAAAGAGTCTGAGCTCCAAGACCATGGATTAGTTTTAAAGTTTTCATTACACCCGAGCAACACCGGGTTATACTGCTAGTTAATAAATAATTATAAAATGGAAGAATGGAAGAAATATAAAATGTTAATTATTTTTAAAATGTTTTAATGTATTAAGATGAATTTGTCAAAATCAATATATGCGAAACGACAAATTGGGTAGCCGAGTTCAGATTACAATCGAATTTTGTTGCATTTACCACTACCAATTACCGATTTTCTGCACTATTGTAAGAACTGCAACCTTGAAATTTCTGAACATCGTTTCTTATATCTTTTTGTCTAGGAGTGTATCAAATTTGATTAAAATCGGACCACTCCTTCTATAACCCGATTTTTTCGATTATCGATTTTCGATATTTATCGGGGGTACCTCAACACAAAACCTAGCTAAGAACACTCGCAGACGCTTATAGTGTAAATTTTCAAGAAAATCGGTTCAGCCGTTTCGGAGTCTATAGGTAACGGACACACTCACACAGACACACGCACACACACACAGACAAAGTTCCATTTATAAATAAGTTTAGATTTTAGCATAGTCGGCTCGGAACGAGAAATCGGGGAATTTGAATTCCAGTTGAATTCCCTGCCTTCACTTACACGCAAATATCCTAATCTGTCTCTTCCCTTCGGTTATGAGTTAAATAACAGGACAGATTGGGTTCTATAGCTTTGGCTGGCAACTAATCTACAGCAGAAAGTAATGGCAACCTACTGCCCAGTCAGTCATGTCTCTGTCGAGACATGATCACCTAAGCGTGTATCACGTATGGCACTTAACTGACTAACTGATTAACACAAGGTTATATTTCATGAGTATTCAGTATTCTTGTACGCACTATATTAGTGAACTGGTTTATGAGACAAGCTTACTAAGCTTCTGACTACTTGTCGGCGCACCATTTTTGTAGTTTCGTATTTCTATAACTGTTCTTTTTTAAAAGGGATATTTTATCTATAGGAAACGCGGAGTTGGCGCAACGTTCAAAGAAACAGAAAATACAAGCGGTTGAAGTAAGTTCAAATTTCGACTGGGGCAGTTTGTATTCACCTAACCCAAGTACGATTTATATAGATAAGTTCCATCAATTGCTGATGATATCGTGTAGCTAAGGAAAATCTGTCGCGTATTGGAGAAAAGATAAGAAATTCTAGGTAACCTCCTCCCGCTTCAAGCAATGCTTTGAAAACTCAGCGTGATATCTCGACGACCTTCTACGCCATGAGATTATTTCATATTTCTCTCGTGACCGACATTCATATGTAACTTAATAACTGACCCGAAATTTGTTTCGTACTACATTATTGCTGTAGACAAGTCGATATCAGTTTCATAAGGTTTTATTCATTCATCCTATCAATTGAAACAATCGATCACACGAATATTCCAGCAACTGACTGCAATTACTTTTACAATTTTAAGGTTTAGGATTTTTTGATGTGGCATAGCGAAGGAGGTAAAGGTATTTAATCTATTTTAGAAAATTTGCTATTAATCTTTTTTTTTCAATGTAAGTTTGCTGCTTCTTCCTTTCAATCTTTCTTTTTCTCGCTTTCTCTCTCTCTTTCTCTCTCTCTCTCTCTCTATATATATATATATATATATATATAAATTTATTAAACCTTCTTTTTAATTATATATATATATATATATATATATATATATATATATATATATAGTTATTTTAAATCCAAAACAGATAAGCAAATAGGTAAAATCCTTAAACCCGAACCTATATTAGTTTTATTAATATTAAAATTGATCAAGGTGGAGGGCTTGATGTAAATAGTATTATCTTTTTACAGAGCCAAATCTATACGTTAATTAAAAAAATTCAAAATTTAATTTCGTTGGATGCCCATTTCAGCGAGAAAATACTCGCTTCATCGAAGTGTGTGTTTTCGGCCGTTGCTGATGAAGGGAGTACTTTCTCGCTGAAATGGACATCCAACGAAATTAAATTTCGAAATATTTGAATTACTTGAATAGACGCGGAACGACAAATAGGGGTGCCGAGTTCGTACTCCAGGTGAATTCCTTGTGTTCACTTACGTACAAATACCCTTGGGAAAGGTATTAATCCATCTCTTCCCTCTAGCTATGGGTCAAATAAGAGGACAGATTGGGTTCTATAGCCTTGGCTGGCAACCAGTCTACCGCAGAAAGTAATGGCAACCTACTGCGGGATAATCTTCTGCCCAGTCAGTCATGTCTCTTCCAGGACATGATCGCCCAAGCGTGTATCACGTATAGCGGCACTTAACTGACTGACTATATATATAAAAGTTTAAGATATTTTCCAAATAAGATTCAGGATCTAAGTAACAATCTGTATCCTAAAAAGTAATTCACTGTGAAACTCCGCGTCGATCTTCGATAGGCATCGTGAATTTTTAATATTTTGATACATTAATTATTGCTCTAGATAGCTATTGATCGCGTTATTGACCATAATTCTGTTTCCCTTGAAAGCGTTAAACTATGTTACATATATCAATAGGTTCTATTATCATTACTATTGTGACATATATACGTGTGTGTGTGTGTGTGTGTGTGTGTGTGTGTGTGTATGTGTGTGTGTGTGTGTGTTATTTGTACATAATTTTATTACGTATATCAGAGTGCTCTATTTTAACTTATTTTAAATGAGAAATTTGGTTTTATTTACACATCTCCAGCACTGTTAAACAATTAGCGATTTTCGAACATGTTTTAGTGAATAAACTCATAAATAAAAGGAAAGATATTATTTCAAACTACCGGCAAGTTGCTAAATTTTTAAATTATTAATGTCTACCGTCTTAGAGAATCCTACTAAAATGAGAGGTCTCCCGACAGAAGTCGAAACCTAATTCGTATGTTTCATCAGGGAAATCATTATTAATCTAAGTGTACCTTAATGAGCGGGGCACCTCAAGGTGGTGTAATGGTTAGCAAGCTTGTCTCGCTAGAATCATTGCAATTGAGTAGTGAGTTCGATCCTCACTGGGTGTTCCTTGTTCCACATCTAAGCTGCGCTTAGAAAATCACCTTATCCTTAATGAGCGACACACCGTGTTGAGAAATGAATGAGAAAGAGGCAATAAAAGTATTTTACCGATGCCAGGGTATAAGGGTTGGTGATTGTCGTTCTGAGGTCAATATAATTCGCTGGATTTACAATTTAGCCAAGTTTAAAAAACAGTATTCAATGCCAAGCACTGACGAAGGAGCCAGGATGCGAGAGCTGTGGTTTCACACATGTCAATTAAATGAAAGATTATAAAAATATGAAAATAATATATTTGTCATCGGCTTTTAGCATGAAATCAACAAGACTATATACCCCCAAAAATATCTTTTTAAAAATTAAAAAATTCTCAGCACCCCGCTTTCCTTCGTGCGTATGTGCAACTGCATCAACGTAAATTTCACTTTGCCTGATGACGTTCTAAAGGACGAAACGCGTCACATGAAAACTTTTTCCACTTTGTTCTTTCCCTAAAATTGTTCTTGATATATAAAAATTACATATATAAAAGGTTTGTTAACTTCAATCAACAATGCCAATAACAAAAAGCAACATTACATTATTACATTAGCCATATATGCAACATGCTCCCTCGTAATTTGATTTGTTATTTGTTGAAACTTATTGCAATCAGTGCACATATTGATCATCACACCATGAATAATTAGAATTAACATCGGGCAATTTTCAGCAAATAATACCAAATATGATACAAGACTTACTGCAAAGAAAGATCCACATTTCTAGAAGCTATTATATGTCAAAAGAAACAACCCACATTAAAGAGAATATTTTTCTCCACAGAAAATAGTATATTGAAGTGTGTATAAGATATTTAATATACATAAAAAAAAAACAGCAAAGAGTATAAATATTCGATAACTGCTTTTCTGTTTAAGCTTTACAAATGATGCCACTTTAAACTGATCCCATTTCCAATTCCAGCGATCTAAAAAAAAAAAAAATACCACTTGTATAAAGTTCATAAAATCTTGTCTACGATATTAACAAAACCCAATTCTTTTTAATGGGTGAGACTGCAAGTTGATTGGTTGATCACATTTTACGATTTATTAAACTTTTGCTGGTTATTTAAAGCCAGAAAATATTTTTAGATTGTAAGAAAATATTTTGGAGATAATAATGATTAATCTATAGAATTCAGACTAAGTAATCCAAAAGTGGAGAAATAGATAGATTCATGCCTTTCACAAGGGTATCTGTGCGTAAGTGAATATAAGGAATTCTTCTAGAGTTTCAAATTGTCTTTCCAATTACCAGTTAAGAGTCGTTATCCAATATACTATAGCGAGTTATCCATTCTTTTCCAGTTTATAGTGGAGAGTCCGTCCTAGTGAAGGGTAATTGTGTATTGTTGAAGATTGACGGAAGTTGGCCTTGTTGTAGATAGCCCACTATAAGTCATAAAATGATTATAAGTCAAGAAAAGCAAATTGGGTTGAAAAATAACATTTTATGTATACACATATCAATTAAGGTTTTTACAATTAAAGTAATACTTGAAGTATAGGTCCTACAGGCGTTAAAATGTTCATGGCAATAAAATGCTGAAAAGAGAATTAATGCTTAGGAATGTGGGAGCGTTGTAAGTAAGGAATGTCTTAATGTCTCTCCTTAGGTCAGTAAGTAGTTTTGAGACAACGAAAGATAAGATGAGAGTGAGTAAGGGAGGCGAACATAATAAGCCGCTTGACTTGGGTCAAGGGAGCTACTAATTACACTCGTCTCTCTCGAGCCTGGGTCTGCCTGTCTGGCGATTTTTATTTCGACTTTTTGGATCGCAGCAGATCATTTGGGAATTCATATCCGTATTTGATTCTGGGCTTCCCATTGGCCGATAAATAAAATTCGCGTAGGCTCGCGAACTGGAAATTTAATATTTAATTAATTTTTAATTTTCAACCGGAACATCAGCGCGAATCCAGGGTGCGCACCGACGACTTTTGGTCATTTGCTTTTTGGTCTTGAGAGAGCAAAAATCCGGTCCATCGCTTTTGCTCGGTCGGTATCACCACAATACCACCTGCACATCAAATCTTAGAGGACCTGGTATTCTTAATTGGTCACCATATCTATCTACTGCTCAAGTTCAACGTTACTTAACTCCGGTGGGTGATCGTACGACAACCGGTATTTCAACGTGTTGTAGCCGTAAATCTCTGAAACGGTCAAAAGTAATCGAATAAAATAGAAGAAAACATTAACTTTGAACCGTTCACCTATGATTTTGATCAACGATTTTGATCCCTGATATACAATGTCTTGTTCGAAATGTCATGTTTTAAAAAGTTAACAAACAACACAATAAGTAGCCAAAAAACAGCATCCGTATTTACAATTATTTCCACCAAATAGGCTATAGAATAATTCGAAACATAGCCGTTACCGCCGACCAAAAATATCCGTTAGCACAATGCAACAGACTAGCCACTATGCATTATTGACCTGTAACGAGCCCTGTATAGTAGAATGTGAGTTGTGGATATCGACTCGGAACGAGAAATCGGTAGAGCCGAGTTCGAATCCTAGATGAATTCAATTACGCACAAATACTCTTGGGAAAGGTATTAATCCGTCTCTTTCTTCCAGTTATGCGCTAAATAACAGGACAGGACAGATTGGGTTCTATAGTCATGGCTGGTAACCAGTCTACCGCAGAAAGTAATGGCAACCTACTGCGGGATAATCTTCTGCCCAGTCATTCATATCTCTTTCGAGACATGAACGCCCAAGCGTGAATGACGTATGGCACTTAACTGACTGATTGATATATAAATAGTCGATCAAAAACACAACGCACATGGGTATAACCATAAAACAGATTATCGCTGTTGAGTGCTGACTTCAATGTCCTCTTTTATATTTACATAAGCTCTATCCTTGATATTGAGCACTTTAACCCATAAATATAACATACCTTAAAACTATGTCATATATATATGTGTGTGTGTGTGTGTGTGTGTGTGTGTGTGAAGGAGAGAGAGAATATGTTCGTGTGTGTGATTTTTGTAAAGCAACGTTTGCATCAAATAGGCATGTATAAAATTATTCGAATTGCAATATTTGCCCATCAAACAGTTTGAAAGTACGAGGGAAAAAATAACATGGAAAGCATGTTTGTAGCCAGTCAATATTTAATTAAGTAACATGTAATAATATTTCGATCTATCAAACTTCGAACGTTAAAATTTTTGGAAGATACATCAAAATATAGAAACGGTCACTAATAATCCTTGTTTATTAACTAAATATTGATTATTATTCATAGTAACTTTCACCATTAAAATTACTGTTAACGGCGTTTTTGACGCACAAAAACCTGATCTGAAAAGAATTTTCTTTTTCGAGAAATTATTGCGTGTCAGATGAGTAATTTTATTTACCCTGTTGGGCGTTTAAATGTGTTTTATTTGCTTTTAGAGAAAAATGTAAAAGGCATAAAAGAAAAAAGAGGTAGAGATAAAGAATTGAACAAATAACGAGACTTAAAGCCCATGCGTCAGAGGATGTGTGTTCTTTCTTGGGATGTGTGTTCTTTCTTGGGATGTGTGTTCTTTCGTTTCCAACATCCAAAGTCTTCATCGGCGTTAACGAAACCCATTACCTTATCTTCTCTCTTCCATTGCACCGACCACGGTAAACGGACACACCTTCATAAACATTTTATGACATGAGACAACACAAAGACAGCAAACACGCAAAGAAACTCGTTTATGAAAAAGATGGAAAAGAAAATTCAAGGACAGATAACATATATATATATAAAGACACAGAATAAGAAATTAACGAAAATACAAAAATAGATATAAAAATGGGAAGTGTTAAATCTATAGAAAAAAAAGGTAAAAAAGATATATGAAGAAAGAAGATAAAAAAGAAAGAAATATAAAAGATATAAAAAGATGAATATGGAAAAAATAAATAAAGAATGAATGAAAGAATGAAAAAGAAAGAAAGAAAGGTAAAAAGAATATATGAAGAAAGAAGATAAAAAGAAAGAAATATAAAAGATATCAAAAAATAAAGAAAGAATGAATGAAAAAATGAATGAAAGAATGAATGAAAAAGAAAGAAAGAAAAAAGAAAAGGGGATATATGAAGAAAGAAGATAAAATGAAAGAAATATAAAAGATATAAAAAGAAGAATATGGAAAAAAAGAAATAAATAAATAAAGAATGAATGGATGAATGAAAAAAGAGAAAGAAAAAGAAAATAAAAAGAAAGAAATATAAAAGAAAGAAAGAAAGAAAGGTAAAAAGGATATATGAAAAAAGAAAATAAAAAAGAAATATAAAAGATATAAAAAGATGAATATGGAAAAAAGAAAAAAGAAACAATGAATGAAAGAATGTATGAAAACTAGAAAAAAGATAAAAAAGATATATGAAGAAAGAGATAAAAAAAAGAAATATAAAAGATATAAAAAAGATGAATGTGGAAAAAAGAAATAAAGAAAGAATGAATGAAAAAATGAATGAAAAAAGAAAGAAAGATAACTATAAAGACAAAGAATATGAAAAAAGACGAGGAGATAAAATTAGATATAAAAATAGGAAAAGCAAAAGATACACGAAAAAGAAAGATGATCTCGATATCGAAAGAAAGAAAATGAAAAAAATGCCAGAAAGAAAGAGACCCCCCAAAAATATGCTGCCTAAAGGACTGAGAAAAACGACTAAATTCATCTTACTTGTCGGCCGACATACCAAGCTAGCAGGTCTGTTTACACTGTGTTAACTAACAACGCCATATTGAGATTCCAATCTTCAAAATGGCATCTTCCTTTACCTACCTCTTCGATTGCCTTCACCACTGGAACTCCTGTACACCCTCTCCACCCAGAGTCAATACAGTAATCCTTACCCCTGCTGTTTCGATATCCACCACCCTCGACGCCAGCTGCTTCACCACTTGTCTCTTTACCACCTCTCCAGTATCGCTTCTGTCATCGCCATCTTGTTAATCCTCCAACTAATGGAGTTGTGTTTTGTGGCGTAAGTAATAACGATTTCGGTTGTCGTGCTGGTATAAACATGGTTGGGTATAATAGATAAGAATTTTTGCGTTTATAAAATCTGTAAAAATTAAGAGAAAAAATCTTTGTAAAAGACATAATCCAAAAAGACGTTCTAGTTAAATAAAGTAAACATCTGGGTTGTAGACATATTTTTTTCCTTTGCAGTTTCCAAAATTGTCTCATTTTATACTTGTAATATAAATATAAATCAGTGGTTTCCAACCCTTTATCAGCCGCTGCTCTATTGACTCCCAGGACATATCCCTAGTGTTCTGTTGATATGCCCATAGGATGACACTTATTTCTTGGTATTAGTTCGAATTCCAGTTGAATTCCTTGCATTCACTTACGCACAAATACCCTTGGAAAAAGTATTAGTCCGTCTCTTCCCTCCAGTTATTGGTTAAATAATAGGACAGATCGGGTTCTATAGCCTTGGCTGGCAACCAGCCTACCGCAGAAAGCAATGGCAACCTACTGCGGGATAATCTTCTGCCCAGTTAGTCATGTCTCTGTCGATACGTGATCGCCCAAAGCGTGTATCACGTATTGCACTTAACTGACTGACAAATAGAAAAAAAATATATTCTACAATAAAAACATATGCATTTTTGCCTTTTTTTATGCCATTAGATAATATGTCGCCAGACAAAAATTCATTGTGATATCGCTACACTAACAAACCTAGAATATTGACCCTTACAGACGTCGGAAGTTTAATATGACAAGCATGCGCTACATCGCTCCAGGTAAGGTTAGCAAGATACAAACAAATTTTTGGACTTCTAACTGCGGACATTAAAATTAAATGAAACTATGCGTTGATGTACAACTCTTATGTAGTTCTTATGTATTCTTTGTAAAGCATAAGTGTTCTTTAAGTGCAATTGACTTAATTGGTTGTATTTGTTTAGCAGTATATCAAACTCTATGGGGAATGTGGTGAGCCTGGTTTGCGTGACCGGGGCTAGCCTTGATTTTCTCTTTCTAGTCACATCGGGGTGAATTCCTTTGGAACCCTCCCCTGGTTAAGGTAAGTTCCTTTTTGTGTACCTAGTTAACGTGAGTGAGTGTGTTTCGCGGCCTGTTCCCAGCACTGTCTCTTTTGTTATGGGCCAGTTTGAGATTCCCAGTTCCGTTTTATTTTTGTCCCGTTTGATATCGTCTGGTTCAGTATTATATTTTCCCCAGTCCAAATTATTTTCTCCTCTCCACTCGCTGTAGAAAGGGCACTTCTTGATTTTGCGCCATGGGCAGAATACAGTGGCCTCTTTGTTTCGTGGGTGGGTTGGGTCCAGCTAACGTGATGTCTTTTGCTGTTATTTTGAGTTGAAAATTTTGTTTTGGGGCATTGTTGTCATGCCCCTCCCCCTCATGTCATTTCATGTAAAAGTTTTATGTCTATTTTTGTATCTATTGTATATTGTAAAATTTTTATGTACATTTAGGTTGTTTTTAGGTCTCCATAAATCTTTGGGGTATTTTGGTACATGGCGGATTGAGTGTTGATGGATAAGTTTTTGTGGTGACTGAGAAAAATTGTAACGTATGTTTGGGTCATGATTCGGATTAGCTAGGTATAAGATAGATAATGAAAGACCATCCAGAGTTTTGTTCCACCTCCCTTTTCGGCCTTGTGCCATAAGTAATGTATTAATTACTGAATAAATATCAAACTCTATGGTGTATTTAATGCCGAAATATAAATATTTTGTACGCAATTTAATTTTATTTTTGGGGTTATAATGGTTTATTAGTAGAAGTCTTACTAATTAACCCATGGCTAGGAGAAAAGAGATGAATTCATATCTTTCTCAAGGATAGTTGCGAGTAAATGAATATAACAAACCCAATTGGAATTGGACCTCGGTTCCCCGATTAACGATTCTGAGCAATTATCAATGATACTATCCACAAACCCAAGCTTACAACAACTGGTATTCCTAAATAGTTACCAATCTAGGTACTGACCAGGCTCGACGTTGCTTAACTTCAGTGATTGTACGGGAAACGATGTTTCAATGTGATAATTTTTAGAAAGAAAAAAAATGATTCCAGGGCCACTCTGCCATCACCTACCACCCCACTTTTTTTCTCACCGTCATTTATTTACTTTTTTATTTTTTATTTATTTATTTTTTTTTTTTTCATCGTCCCTTGATCGTTGTGCTGCTCCTGAACAGGAAGAGTGATACGGCCCGGTTTGGGAATCGCAGATTTAAATTAACAATGGATTTAAATTTACGCTATTCTAAATTTGCGCAAATTTAAATTTAAATCTATGCAAATGTAAATTTAAATTTAAAAATTGAAATTTACGCTCCTCTAAAAGGCATCACTGCATTTATTTAGATACAATCTATCCATTCTGCTTTTATGCACTTACTAGCAGTATAGCCCGGCGTTGCTCGGGGGTAATGAAAGCTTTAAAACTAATCCATGGTCCTGGAGCTCAGGCTCAGCCTAAAGAATATTTGTGTGAAGTTTGGTGAGAATCAGATAATAATTGTGGATTTGTATAAAGAACAGACAAACACACACACACACACAAACATCTTGCCTTTTATATATATATATATTATCGATTTTCTGCACTATTGTAAGAACTGCAACCTTGAAATTTCTGAATATAGTTTCTTATGTCTTTGTCTATGAGTCTATCAAATTTGATTAAAATCGGACCACTGCTTCTATAACCTGATTTTTTCGATTGTCGATTTTCGATATTTATCGGGGGTAGCTCGACACAATACCTAGCTAAAAACACTCGCAAACGCTTAAAGTACGACCGTGTAAATTTTCAAGAAAATCGGTTGAGCCGTTTCGGAGTCTATAGGTAATGGATACACACACATACACACACACACACACACACAGACAAAGTTTAAGTTATAAATAAGTTTAGATTTAGATAAAATCTATGCTTTATTGAATGGAACACATTTTGGGTCATATTATTAAAACCAAATCATCATCGTCATCATCATTACCATGATTAGGTGTGGTCGTAGAGACACTGCGTAACTAAACACCTGGCCAGTTTTTTCTGCATATCTGGGTTGACATTCAGAAATGTATGTCCTCCCAACCGGTAAAATAAGCTTAAAAGTATGTTTGACTATTTTACTGGGACCGGCAAAATAGCCCACATTTTTCTTACGTGTGTTTTCCATCTCATAGACCGGCTGCATGTACAACAATTTTTATCCAATTCTCACCAAACTTCACACAAATATTCTTTAGGCTGAGTCTGAGCTCCAGGACCATGGATTAGTTTTAAAGCTTTCATTACGCCCGAGAAACGCCGGGCTATGCTACTAGTTATCTATAACCCGAACATTTAGCAAGTTTTTTGGGGTTATCTAGTACCAATAGAAATTTTAAAAAAAGGAAAAAGAAGGTTATTTTTTAGTCACAACCTTAATGGTCGTTTATCAATTAAAAGAGTTTTGCAATAACAAACTGCGAGTTAAAATTGGAATTTTATTTTTTTGATTGGCGTTTTGTATGTCGCTTTATAAGGACGAGAGTTTTGTAGCAGATTCCTTTGCCAAGGTTATTGTTCTTGAAGGAATTGGCTTTTTTTTAGATTAGTGAATATCTTGAACTATTTTTTCTGTCTAGTATCATTTTTGTATTAACAGGAATGAAGAATACAAATGTTGTTTTTGGAAGAGTGAAAAATCATATATAATAAAATGTTAAGTTTTAATATTGGTATATATTAACGGGGAACGTATTTTAAATTGAGTTTTATAGTATAAATCAAATCTACAACAGTGGCAATATACCTGAAGACCTAAGCAGATCAATTTCTATAGCAATGTCTAAGAAGCCAGGCGCAAAGGAGTGTGAACTCCACCGAACAATCAGCTTAATGAGTCACGCAACAAAATTCATCATCTGAATTCTAATGAATAGAGCGCATAGTAAAATCAGGCCAGAGATAGGACAAGAACAGTGCGGTTTTGTCAAGGGCACTAGAACAAGGAACGCAATATTTATGCTCAGGATGTTCTCAGAAAGGGCAATACAAATGTAGAAGGCCGTGTAGCTGTTTTCATAGACTGCACTAAGGTGTTCGACAAAGTAAGTCCCAAAGACTTGTTAAAAATGCTCGGCAACTTCTGGAAATATATGAGAATAATCAAGAACCTCTACTGGTAGCAAACCGCCTGCATAGGGATAGGAAACGAATTCAGCAGATATCTCAGTTAAGGGCCATACGTGATACACGCTTGGGCGATCATGTCTTGAAAGAGACATGACTGACTGGACAGAAGATTATCCCGCAGTAGGTTGCCATTACTTTCTGCGGTAGACTGGTTGCCAACCAAGGCTATAGAACCCAATCCGTCCTACCACCCAACCTATAACTGGAGGGAGGAGACGGATATACAAAGATAGAAAAGGGGTGTCAGACAAAGATGTGTCTTCTTATCAGATCTATTCAACTTATACAACGAGGCAGTTCTAAGAGAACTAGAAGTTCGACCAGGATTCGTCATTGGCGGTCACAATCTGAACAATATAAGATGCACAGATGATACAGTGCTAATAGGAAACACCGAAAGAAAACTACAAAGCCTCCTACAGAAGGTAGCTAAAAAAAGTGAACAGAAAGGACTAAACGTACGTAAACTACAAGAAAACATAATGCATGGTCATCAGTAAATAGAGGAATCCAAAATGCCAACTACAAGTCTGGGATACTGAAATCAACCAGGTTCAGAAATTTAAATATTTGGGAAGTGTTCTAACGGAGGACGGAAAGTGCGACACTGAAATCCGCAGGCGTATTGGCATAGCCAAGGATGCATTCTAAAGGCTGAGTAGAGTATCGAGAGACAAAACAATTTCGTTGGAAGCAAAGAAGAGAGTACTAGATTGTTATGTGATATCTGTCTTTCAATATGGCAGCGAATGCTGGACAATCTCATCAAAGATGAAGCAGCCGAAATGTGGTTCTATAGAAGGTTGCTGAAGATACCATGGACCAAACATGTTAGCAACGACAAGGTTTTGGAGAGGATGGAAAGAAAAAGGAGACATATTTAACATCAGGAAAGGACAGTTGAAGTTTCTGGAACATGTAATGAGGAAAGGGGGCTTCGAGAATCTGATACTCACATGACAGATAGACTCAAAGAGAAGCAAGAGAAAGCAACGCATGACATATTTGATGAGCTTTAGAAAATGGATGTCAGAGCAGGGTTTGTGAGGAGTAACAAGAGAAAGGCTTTTTAAAGATACAAGGAATAGGGAGTTGTGAAAGGCTATGATCGCCTACGTCCTGAAGAGACGCGGCACATAAAAGAGGTATATAGCTTTCATAAAAGTCTATATATTTTTGTAAACTCCAATCTCGATTCTACTAAATTGATGAAGCATAAATTCTTCCTTTAAGCCGATTTAATTTCGCTCGCTTCTAATAAAAAGGCGTAGGATCTTATGGCATATTTATATAAATATAGGGACATTACTGCTGGTAATTTCTAGACACTGTTTACAGAAATTTTACTTTTGGTTATTTCGTAGCAATTGACTGCTGATTTCTTTTACCGCCTTGTATTTTCTTTTGTTTTCTTTTTTTATTTTTTTGTTTTTTTGTTTTTTGTTTCGTTTTTTTTTTTAGCTAAGATATTCTGATTAAAAACTATTTGTCTCATTTTAATTAGGAATTTTACCACTGGCCAGTTATCGGAACTTTACCACTGATCATTTATAAGAACTATTTATAGTAATTTTACTACTGATCATTTCCTATCAATTGACTTCTGTTTTTAGTTTGTTTGTTTAATTCCTTGATTTTTTAAGCTAGGATGTTCCATATAGGCTATTTGTCTCATGTAAATTAAGAAATTCTACCATTTGTAATTAATCGGAACTTTTCTCCTGATCATTTATAGGAACTATTTATAGGACATTTACCACTCCCCATTTATAACTTTTCGTAGGAATTTTACTACTGGTAATTTATATGAACTTTACTGTAGTCATTTATAGGAAATGTTTATTGGAATATTAACACTAGTCTTTTATATGAACTTTCCCACTGGTCATTAATAGGAACTGTTTATAGGAACTTTATCAGTGGTCATTTATAGAGACGTTGCCACTGGTCATTTCCCAGCTAATGTCTGTCGAATTTGTTTAGCTCCTTGGTTTTTTAAAGATAGAATATTCCATATGAGCTACTTGTCTCTTCTTAATTTGAATGAGAACCAGCAAATAAACCCACCTTACACGTGTGCGTTCATTTACAACCCTCTGTCGCGCCCTTATCTCCAAGGTTATGAGTCCAACGAACAAGCGAAAAGATATAATCCTGAGCCACTTGTTAACAATAGCTTCCAACTCAATATCAAATACGTACATTACGATGAAACCTAATAAACTATACAAGCCTCAATGATATCCACCTACATATTTCTCTGTCCAGCCGTAATCTGTCACTCTGTTGACAACTGCCTATCTTACTTATCATTACTAGTTTCTCAATAACCCACTCTCTCAATCTCTCTTTTTTTAAATTATCTCTATCTCATCATGTTTAAATATATACTAAAATAGTACCTGTCAAAAGGGTACTCCATGTAGGATCACCATGGGGGTGAAAGTAAATATCGAAGGAAGTATCTGTGAGCTGCGTGAAAAATATCACACACACACACACACACACACACACACACACACACACACACACACACACACAAATGGAAAACTTATCTTAGCTGAAGCATTCCATCATATGAGGCACTATATCTAGGCAAATGCTTCACGCCGGCTAAGATAAGTTTTCCTTTTGTTTTTATTCATACTCTACATTACAGATATACTCTATCTATAATTTTTACGCACACACATATTTATATATATAAGAAGAAATTCTTCTTCCAGACAACTATTATTGCAAAGGGTAAATATTTCATGTCGATTGAATTCATTCATCGTTTTTTAGCACATGTGGGTGTTGTAAATATAAAAAAACATCCAAAATTAATTTTCATTTAATATATATATATATATATATATATATATATATATATAGTCATCCGTAGACAGATCTGTTTCGCTGTATCACAGCTCATCAGTACGGTTAGACATCCATTGCTTTTTACCCAGGATTGAACCCGACCAAATTGGCGTCAGTCGGCGATTCTACCTCTGGGCTATGGGCGTTCGGTAGAGGAAGGCAGACTTTTTAGCGTGTATATTGTCATTATACCCGCCCAATAGCCAGAGTGCTCTAATCCATTACTGAATGAGCGATATATATATATATATATATATATATATATATATATATATAGAGAGAGAGAGAGAGAGAGAGAGAGAGATAGAACCAACTAAAGAAATGAACTGATAAGCTAATTTAATTTATTGCCTTTTCATATCCTCAAAATTCTAAAACGTATTCTCTTTACACAATTTTGCCTTTCTTTCCAACCTGAAAATGCCAAATTTAACACATGTCGTCAGCGAAACGCGTCGTTAAAAAGCTTTTACATTTTGTCTCATTACCTCCATATCCTCATCCTTGTCCACGTCTCTGCTCGCAATTGAGCGATAAGGAAATCTTACTCGATTTGGAACTAGAATTTTAACATTGAAATCCTTCATTCACGCCATAATGTGACTAAATATTTCGATTTTATTCTAGGAATGAGAAACACAAACATATTTAAATATTTGTCATATCAAAATATTTGCTTGAATAAATTTTACTTTTTATAAGTTCTTCTGTATTCATGCACGTGATGTATAGTTCGAGATTACTGACATAATTTAAAGAAGTGTCTGTGATGTAATTGATCATGACCTGGCATCTCGACTTCAGTCACTTTCTCATCGACGTGACGTGCCTTCTTTCTGTCTTTTCTAGAAATATTTTCATAGGAATTCATCTGATGAGCTGTTTTTCTTAGTGCCTTGACTACATGAATTTATGTGTGATACTAGATTGGCAATTAGGTCTCACTGTTTTATTGTTGAAGTAGCTAGATGTGGCTGTATGTTCTATTCTAATAGTTTCTTCTCTTGCAGTTTTCACCTCTGGCACTCTCTTCCTATTTCTTTCTTCCCTGTCAATTACAATCTTCGAAAATTTAAATCGCCAATCGCTACATTCTGTCTTTCTTTTTCTTTTGTTCCCTATCCTCACTTCTCTTCACTAAAGTTTTCTCATTCTCTTTCCCTCTCAGTAAATTATTGCCTCCTAGTGACCTTATCACCTTGCTTGGGGTGAAATGATTAAAAAAAATGGAAATCGTTTTTGTTTTTATTTATTTTCGTTGCCCGACAAACAATTTCGTGGATTTCAACATTATATCAGTAAGTCAGTTAAGTACCATACATGCTACAAGTTTGGGAAATCATGTCTCTTTCGATCATTGAATGACTAGGCAGAAGATTTTCCCACAGTAGGTTTCCATTTTTTTCTGTGGTTGACTGGTTACCAACCAAGGCTATAGAACCCAATCTGTCCTGCTATTTAACCCATAGCTGGAGGGAGAGGAGATGGATTAATACTTTTCCAAAAGGTATTTGCACGTAAGGGAATGCAATGAATTCAAATGGAATTCGAACTCGGCTCTCCGAGTCAATATTCATTACATCACCTCATACATCACATTATATAATCGATAAAACCTCTCAAACGATGTGGTCTTTTTTTGAAAAAAGCATCATTCAGATATAAAAGTTATCTCCCTTAAATCTGTTTTTACTTTCACTTTCAATTCTTTCGACCATTTATTAAGCTTAGCAGAGACACCAGTGTGTGTCAGGTCGATTACTATCCGATTTGTCGTTGCATTTAACGTAACTGTTCCTGAATCTTCTTGACTCTACCTCTGACAGACATTACCTTTCTAGCCTTCACAGAGATAAAAAAATGTTTACACGGCCTTTTGGGTGATAAATTGTTTTTAAACCATTGCTGGAACGCCGCAAGCCTATTGCTACTCTATCATTATTTCAATGGCAAATATTCAGAAATGTTGCATTCCTTACTTTGACTAGTGAAGACATTTACCATGTATAAAGAGGCGAACCATCCCCATTCCATTTGTGATCTATTGGTAAGAAGCAAATTCTGCCCTTTCGAATAGCCGCTACTTTGTGGAAGACACTCCTGAGTGGATGGCGAACCATCCCCATTCCATTTGTGATCTATTGGTAAGAAGCAAATTCTGTCCTTTCGAATAGCCGCTACTTTGTGGAAGACACTCCTGAGTGGATGCTCCCACAATCTCTACAATCTTAACCTCTTCAAGTCTAGAGAAGTCCTTTATCTATATCACATATCTTGGCAATATGTATTTAATTCCTTCTCACACAACCACCTCATTTAGTAACCAACTACTTTAAGTGGCTCGTTGGCCTTTAATTCTGTTAATATTCAGTAAAAAGAAAATCTAATTCCTAGGGCAAATCTTCTGATGATGCTGAGACCCCAAATTAAAAATCTACCATTTGCGGAGCGGTGTTGTTGAATTATCCATCGATTTCTACGCAGTACCACATTCTTCCCACTCTTAAGTTTTGTGGATCATGTCCCGACTCGAAATTTATTCTGAAGATATCTTTTAAATGAACTGTTAGTGGCACGCCTTCATTCCTCTTTTCCTTTCGTTTCAAACAACCCAACTTCCATTTGAATTTAATACCAGATTATTTTTTTTAGATAGAACGCGATATTGTTATTTATTCTTGGGTTTCTATGGACATCGATTCTGCAATTTGTCTTTCGAAAATAATCTGTTGTATTAAATATGATTTATTTTTGACAGGATACAATTTAGAAACAAATCAGTTTTTATTTGTTCCCATAAAAACACCTCCATTTTTCCATCTGAATCCGATCAACCATGTTTTATGTTTTAAGTTCAGTTATTCTCGATATTAAGATAATGACTCAACTATCGAGTGTTTTACCCGAAAAAAAATCAGATGAAAAAGTTGTAAAATGCCAGCCTTTCGATTCCTGAAGAATGTCTAAAGCAGGAAGAATGCATATGATATACTAGAATTGAAAGAAATAAAATTTAAAACTTAAATCCAATGCACAATAAATAGAAAACTTTCAATATTTTTATATATTTATTAAAGATAGTGGTGTCATAGTGGTTATCGTCACATAAAATAAGACTGGCGATTTCGCTAATGCGTTCAAATACGCTTTTGCACAAAAAGGTACGATACCATTTCTTTCTCCCCAAAACTAAGGGATTACTACCATGGCAGACTGGGTTCTTTAGCTTTGGTTGGCAACCAGTCTAGAAGAAAGACAACTTTGAATGCCTAGTGTGGTTAGGCTGCAGTCACGCTCCAACGAGGAACCAGTAGCGTTAACATCAATTTTAACAGCTCATTTTTATTGAAGATATTCTTTTCAATTTTTGTTAAAATCACATCCTTGTATCAATAGTAAATAAATATGCAGGGATGGTTTATAAGGGCACCACCCAAAACTTACATGATCAGAATCAGAAAGCTGATCTTGCTGAACCTGCACGCACAGCTTAGTGGTGGAGGAACTGGACTTCAAAATCCAAATAAGTAACGTTCCATTATCACAAAGCAGAACTGAGTTCCCTCCAGATATGATAAACGGTAGTACTTCCAAAACTTCTCCTTGCCTGGAACGTCTGTTGGGACTCAAGATCAGCCAGACCTCAAGTGAGACTCGTATATATAAGCCATCGTGAGCGATGATTTGAGAACGTCATTTTTAAGCAAGAAATGAGAAGCATAAGTTTGGTAAAAATTAGGCTGACTGTTAATATTTATTGATGTTAACCCTACTAATTTCTTTTTGGCGCATAAAACCTTAGCCTCACTACACTTTGATTTCTCTAGAAATTAGGGCTTTACGGGTTGGAGATGCGAGACCCTTGCCACACCGATGCACAATAGCTAACTCCCTTTAACTTTCTAGAAAGTATCTGAATCCCCTATCATGCACTATCTCTACAACGAGTGAGACCCTGCCGTCAAAAATGACGGCAAAATACTTGAGAGGATTATTATATATATGTATTAGGACCGTGAATAAGTTCCCGATAATTTTTCATGAAAAATCATGTTTTATTTATAAAAATTAGTAAGAAACATGTCCATCGCTAGACACTACTGTTTCCCATCTTTCTGACAGCATTTGAATTCCACGTCAGAAAAAATGACATATCCTTTGATGCTAACCACAAGTCGACGTATTTTTAGCATCTTCATAAGAATTAAAGTGCTGCTCAGCCAAGTCATGGGCCATCGATCAGAATGAGTGATAATCGGATGGAGCAATGTCTGGTGAATACAGTGGGTGGGGTCAGTCAGTCAGTTAAGTGCCATACGTGATACACGCTTGGGCGATCATGTCTCGAAAGAGGCATGACTGACTGGACAGAAGATTATCCCGCAGTAGGTTGCCATTGCTTTCTGCAGTAGACTTGTTGCCAGCCAAGGCTATAGAACCCAATCTGTCCTGTTATTTAACCCATAACTGGAAGGAATAGACGGATTAATACCTTTCCCAAGGGTATTTGCACGTAAGTGAATGCAATGCATTCGGCTGGAATTCGAACTCGGATCTCCGATTTCACGTTCCGAGCCGATATCCAATGCACCACAACGCACATCCGTGGGTGTAGAACTTACAATTTAAGCATTTCCAATTAGGTTTTCACACGTTTTCCAATATGTGGTCTAGCGTTCTCATGTTGCCAATCATTTTGTCGTGTCTCTGCTTGTACAGAGGCCGTTTTTTCTTCAATGCTCGACTCAAACGGATCAATTGTAGTCGACAGCGATCTCCAGTGGTGGTTTCAGTCGATTTGCCTCTAATTCTTCGTCTTCAAACTTTGTCGGTGCGCCAGAGCGTTCTTTATCTTTAACATTAAAATCATAATTTTTTAAGCATAAACCAATGTCTGCATGTTGTTTCCAGTAAAACATGGCTGAAGTAAGTCTCAACAAGAATGCTTTGTGTTTCTTTTGAATAAAATAGTACAGTAAAAATCCCCGCAAATATACTTTCTTTGGCATAAAATACGACATGACGCTATGAAAAATAAAGTGGTTTACATTTCGGTGAAATGACATACACTGAATTTCAAGCTTGTTTATAGTTGTGTTACAATCGAAAACTACACCCGCGCAATTCTGAGGACGTCATCTATTGGAAAACAGTGAGAACTTATTCAAGGTATATATATATATATATATATATATATATATATATTATTTATTATAAATTATATTTTAGAACATGTACATAATCATTCTATATATATCCGCTACAAAGGTACGATTGTTTCGACATTGAAACTTCAATATCTCATCAGACGGTGTGAAGCGGATATATTTAGAATGATTATGTACATGTTCTAAAATATAATTTATAATAAATATTCACAGCTCTATATATTATATATCGAGCACTGTTTTAAATTAATGTTTTGGACGTTGTAAGAATTCTTTCTTCGTTCTGTATTCACTCAGATATATATATATATATATATATATATATATATATATATATATATATATATATAACAAATACACAACGGTATTTATTATAATATAGAGGATATATATTTTTTTAAAAACTCGGCGACATAATTATTGCAAAATTATAAAATAATAAATTAATGTTAAAAAGCAAGCATGCCACAAGAGCTTTTATACCAGGTAGTAAATTTGGATAACCGGTAGTTAAAAAAAAGGAACTGAGCCGACACACTCTCTCTCTCTCTCTCTCTCTCTCTCTCTCTCTCTCTCTCTCTCTCTCTCTCTACATGGGCGTGACAGAAGGGACATATATATATATATATATATATATATATATATATATATATTGTGTGTATTTTGGCAGCATTTTTTCATTAATGCAGGTTTCATTGAATAATATAGACAAGTTTTGTATATTAATTTTGTGTAGGATCCGTTCATACCGTCTGATATACTTGATGGTGATGTCGTTAAAAGACAACAAAAAATCACAGTATTTGTTGAATTTTTTATCGGGTCTAAGCTTTCGGCTCACATAAGCCATTATCAAAGAGTAAATATTAACACACAGTAAACATAGAACATTTAAGCTATTAACAATAAAGATAATTGAATTGAAAATATAAGTCCATCCCTACCATGGCGGATGGCCGAAGACAGTGACAAAATAGTGGTGTTGTGGTCCCTGGTCTGATTACAGACATTTGAGTACGTTGTTGGAAATATCGAAATTGATTGTATTCAAACCAGGTTTAAATTGTTTAATGTAGAGTGCTTCGAGGATTTTTAGTTTCTGCTTATTATTTTCTTGTTTGAGTATGTACGTGTTATCAACGAGCGGTTTTCTCAGAAGTGTGCGTTGATAACCGTGTTGTTCTAAATGACGAAATATATTTGAATTTTTATTTAAGTGCAACGTCAGACGCCGTGAGAGCGAATTTGTGGTGTGGCCGATATAGATATTATTGAGGTTGTTAGAGATACATTCTCTAAATGGACATATGAATTTATATACTACATTGGTTTTTTGCAAATCACTAACGGTGGGGGAAGAGTCGTTGCGGATAAATGAATTAGATGTAGTGGATTTAGTGTAATATATAATGAACTTAATTCTTTTGTTAGAGTCTGTCGGAGAAATATTAGTATTTATGAGTTTTTTTAGGATGTTTTCATCTAGTTGGTAGTATATAAATGTAGTATATAAATTCATATGTCCATTTAGAGAATGTATCTCTAACAACCTCAATAATATCTATATCGGCCACACCACAAATTCGCTCTCACGGCGTCTGACGTTGCACTTAAATAAAAATTCAAATATATTCCGTCATTTAGAACAACACGGTTATCAACGCACACTTCTGAGAAAAACGCTCGTTTTATTGGTTGGATAAAGCAAAAGCTTCCAGGCTGCCTTGTGAAATTTTGCAAAGTAATAATAACAAAAGAACCATTCTAATTTCATTTAGAATTATCCACTTGGCAATAAATACTAAAAATAGTATGAAATACGTCATTTTTTTTTTCAAAAAACTGGGATGGCCTAATAATTATGGCCGGTAGTGTACATTCTGCTCTTAGGTGCTTGTCGTATTAGCAACGTTCTCTGAATTACTAACTAAACTCTTTAACAAAACCACGGGCTTAGGCCGTTCTTATTTTGTTGTTCATGACAAGAGTCATCTTGCATTAGTAATGAATAAGGAGATCTAAACTTATTTATAAATGGAACTGTGTGTGTGTGTATGCGTGTGTGTGTATGTGTGTGTGTCCGTTACCTATAAACTCCGAAACAGCTGAACCGATTTTCTTGAAAATTTACACAGTTGTACTATAAGCGTCTGCGAATGTTCTTAGCTAGGTTTTGTGTCGATAAATATCGAAAATCGATAATCGAAAAAATCGGGTTATAGAAGGAGTGGTCCGATTTTAATCAAATTTGATACACTCATAGACAAAGACATAAGAAACGATATTCAGAAGTTTCAAGGTTTCAGTTCTTACAATAGTGCAGAAAATCGATTATATATATGTATATAAAAGGCAAGATGTGTGTGTGTGTGTGTGTGTGTGTGTGTGTGTGTGTGTGTTTATCTGCCTGTATGTCTGTATTTTTTCAGCCCTTTTATTTTAGTTTTTGCTTCGAGTTTGGCTCTAAGTACGTATAATTATAGTTCTTAGTCTCAGCCATGATACCATTTACTCAGAGGACTTATTTAGCCTTCAAAAAACTTATTTGATATCGATACCAGGAAATCAAAATCTGACTTACATCCATTCATTTATCTTCCAGTCTACGGTTTCGCTTTAACTGAAAACAACTATTGCTTTTTAGTCTTTCGTGCCAACGTCCAAAGAGTCTGAGCTCCAGGACCATGGATTAGTTTTAAAGTTTTCATTACACCCGAACAACGCCGGGCTATGCTGCTAGTTATAGAATAAACCTGCCCTGAGCATGAAAAGTGGAATGAGTAACGCTCTACCGTCATGGACTGAATAAAGAGTGCGATTCAAATTTCCAAGAGAGTTACCAAATGTGAAAAACCTACAGAAGGCCGAAGGGTACAACGACCGAAAAGTTGTGACTGTAACAAGCAAAAAGAGGTCAGCAGTTCGAATAAATTTAGCTTGGTATAGCAAAAACTGCTAGAGATGTGCATCTATATATGTAAACAGTAATCAGTAACGCCCAATGTGCCTACAGAAATTCAAAGGTTGACAAAATAAAAACTGCGAAACATCACTTGACATTTGAACACAATTCTTCAGCAGAAGGAAAAATGCCCATTGCATAAAGGAAAAGGTCAAGTGTGTACATGGTACGCGGTAGTGTGTTGTTTTTGATAAGCAGCCTTTGGCATGTGTTGACCTATTGCATATAGCCTATTAGAATCGATCTGGAAAATATGCACAAAAATTATTATTTTTTTCTTCTGAAAACAAAGCATATAGACGCACACCTATAGACCTATGTGTTCCTAGATACGTATTCTTTGGCGCACACTCGTTATCATACAGATACGCGTAGGAGTGATATTACGCTAAAAATGGCGTCTATAAAATGTTCGGCTTCTTTAAATAATTGCTGAATATAAAATTGCTTAGGGTTTTATGTCATTCAGAAATATAAAAATACCAAGCAGGACTTTCTGTAATTTTTTATCTTTATTTTTATTCTATTTTTATTTCTATTTCGAATATGTGTGTGTGTGGTAGTGGGAGGCTAGCTTCATCGTTGATATCTTTTTTTTTTTTAAATACTTTGACCAGTTCATTCAGTTGCTTCCTTCACGTACCATTTCTTCCTGTGCAGACTCTTCTTTCAGTTTGTTAACCGCATTGCATTGTGGGTAAATCATTAATTCGGTTAATCAATTTCAGAAGCAGAACTTTACGAAATACCCTATCATAAATAATAATGAACATCGCGCCTAACGTAGAATAATGTTTAGAATGTTATTTCTTCAAATTATTCATTAGTTCTGAATGTTTGGGTCTCATTAAAAACACAAAGAGGAAAATTTTAAAATATTTTTTATGTTATGGAGAAAAAGTCTTGATCGAAATGTTCTCGAATAAAAGTTTTTCTTCATCTGAAAACCTGCACCCGGAGATCCCCATCAAACTTTTACCGACCGGACAAATCACACCACGATGTATTTCGATGTCTTTTTCCGTCGGTATGAACAAAAGCAGTAAAAGGCGTGTTGCACACTCACAAGGGAACAGAAGGGGAAATAACGCTACGGCGAGAAATGAAAGCCCGACTTATGTTTCCAGTATTTGGTTATTTACTTATGGATGTGCAATGGATATCGGCTCGGAATGAGAAATCGGAGGGCCGAGTTCAAATTTCAGTTGAATTCGTTGCATTCAATTATGCGCAAATGCCCTTGGGAAAGGTATTAATCCATCTCATCCCCCTCCAGCTATGAATATCATACAAGATTGTGTTCTCTAGCTTTGGTTTACCAGTCTACTGCAGAAAAAATTGCAACCTACGAGATAATCTTCTGCCTTGCCAATCATGGATCAAAAGAGACATGATCGACTAAGCGTGTATCATAAATGGTACTTAAATGACTGACATATATTAATATGACATAGTATTTTGACACCTGAAACATCTTTGCTGTTATTTCTCCCTTCGTTCCCGACAGACTAACGGACCCTATCTTCTCTTCGGCTTTTTTTCTTTCTCTCTCTCTCTCTCTCTCTCTCTCTCTCTGACTGTCAACTCTCTCCTATCGCTCCTCTACTTTTTCTACTTTACCCGTAAATCTGGCTCTTCTTCTCCGACTGATGACGCGTCACCCCGTAGCAGCTGGTACGTAACTTCCTTCTTTTTACTCTTTGCACTGACCAAAAAAGCTGCTTGTAACTAATTTGTTCTTAATCTTTGACCAAAAACTCCCTACCGGCTGTTCGTGTGGCTCTTGATTTCGAAATTCCTTTCTGTCCATTTGTCTATTTGTGAACAGCGAACGGAGGCTTTGAAGATTTCAATTGTAAGTTTTACTCTCTACATAGACATAAAACTTTAATATCATATAAAATAATTTTACCTCCACTTTACAATGTAGGAATCCTGATCATGGCTGACTCCACATTTGCGAATTTATTTCGGTAAACCGTTTGGAAAAGTTTGAAAATTAAAAAAAAATATTTTAGAATGTTTCTTAGTTGAATTGCATGCATTTACTCGCAAATACTCTTGGGAAAGATATTAATCAATCTCCTCTCGCTCCAGCTATGGGTTGGATAGCAAGACATATTGGGTTCTATAGCTTTGGTTAGCAACCAGTCTAACGCAAAAAAGACATGATCGCCCAAGCGTGTATAACGTACTGACTGATAAATAGCAGGACATATTTGATTCTATAGCCTTTGTTGGAAAACCAGTCTATCACGGAAAGTAATGGCAACCTACTGCGGAGAAATCTTTTGCCTAGTCGGTCATGTCTCGAAAGAGACATGATTGGTCAAGTGCATATCACGTATAGCACTTAACTGACTGACCTTACCTCATAACTTGAACGCCTGGTATAGAAACATGCTTAACAAGCTGATTGTGAAGTCTATTGAGAGTACAGTGAGTTCGATTCTCACTTCTTTGCATCGGTGTTCTGGCCTTTTAGCAACCTAAACTTAGTAAACATCGCGCCTATCGTAGAATATTTATTTGGGGTTATTTCCTCAAATTATTCATTAGTTCTGAATGTTTGGGTCTCGTTAAGTATCCTAATAATACACTTCAATCAGGGTTTCAGTTTGAACAAATTTCAAGCTTATAATAAAGTCCAGGTTTTATGCAGTTCTATAGATCCATAAGCCCCAGTTGTCAACAACACATCCTGTAGGATGGAACTGAGTGTCTTCTTGGGAAATTGATGCCATCTCTAGCTTTTGCACGTCGTCGAGTTAGAGAGATTTATACACACATTGGGTTCAATATTAATAAACGATGTAGTCGCTCCTTAGGTCAGTAAGTAAATTTGAGACAGGGAAGAACGTAAGGAGAGGTGAAGGGAGGCAAACGTAGTAGCCGCTTGACTTAAGTCAAGGGGATATCGATGACACTCTTCTTCTGAGGTCTGCCTGCTGGGTGCTTTCTGTCTCGGCTTTTTATATCTGCTTTTTGGATCAAAAGCAGTTCGTTTGGGATTTCACATTTGTATTTGATTCTGGGCTTCCTATTGGCTGATAAATACAATTCGCGTAGGTTCGTGAAATGGAAATTTAATATTTGATTGATTTTTATTTTTCAACCGGAACATCTGCGCGGATCTACCTGCGCAGAGACGACTTTTGTTCATTTGCTTTTTGGTCGGTATAGAGCAAACATCCGGTCCCTCGCTTTTGCTCGGTATCACCACAAAGTGTCAGCATTTGGGTTCAATATTAATAAACGTTGAATCAATTTAATACTTAGAAAAAATTTACTTTACATTGAATAAATAAGTTTTGAGAGATGTATATGGGAAAACGATATATCAAGAATAATTTTATGGAGAAAACTGTAACAGTGGAAAAGGTTTTCGTGTGACGCCTTTCTTCGGACTAAAGTGATGTTTACGTTGATAGGCACGAGGGAAAAGAGACGTTAAGAATTTTAAATTTAAGATTTCTTTTAATATTTGCTTTGAGTATTTAATTTAGTTTCTTTTCTTTTTGTTCATGTTTCCATCAATTGTTATTAAATATTCTACATTGTGATAATAGAAATGATGATTAATTGTGTTAAAACAAAGTAAAATACTGTCCTAAAAAGCATAACACGATTCAAAATTGTCTTTCTTGTTTTGTTTTGTTTCGTTTTTTTTTCTTTTTTAAGCTTAGTTTTA
>JBBBDQ010001752.1:807500-957500 GCA_037127315.1 Ascarosepion bandense | reverse complement strand
AAATTGCGAATGTTCTACTGCTCTGAACACCTAACCGTAGCACAAGATGGGCTGGTCGCCCAGCAGCCATCTACATTAATCAGCTATATTATTACACAGAATGCCACTCTAATGACCTTCCGACCTTGATGCAAAAGCGTAATGGTTGGTGTGATAGATTCAGGAAAGTTCGGGCGTCCGCTCTCGTGTTCACCACTTAAAAAACTGACCTTGTGTCACAACTCGCTCTAGTGGGGGAGTGGGTAAACATTCCTTTAACCCGCAAGCATGGCGGGAATATCACTAGTACGCAGGGGATTATTGGGAGTGAAAGAGAAAGAAAAGACTGATTATAGGGAGGGTTGAAGAAAGGATAAAAAATAGACGGGATTCAAGAAGATAGAAGGTGATGATTGACGTTGCATTTAATTTTTTTAAGATTGTAGTTGTCATGGGAACAATTAAACGGAAGGTAGTTCCACAGATGGGGAGTGCAAGAAGAAGTGGCGGTTGTATTCAGCTATGTCAACAGTAAACAGCTGAGACCTAGACGCCAATCTAGTAACACGCTTAAAGTTCTTCAGAGTAGTTGCCATGAAGGAAATTGGTGGTAATTAGCTAGTCTTGCTCAGCCAATAACAACAGCATAAATACAAATTTTGAAAGTGTCCTCAGAACACCGTCAAAAGTATTCCAAGAAGAATTGAGGAGCGTCTCATGGCAAAAAGGAAGCCCAGGTCGATACTAGAATCAGTCAGTTAAGTGCCATACGTGAAACACGCTTTGGGCGATCATGTCTCGAAAGAGACATGACTAACTGGGCAGAAGATTATCCCGCAGTAGGTTGCCCTTGCTTTCTGTTGGTAAACTGGTTGCCAGCCAAGGCTATAGAACACAATCTGTTCTATTATTTAACCCATAACTGGAGGGAGGAGACGGACTAATACCTTTTTCCAAGGGTATGTGTGCCTAAGTGAATGCCATGAATTCAACTGGAATTCGAACTCCCAGATTTGTCGTTCCGAGTCGATATCCACTGTGCCACAACGTAGGGAGTTCAGTATAGTAAAAACGGTAGATCTAAAATTAAATAAACTTAATCACTAGAAACATTGCTTCTATATTGCAATTTTAATAACATCTGAATTAAAAATAAATGAAACGAAATAACTTTTTTAGCATGCTTTCAAAGGTTTTACAAATTAGATATTACCAATAATGTTGTAAACGCCATATATATATATATATATATATATTAATCATTTCACCCCGAGCAAGGCAGAAATGCCACTGATGAGCGGGGGGCTACGTAACTGTAAAAAGATTAATTAGAAAAGAGTGGGGAGTACAAACTAGTTAGTAAGGAGCAATAGAAAGCTGAGAATGCAGGTGCGATGACAGATACATACGTGGAGAGAAAGGGAAGGATATACGGGCGTGGGGAGAGAGCTAGAGTCCAGTGGTTAATAGATGAGTATTGACATTGCATTTAAATTTCTGGAGGTTGTAGCCGTCAGGAAAGCAAGAATATAGGAGCGAGTTCCACAAGCGGGAAGTGCGAGAGAAGAAACTACAGGAGTAGAATTGTCGTCTGCATTTGGCTAACCTGACTGTGGGACCCAGTTGCCAGTCTGGTTGCACGAGTAAACACCTGTTGATGAGGCATCAGTGAATTAAGTTCGTCCGAGCAGAAGCCATGAAAGTATTTATAGAACAGACAAAGGGAGGCCACATTTCGACGGTGGGGAAGTGGCTGCAGTCGAGCCGCCATATCAGTACCTATCACATTACAGACTCTCCTTTGGAGCCTGTCGAGAACACTGAGGAGAACGGCAGGGGCGCCTGACCATAAATGGCAGCAGTACTCCATGCACGGACGGATGGTTGACTTGTATATATGCAGGATGGATTCAAGCGGAAAAAACATCCTGGATCGACACAGTGACCTAACCTTCTTAGCAGTGGATTTAGCTATGAATTCAATATAGTGGTTCCATTTGAGGTCCGAGGAGAGGGTAAGGCCGAGGAGGCGTTGTGTGTTGCTCTCAGGGAGAATCGCTTGGTCCATGCATATGGGAGACAGGAGAAGTTGCCTTTGATGGTTGACAGACAACAGCTTGGTCTTAGACACATTGAAGTTGACAAGCCACTTCTTGCTCCAATTCACCACAGAGTGTAGATCCCGTTCAAGGTCAGCAGCGAGATTATGTCTGTCTGCCACGACAGGTTTCTTACTGGTGCGGGAGTATATTGTGGTGTCATCTGCGTAGATGCCTACTTGGGAACTGATCTCATCTAGGAGGTCGTTGATGAAAATAAGGAAGAGCGTCTGGCCCAGGATAGAGCCCTGTGGGACACCAGCATTCGTGCTGTAGGATGAAGTTGCATGCCCATTCAAAACGACCTTCATTTTGCGGTTATTTAAAAAAGATTCGATTAGGTCAAGCAGGCGACCGGTAATACCGTAACCCCGTAGCTTGCATAGGAGGCCAGAGTGCCAAACCCTGTCAAAAGCCTTGGAGATGTCCAGAGCAACCACGCGAGCCTCGTCAGACTCATCAAAGGCCTGAAGAATGTACTCCGTTACGGTTGTTAGCAAGTCGGCCGTGGACCTGGCAAAGCGGAAGCCATATTGCCTGTCAGAGAAGAGTTTGTGGGCAGTAAGATGTTGAACTATTTCAGCATTGATTATGGCCTCGAATACTTTCCCGAATATCGGATGTGTGTGTATCTGTATTATTACTATTATATATATATATTGTAATTGTTTTATTACGATGGTTTATAAAATCATTATATCACTACACAAGATTTTTCATGTTTCAGAACAATACTGTTTATTTTCATGTGATATGTTAAAATGATGATATAAATGATTTATTTTGAATATATAAGATGAATTCATGGTTATTTTGAAAATTAGGGAGTGTTGGAAAAAATGCTTTAGGTGTGGCAATATTGTTCAATCAAAAATGAGAATTAGGTAAATATGGAGTTTTAAGATCTCGGTCACGAAAGGAAGCAGGTTGGCCTGCTGTCTAGACATGTCACTTTTTAATTTTCTTTGTATAAGATACATAGTGGGACTATAGTTTTTAAATTGGTAGACATCAATTTTTAACAGCAGGTTGGATTTTTGTTTAGTTTTTTTTTTTTTTAATTAGATTTTCTGCTACCTCATGTGTAAAGGGGCTGGAATGTTTTACTTTTAAATTAAAATTAAATAATTATGGTATACTTAGGTATATTGCAGCATAAAAAAATAAGTATTGTGTAGGTCATTTATTTTAGTAAAATAATTTTTATTTTTAAAGTTATATTGGAGTTTAAGTTATAAATAAAACATTGTAATTAATTAAATTTTAAAGAATATTATTTTGTCCGAGTGGAACCACACAATACTTATATAGCTGAATAGGTAACTAATAATTTTTAACAGCAGGTTGGATTTTTTTAATACTTCATGAATAGAGGGGCTGGAATGTTTAGGTTAGAATTAGGATTACATAATTATGTTGTATTAAAGTATATTGTAGTTAAGAAAACTAATTAAGTATTGTGTGGGTCCTTTATTTTAGTAACATGATTTTTAATTTTTAAGTTATATTAAAGCATAAGTTATGAATGAAACATTGTAATTATTTAAATTTAAAAAAAAGAATTATTTTGTCTGAATAAGATACATTGTGGGACCATACATTATTTAAATGGACAGATAACAATCTTCAACAGCAGGCTGGACTTCAGGGATTTTTGTCTTTTTTTTTTTTTTTTAAATTAAATTTTGTACTACCTCATAAGTAAAGGGAATGAAATGTATAGTTTAGAATCAGGATTTAATAATGATGGTATACTAAGTTATATCATAGTTTAGAAAAGCAATTATCATTTGTTTTGGTAAAATCATTTTCAAATTTTAACTCATATTGGAGCATAAGTTATAAATGAAACATTGCAGTTAATTAAATTTTAAAGATTTTTTTCTTTTTTAGATTTTATAATTAAAGGGGTGTAATGTTTATGTTAGACAAAAACTGGTGAAGTTAAGATAGCCACTCAATTGCTCCTTGTCGTCGTATCTACCTCAGCTTAAAAAAGGTGGGTGCTACTTTTGCCGCATCTATATAAGGCTGGTGTGACACGATAACTAGACATATATGTATTTTATTATAATAGATTAAAATAGAAAATAGATTAGAATAGAAAATAGTTTAAAAACATATTTAACAAAAGTGAAAAAGAAGAGGAAAAAAATAAATAAATAAACGCTTTTTCTTTTATAAGGAAAATTGTCCTCCGGTAAATATTTGACTCAGTGATGAAGTTCAGCAGGTAGGTTTTCGATGACCTGATCAAAGGCTGTCCTTTATTGTATCTTGACCACACATTAAGACTTTTCCGGCGGAAGCCTTATTAAGATAAAAAAAAAAAGATAACTGAAATTTCAGACTTACAGTCGCCGGTGTTTGTCACCGGTGGTCTAAAGCATTTCCGGATTTCCGGATTCATATTAAATAAATAGAGACAGTTAACAAGTGAGTCAGTTAAGTTAAGACGAGTTAAGTTAAGAAAGGAGTTCAGCCGGGTGCGAGCTTGAAGTAAGAATCTCCGTTCGTCGTTTCGTTCAGTTTGGGTTTGTTGATCTCCATTAATTAGAGTTAGAGCTGTGTGTCACATTCGCCTGCCCCAACCGACAAGGCTAACTCTAAACGAATAAAGCATCCTTTTCAACTCATCCAAGTTGTGGAAGTTCGTTCCTTATAGTCAATCTTGTACCCCCAGCTGTCCGGCCGACATTTTCAACAATCTTCCAGCAACATCACAGCGTGGAGAACGGCCACCGGAGAAAATTGTTAGGACGGACCTTTGGGGTCGTACACTGGCGTTGAAAATCGCTTTTCGGGCCATGCTCAAAGAGTAATATTTGTGTCATGATCAATGATTAGAATCTGTTCTCTTATCAAATATTTTAGAAGGTGCCTTGTTCTGGGAATTCCAATGCACTAAGAGAAGCGTTTTCAGTGTAATATCAATGCCGTGTCACCGTGATCTTGGGAATTGGACATTTTTTGTCCTTAAAGTGTATAGTAATTCTATAAGTCACATCCTACCTTAGTGGAGAGGTCAAATGAAATTACTATGAGTTAACAAAATGAGCTAATTTTCTCTACCCATGTAGTATGTGGACACGCAGACAAAATGTAGTTTTATATGAATTTATAAAATAGAAGCAAGTTAAGATTTTGACCATTGCTTAATTTTTGCAAAACTAATAAAGTTATTTAAATTAGAAATGAAATTTTTACAAGTTTGGGTTTAATAAATACAAAAGAAAAACATCTTTCTGTCACTAATGCTCCTAAATCATCTTACAAATAATAATAGAGTGTTTCACGAGTTCTACAATTCTTAGAGAATAGAACATTAAATTGTTTATTCATTCAAACTATCACTGATTCTTAAATTCTTAGTCTGTTCAAACCTAATTTGTATTTAGTTTTTTTTTTAACAGAATATATAGGCTAACCCAAAATGGCAAATCCTTTAATACTGACCTGAAATGAGTTAGGGTGTCTTGAAAGTCGTTGGCGTAGAATTTTGACACTGATAGATTGTATTTGTTTAAGTCTTGATACAAGACCGAAAAACGCGCGAAGATAGTACTGTTGCGGCAATAGAGTAAAAAAGACGGTTTCTGTTCCTGTGTTTTCAGCAGATTGAGACGAGCTAATACGCAGTGATGGCAAGTTGCTGGTGAACCTGTTGAGTTCCATCTCTTTATCTGCCCCTATTGCTAGTTTCTTCCAAGAACTTATATTACTTCTGCTATGAACCTAAAGAAATTTGTCCGGCGTTCATTTAGTCTGTGATGCAGCATTGGAGCCTAAAGAACTGCCGATAAGCCACAAAAAAAAACAAAAAACAGAGACGACATACAACGCGATGAGTGATAGTATTATAAAACAACGTATTTTATAACTTTATTTTGCTCAATTTTACATTTTTCTTTTGTTTATTAAGTTAGTTCCTTAAACCATACTGACGCCAGTAAGTCAAATTTGTAGTTGCTTATTAAACAAGTTGTTTTAAAAATGATGTAGTAGTAAAAATCAACTGAGGTAGCTGTTATTCAGTGCTCTGGAGGAAGTAATTGCATTCATAGTAACGCAGTACAAGAGCGGATACTCATGGCGATACCGAATATAGGATATAGAAAAGTTATGAGTGAGTGGAAAAAAAGTAATATAAAATTCACATATATTTCAGGACATTAAAATTAATATTTAGAATGACGTCAACTTGCATAAAGTAAATTCTCATCCACCTTCTATAGAATCACATCTCTTTTGTGCAACTCTCGTCTTCATCAGTAAGAAAATTGTCCAGCATTCAATGCCATATAAGCAGAGTGATATCACATAGCAGTTCAAAACTTTTTTCTTAGTTTCTAACGAAATTTCTGTCTCTTCATACTTTGTTTAACTTTTAAAAGTCATTTATTGCTATTCCAACACGCCTTCGAATTTCTATGTCGCATTTTTCATCGTCTGTTAGAAAACTTTCCCAGAAAATGCAAATTTCTGTATTCACTTGATTTTAGCGTTTTCAATTAGTTCCTCGCATCCTATGCTGTTCCATTTGATAACAACTGTACATTTTTCTTTCCTTTTTTTCCTTTACTACGTTTTCTACGAGTTCCTGGTGTTTTCTTTCTCTGTCTGCCAATAACACAATGCCATCTACTATCTTAAGTTGTTAAGATTGTGCCCATCAATAATAAATTCTGGTAGAACATGTTATTCCCTTCAAGCATCACTTTGTACAACATTAAACGAAAGCTTGTTGAAATTTACGAATAGCTTACGCAAAAAAGATAGCGTTTATTCTAAAACGAGTGTACTACTGCCGCCATAAAATGACGGCAAAATATTTGGGAGGTTTATATATATATATATATATATATATATATAATCAAAGAAACACATTTTTAAACTCAAAACGTTTTAATATTCGTTCCTGTATATATATATATATATATATATATATATATATATATATATACAAATAAATACACAACAGTCTTTATTATAATATAGTGGATATATATATATATATATACACACAAATAAATACACAACAGTCTTTATTATAATATAGTGGATATATATATATATATATATATATATATATATATATATATATATTATACTTTAAAAAATGTACAAATTAAAATCTACTCCAAAATTGTACATTTTGTTTCGACATTAAAAGAACAATGTCTCATCAGGTAGTAAACGTTATTTTTTAAAAGAAAATTTAAGAGAACTCACTTCCTTTGATTTTTGGAAAACTTTTCGTATGAACTAAAGAGGGTAGGAAAGATGAAAAAGCAAAAAGAGAAATCAAATTTGCTTTCTCATCTTTTTTTATAATATGTGGACTTAGTGCTGCTTTTCGGCCAACCTTACTTGAGGTGAAATGATCAAAAGAAAAGACTTTCTTTGAGAAATTAGTCCTATTTTCTCATATCTGATAACAAAAAAAATAAAAAAATAAAAAAATAAATGATAAATTTTTATAAATTCTTTGTTTCTTTCATTACTAAATTCATAGAATTTTTTCATCAATAAATGAAGGCAACAAAGATATATTGTTTTCACAAATAAATTTTATGCAATTGTTTGGAAACTACAAGAGTTTTATAATAATTTGTTTATGACTTCTTTTTCAGTTTCCCATGGATTTTACTTCTTTTTCTCTCGTTATAAATCTCGTTTGTACGAGAGTTATTTCTCTTGGGACGTTCGTATATAGAGAAAAATATTATAACATTTTTTCAGCTTTCCAGATTATTTACACTCAAGTAGCCATGTGGTCTCTTAAGAACAATGCGATTGAGACGTGGTTCTACCGGTGAATGTTGAGAATGCCAGATCCGAGTATCTGACAAATGAAAATTTGTTATGGAGAACAGGTGCTAAAAAGGAGCAGTTACTAATATAACAGGGCACTGACTCTATTTAAAAATTTAATTGCATTAAATTACAGGATGATGATTTGTAGGGGCTACAGATTGGATAATAATCATTGAAGTTTTTCAGGTGAATGGTTGAGAAAAAGATGAAAAATGAAATGGGTAAATATTATGTTTTAAACCAATAAAATGAATTTTAGAACAGTTCTCTGACAATTTTGATTAAAAAAGAGTCGTCTATACAAAGGAAATTACCTCCAGACAGACAGACAGACAGACAGACAGACAGACAGACAGTCGGAGAATCGAGCCCAACAAGGAAAGTCGCCAGATATTCACTCCAGACGCATTTTTCGTGGCTGAAGTAAAAACACTGAGAAAGTCCTAGAAGTTGACTCGGAGTTGTCTGGAATTTCTTATTGTAACACTATTTCCCGCCGATATATATATATATTTTTGTTTGGTTTAATGCAACGGAGAGAGAGAAATTAATATTAGTGGCATTATTAGTTGTCCTTTATTGTAATCCGTGATGTGAGCTTATGTAAAAAAAACTATTGTTAATACTATTATGTACTTGTAAAACCCGGGGAATAGAGAAATTGGCTGACAATTGTGAAAAAAGAGAGAAATATAGTTTTCTTTCTTTTTCATATACGAAACAAATTGTTTTAAGCCAACTAGAAGTGTGTAATATGGAAGTAGCTATAAAAATGTTAAGATTTACTTGATGAGGTCAGATAGGGTTAAATCCGCAAAAGTATTCCTAGGAAAAAGGGATTTGAAAATCGAAAACCTGGGAATAATGTAATCAAAAGAAAGAAGATCGAAAGAAATTACGCGTCATGTGAACTGTTGATATTTCATTCGTCGAACCATGGCTCCCCGCAAATCGTGTGGGTGGAAAATAATCTCATTGGTCAAAAGCTTTGAGTCGGCTAGATCCCCTAAGAGGATTGGAGATAGCTATAAAAATGGAGATGCAGCGAGAAAAATCAGAAACGGAGAGAGACCTTCGAGAGGCAAGGAAAAACAACCCCCACCGTCGCCGTCATTAGGCATCTCGTTAGCTCTAATTCGGTAAATTCCGTTAAGCCCAAAAGAACTTTGTTGTTTTAAAAGTTGAGAGGAGAATTGATTTGAAGATTGAAAGCTCTGATATTTTTAAAACGAACTTTCTCTCCGTTGCAAACTGGCATTCAAAATTGTATTTTCTGCTCCTGTAACTAATATTTTTTTTTATTATAAAAATTTTCTTCCGTGACTCATCCAGGCGTCTTTGACTTATTCATTTATTTATTTTTATTTTTATTTTTATTTTTTATTTTTTTGTGCCGTAACTGTTTTATTTTAACCACAAGTGTACACAAGTGTCCGGTCTGGATATAGTAGAAATATGGCTACCAGGTTTGTACAACGTGACTTTCTAAGATCAAATCACAGCGTGGGCAGTAAGTTCATTGTTGTAATAGACGTCTTGAGGACCAGCTTCTGTAAGGAGATCATCACGACCAGCAGCCCGAAAGCGTCGACATAACTGGTACCGTTTCGACATCATCGCAGCAGGCTCCGTTCCCGAACCAGCGGACCAACCAACCAACCAACCAAGCGGCCGGACGAGAAGAGTGTCACATTATAAGACAGTCGTCGCTAAAGTTTCCGCGGCGGGAATGAAAGCACAGACGTACGATGGCAGAAGAGCCAACTGGTGAGTTATTACTTTGAAGAATTGAGGAAGAATCGACAGGTTAGCTATTACTTTAGCATATGCAACTAGATTTCTTAAATCACCAGAGAATTAACTTGATTTTACAGTAGATGATACAGATATTTTATTCAACGAGTTTTTCTTTATATTTAATAAGCATGCTTATTAAATATTTAAGTTAAACACGTTATCAGCAGTGATATGAATTTTATTGAAGGAGTCCTTATTCCAGCCTGGTTCCAAAAGTAGTTACAAAAGTTACCACGGGCACAGACAGGAATTACACAGTCGTGTCTGTGGGGCACAATGTTTGATAAAATCCAAAATATTGGTCCTGACCTGGCGTCTCGGCTCCAGCCATTTTCCCACGGCCGTAATGTTGCTTCTCTGTGCCTTCTCTATAAATATTTTCATGGTAATTATTCATATGAGTTCATCGCTATGGTACCTAGACTTTATGAATTTAAACACAGTACTAAACTAGCAACAATATCTCATCATTTTACAGCTGAATTGGCTACACGTAATCGTAAGTTCTATGTTATCAGTTTCTTGTCTTGCATTTATTGTTTCTGGAACTTTCTTTTGGTTTTATGCTTTCCAGCCAAATTTGATCTTAAAAATTTAGATAAAATGTTAATCGTTATCTAATGCCTTCTGATTACTCTCCTGTTGCTTAGTAATTTTTCTATTTTTTAATTCTTCCACACCAGTATGCCCTTGTGTCTTAGTGACTTTACTGCCTTGCCTGGAGTGATCTCGATTTTAAAAATATATTCTCAATCCACTTGACTCAGTCAGTCAGTTAAGTGCCATATGTGAAACACGCTTGGGCGATCATGTCTCGAAAGAGGCATGACTGACTGGGCAGAAGATTATCCCGCAGTAGGTTGCCATTGCTTTCTGCGGTAGACTGGTTGCCGACCAAGGCTATAGAACCCAATCTGTCCTGCTATTTAACCCATAACTGGAAGGAAGAGACGGATTAATACCTTTCCCAAGGGTATTTGCGCGTAAGTGAATACAATGAATTCAACTGGAATTCGAACTCGGCTCCCCGATTTCTCGCTCCGAGCCGATATCCACTGTACCACAACGCACATTCTTGACATCCACTTGATTACGTGGACGTTTTAACTAAGTGTGTCAGAAATTATTTTCTAATATCGGTAAACCATGTTGAAAACTTAAAAAATTCGACCCTAAAAGTTACATTAGTGTGCTTATAAAATCTGCGTACTAGAGCTTGTCGTGCTAGTGAGGACTTCGATCTTCACGAACTATCTCACTTTCGTTTCTCTGTGTGAAACTAAGTTAGGTTTAAAAACTATCTGCAAATTTTGCGATATTTGCGTGATATGACTCTCTTACTTTGAGCATAGTGATGTACGTTGTGGTGCAGTGGATATCGGCAGGGAACGACAAATCGAACTGAACAAACCTAGTTTATTTAAATCGGTCTTAACAATTTTACATAACATTTGGCGCAAAAAAAGTGTTAGTAGGCACCATCCCTAAATTAGACTAATAACTAAATAAGGTTTAGTAGTTGAGCGGTTTGTTAATACTGAGTAGTGTGGATTATTTGTTTACTTCTTTTAGTTTGTATAACACTTCTTGGAATTAAAAATATGTAGAATAACGATCGTCGCGTCATGAAACCCGTAATCCGTTAGGGTTACTGGAGCACCACATGTACTGCAGCAATGAGAACAGGAAGTTCCAAAAACGAAATATACGGCAGTAAATCAAAAATTAAAAGCTATTTTTAAATTACGCGGTAAAACAACAGGAAAATGCTGGAATGATGGGTAGCTAGTTGCACACAAGTTTTCATCGTTTAATCTAAGAAGCAACGAGGTCAAACGTATGCACGCTCCACTCAGCGATTGCATTATCGAGGAACAACGCGCCGTAGTGCGCTTTCTGTGGGCAGACGAAGTCTAACCTGCAGAAAGCCATTGCTAGAGGGTGTAACGGACGAAACCAACCAATCAACATCGCGCATGGAAGAATACATGCAGAGGGTGGATGCCTTGATGAGAGGAAGACCGACAAATCAGGATAGCGAACGTGATGGCAACTGAGAGCATATTGCATGGTGACTTCAGTTAAGTGCCATACATGATGCACGCTTTGGGCGATCATGTCTCGAAACAGACATGACTGACTGGGCAGAAGATTATCCCGCAGTAGGTTGCCATTGCTTTCTGCGGTAGGCTGTTTGCCGACCAAGGCTATAGAACCCAATCTGACCTATTATTTAACCCATAACTGGAGGGATGAGACGGATAATTACCTTTCCCAAGGGTATTTGTGCGTAAGTGAATGCAATGAATTCAACTGGAAATCGGCTTCCTCGATTTCTTGTTCTGAACCGATAGCCATTGCACCACAACGCACAGCCCCATGGTGACTTAGAATACCATAAAGTTTGTACAAGTTGGATGGCTAAACGTGCGAGCGGTGCCGAAAGTGACTTTGTGAGCAATCGAAAAGCTTATTTTCGAAAAAGATTAAGCAGCTCGATGAACGATATCAGAAAAAAGTGCACCGCTGTGCAGTGAGAAGATGTCGAAAAGTGACATACGGATGTGGACTTCATCAATGGTAATAAAATATTTTACGAAAATTGTCCTTTCTTTTTTATTTACTCTCGTATTTTATATTTGTGCGTGCGTGTGTGGTAACTTCATCATCACCGACCGGAACCTGAGTTTCCCCCAATCACAATTAATAGTTGTTCACGTGACGAGGTTCCATGCTTTGAATATTACGTACGCCATATCAGGTTCAGTCCAGGCCTCAAATACAAACCATATATACTAACCATTGCTAAAGATGCTGAGAAAATGGCTGGTCCTGTAGAGAAAAGAAGCGTGCGAAAAGCAAAAAAAAGAAATAATCTTCAAACTAAGCTCTGCTAATTTAAATACATTTTTATTACGTTTTAATATTATTTGTTTTCCTTTAAGTTGAAAGAAACGAATTACAAAACAAAGTCTCTAAAAATATTTTGATTTTGTTTTTGCAACACAACGGAATAAATTACATTAATATGATAGAAAACCAGAAAGAGCCTATTCACCGAGAGAGCCAAGTATTTACACAACTCTCATTTGTTAACTGTTAACTGCAGGGAAAATATTGTTGACTATTTTCTGGAGGGTTCTCTTAAATTTCGTAGCAGACAATCAAATGGTCGTCTGATTTTTCAAAGCCTTAAAAGCAGGTACCCCCACTAAATTGCTAAAAAGAACAGCATAGTATGAATTTAAAAAAGCCCCAAACTTAATAAAAACAAACTTTTTCCATCAAAATGTTTACATTATTAGTAAGAGGAAAGATCAAAGTATTTTTTAATTATTTAAAAAAAAGTTGAATCCCATCTAGCATGTTCGAAATTTTGATAAAAATCTTGTTTAGATTTTTTTTGGTTATCAAATGTTGTTTTGATTTTACAACGGAAAACGTAATATTACATAATATTTTCCAATAATAAACACATTAATTTGGAAATTCTTGCAAAAATCAAATAATTATCGGTTTTAATAATTTTAATGAAACATTCAGGAAAAATGAATGAAATTAGTTTTGAAACTATTATTTTTTTTAAATCTTGGCAAAAATATTTTTTTCCATCTTTTACCCTCCCACCTTCACGTAAATTCATTAAATTTTAAGAAATTAAATTTTGTTGCGAAGATTAGTTAAACGTAGGAAACGTAGGAATGTAAATCAACGGGGAATGTAAATCATCTATTTTTTGAAAACTTTTGCCTCTATTTCTGAAAATCTGCTCCCTAATAGTAAAATAAAAAATGCTATATAACTATGATATCATTTATAAGATTTTAATTACTTAAATAAATAATATAAATTAAGGACATAATTTGTTTTGATTAATGATGAAATTTTAAAATAATTGTTTTCATTTTTTATTTATAATAATTTATAAATTTTCCAAAATATTTTTTAAATACTTCAAAGATTTCTTGGGGTTAGTTTATAAAATTATTAAGCGAAGATTATATTTACTAATCGAAAACTTACCTTGTGCCTCCCTATTTTTAAAATAACTTTTTAAAAGATTTTGTGTATTTGAAGTTTTTTTTTTTTGTATGGTAATTTCTATGTGTAAATTAAAAGGTCATGTGTGTCAGATTTTTTTCCCCTTATCCGAAAGAAAATTTGTACGATTATGTCACTTGTGATTGCCATACACTTTTATCTTATCTGGTATCCATAAATCTGTCAATACATACGGTGGAAAGGTCAGAAAATTGCACTGTGTTTAAGAAATGGTTTTATTCTAAATTTTTCTGTTATAAATAAGTAATACTCGTGTAACTCAGATTAGTTTAATCTCAATTTTGCTAATTTTCCAAAAATAATGTGTCACAGATGTATATTTTATTTTTTGCAAGATTTTTAAAACCGAGAATTAACTTTTGTTTATCGATCACTCAAAAAGAGCCGAAGAATCTCAACATGTTTAAAAACCTTTTTAGATTCCAATTAATATAATTTCTGTTTGAAATACATCAGAGTATTTTGCTTACTAGAAATAGTAAATTTAATCATTTAGCTTTCAATTAAGACTAAAATAAAAGTTTCAAGAAATTTTTTTTTGTTTTTAAAAATTCAGTTTAAAAGTTAGGTAACAAAAATGAGTGCAGCGTTTGAGATAGCGACGCTGACGGTTAATAAATGCTAATGTGAGAATATAAATTGAAGCTTACTTTTGAATAAAAATGAGTCGATTATGACTTTTAATGATATTACTTAAATCTAATGTTTTTTTCTGCAATTTTTAACGGGGTTTCACAATTCATTTATAGCTTCAGGGAGAATCATTCTACTACGCTTTAAAAGAAGCAAATTTGAACAAAAATGGAGTATTGATAGCGTACCCGAGTTGGAGCTGCTCAATCATTCCTTTTTTCAGTTTTGATAGCGTTCAACACCGTTTACAGGATCTTGTGAGAGAAGACTTACTGAAGTTAAGAAAGACAGAAGAAAGCAACGCATAACCTGCATGTCGAGTTTGTGAGAGATGAGTAAAGGACAAAGTTATTAAGAGCTACAAAGGACAAGAAGAGGGAGTAGGGATCCATGATCGCCAACGTGGTGAAGAAGAAGAAGACGACGACGACGACAACGACGACGATATTTATTTATAATTTTTTTTTTTAATCATATCACCCCAAGCAAGGCGGTAACGCCACTGATGTGCAGGGGGCTACATAAGAGTGAGAAAATTAGAAAAGAGAAAACTGGAAACCACATCCTAAACAGGAAACAAGGGATGAGCCTCTTCACCTGTTCAATGGGTGTGGGTGGAGTGTGAACCGGGCGATAGTTAAGTCTATCTACTCCAATTGAGAACAAAAAAAAAAGTTAAAAATTTCAAAAAAAAAAGAAAAAAAAAGTGACTTATTAAGTTTTAACTTAATTTAAGTCCAGTCAAAATTTTTTTCTAAAAATAAAATCAAACGTACAGTTAGACATGAAAAGTTTTAAAATTAAGCAAAATAAAAAGTACTTTCTTCTTAGTTACATTGTATTTGGAAGAGTGGGATGGAATTTTATACCCGCTCAATAACATATAATTGTGCCTAGACTCAAGAAGGCTACTCATGTCTGATACAAAACAGACACCGTCTGATCAAAACAATGAATGAGTCTACAAACACTAAGTTGAAATTTATTTTTGTTTGTTCCCGTTGGCTCAATTAAGCGACTCATTGGTTCAAGTGAGTGAAATTTTCACTGATTTAGTTGACTTTTTTTTTTTCAAGATTTTGTTTCAACAAACCAATTTTTTAAATCAATTAATCAGTGACCTAATTAACTCGAAACTACTGTATATAGAGTTGTACAGGAAGTGCACGCACATTCAGGCATATTCTGGCCTTCCCTTATCACAAGCTTTGCACAGCCATATCTTTCTGTTCTTGAACGTAATGTCATCGTTGTGATGAACACTGGAATAAATCTCTTATGCGTAAAATTATCGTTTATTCACCTCTGGATTTTGTTAAATAATATCGACGGAAGGGTGCATATCTTTGTAGACTTTCTCTGAATATGGATTCTTCTTATCGCGATGATGTGAGAAACTCTTTGTCTTCCTTTTCAGGTGGAACGCTTTTATATCATCCTGCCACCCGGTTGTCTCGTGTGCGCATATCCTAAACACGACTGAGTCAACGACCTGTTTACATATCGAGAGAAGCCACTAACGCCATGTGAGGGCCGAATGTGCCCCTGGTATCTGGAAAAGCACATTCCATGTCAACCATCTGATGTACCTGGCTATTCTGATGTTCTAGTGCGAGGTAGTGCAAAGTCTACTCCCGTATCTCTTAATGTGAGTCTAGTATATACTGGGATCACTCACATCAACCTCTTTCATAAAGATCCCCTTATTGATATTGAATTCGATTCAGGACATCTGCTATTTCAGGGCGGGAATCACAGGCTACAATGAAGAATCAATTACAATCATTTATACAAAACATTTGAATGTGCGTGGGTGGTGCAGTCGATATCGGTTCGGAACAAGAAATCGGACAACAGAGTTCCAATTCCAGTTGAATTCGCTGCATTCATTTAAGCGCAAATACCCTTGGGAAAAGTATTAATCCGTTGCTTCTCCCTCCAGCTATAGGTTAAATAACAGAACAGAATGGGTTCTATAGCTTTGGTTGGCAACCGGTCTGCCGTAAAAAGTAATTACAACGTACTTCAGGAAAAGTCTTCTGCCCAGTCAGCTATATCTCTTTCGAGACTTGATCGCCCAAGCGTGTATCATGTATGGCATTTAAGTGACTGACTTCAATCTTACAGGAGTGCTCTACACTAGTAACTTATGTTTATCTAATGAACATCCCTTTATGTAAAAATAAAGTGGTATATGTCTGATTCAATCAAGTTCACATCAAACAAAGCAGTAAAGCCACCGAGGCATTAATGGATGTGAAAGAGTTAGAAACAGGAACACTGCTAAGGTGCTAGAAGAGAGAAAGAGTAATCAGGACGACAACAAATAGCGATAGATATTGATCGAATTCACGATGCCAGCGAACTGGAGAGCTAGGTGAGCTTGCTCACAACTTTATTGCGTTAGGTGCTTAGATTATGACATTTATGAACCTGTACCAGACAGCGTTGAACGCAATATTTGTCATGGATTGTCCTTGTCTCTTAATTGAATGATTGCTTTTTCAGAGACACGCCTGTCGTGGACAAATAATTTTGCATCTTTAAAATTTTCCAATTTTTCACTATTCAAAAACGATAGCATCATTTAAAAGAAATTGAAGCAAAAATACATTATTAGAAATTCGTATTTCTTTGTTTCAAAAGTTAAACACAAATAAATATCATAGGATGACGTCATTTCCGGAGAAAAAAAAGAATCAATGAGCTAATTTTATATATATATATATATATATAATGAATTATTTTGAACATTATTTTTACCGATGCTCGTATTTAAGTAGATATTCTGTTTTTTTTTAATTAAACAGTATTATTATATTTATATCTACCGGCCTGATTATTCCACGATAAATTTTTATGACGAAAATGTGTGCTACCCAGTAGGATTCGAACCCGCGACGCCTATTACATAGGGGAAGCATACCATATATATATATATATATATATATATATATATATATATATATATATATATATATATATATATATATATATATAAACCGATTAATCATAGTCTGTCCATATCTCTCTATCACGGCCCGTTTATATCTATCTATACTTGGTGTAATGGTTAGCAACCTTATCTCGCCAAAATCATTGTAACTGAGTAGTGAGTTCGATTCTCACATATTCTTGCTCCTGTGTCCCACCTAAGTTGCGCTTTGAATAATCGTCTATATATAGCAGTATTTTTATATCGGTATCACCCCAAGCAAAGGCAGTAAAGACACTAAAACGCAAAGGGGGTTACAGGGCGTGGAAGAATTAGGAACTGGAAAATTAATAATGAGCAGAAAGAGAAAAAAGTAACCAGAAGGACAGTAGATAGTGATTGACATTGCATTTAAATTTTTGCAGATTAAAGTTGGCTGGAAAGCATGGAGCTGGGAAGGAATTCTACAAGGAAGAAGTGCAAGAAAAGGAACTGTTAGCAAAGAACTTACGGCTTCATCTAGCCACCTCAACTGTAAATTGATGAAATCTTGATGCCAGTTTTGTACTGTGCTTAAATTTATAAAATCTAGATAGCATAACAAAGAGCTTATCCAAACAATTATCATGAAAGAATTTATAAAAATTCTACAGATTGGCAAACTTACAGTGGTGGGTAAGTGATTGAAGCCAAGCCACCAGATCAGAACCAATAATACTGATTCTTCTTTGGATCTCAAAGTTAATAGCAGGGGCACCAAACCATATGTTCCAGCATTGACAAATGGTAAACTTATAGATATGTAAGATTGATTCCGGAGAGAAAAACAGTCTTACACAACACAGTACATTTTCTTTAATCTTGAGAATTGACAAAGTTATTATACTCTATTTATTTTTAATCAGTATCATCCCAGGCAAAGGCAGTAAAGCCACTAAGATACAAGGGGGTCACAGAGTGTGGAGGAATTAGGAACTGGAAAATTAATAATGAGCAAAAAGAGAAAAAAGTAACCAGAATGACAGTAGATAGTGATTGACATTGCATTTAAATTTTTGCAGATTAAAGTTAGCTGAAAAGCATGAAGCTGGGAAGGAGTTCCACAGGCAGAAGTGCGAAAAAAAAAAACTATTAGCATAGAACTTACGGCTACATCGAGTCAAATCAACCGTAAATTGATGAGATCTTGACGTCAATCTAGTATTGCGCTTAAATTCATAAAGTCTAGGTACCACAGCGAATAAAGAACTCATCTGAACAATTACCATGAACGTATTTATAGAAAAGGCAACCTTACTGTGGTAGGAAAGTGACTGAAGCTTGGCCGCCAGATCAGGACCAATAATATTGCTGATTCTTCTTTGGATCTTATCACAGAGCTCAAGGTAAATACTAGGGACGCCGGACCATATGTGGTAGCAATATTCTTGACATGGATGAATGGTAAACTATGGTGAATTACCTTGTAGATCCAAGAGGACCAGAGTAGCATAGCCTATAGGTGCGAGTAAATTGCTCACAATGCAGACTCTCTGAGCACCGGCGCTGGAATGACGAGACTCATGCGTTAGTAAGTCAGATTGAGGCTTGCAGCGTACCCAATATGCAAATTCTCTGGCTCGGCGAGGATGTATAAAAAAACGAGTTCTTGTTGAGTAGACAGAATAATTATTTTTTGTGCGTTAAGCGTAATTCTCGGCGTGGTATACCAAACCAGAATTCGTTACGAGGATGTTTCCAGTGTTTGTGCTACTGACTTACATCTTTTCTGCTACAAGTTATTTCAGCAACATTACCATGGCGAAGGTGCGCATAAGCAACGACATGATAATGATATTTTACTGGCGTGGGAGACGCAGTAGCGTGGTTGAAAAAGGTGAGGCTGGTGGATGATGTCGCAAGTCTGCTGTATTCCAGTGTATCTGGAAGGCGACGAACTAGCCGTCTACATGGAGGTGGATGAAGACGACTAAAGGGATGTCAACAAAATAGAGGCCCGGTTGAAGATGGTGCATTTCCGATGGTGCATTTATTACAGCTTACAGGAAGCTTAGCCTGGTCAGGTGGGCTGGCGAGCAGGTAGACGTCTACGCAAACAGATTCAAGCCGTTGGCCGGATTGGCCAGGTTCGAGGGATTTGGGTTGGAAAGGCTCAACAAACTTGCTTTCATCACAGAGTCCCCTATCGGACTTCAACAGGTTCCAAAAATTGACACCCTATCTATGGAGGACCTGATAGCGAGAGCGCGACTACTGACGACAACCGGGAACCAAAGCCATGTGGTAGTCGCAGCCGTGTGCCCACCTCGCAGTAATACCGCGGCTCCTACCAAGGGAAGTCCCAGCACCAGTGTAACCTGCTACAAGTGCAGCAGCAAGGGCTACACAACAAAGGATTGCAAACGACGTGGAACGCGATACTATCGAGATTGGGCACAGGGCTCGGGACTGTCCGGGAAACGCGCCAGGGAACAAAGTATCAGCGTCAGTCTTCTCCCCCACTAAAATGTAAACGCGGCGCTCCCGGAGACGAACATTTACGGTGACGGGACGCGGTGTTCGGCGCTAATTGACACCTGTTGCTCGCGGACGATAGTAGATGCAGATCGGTGCCGATCCTGGAGGCAGGAAAAGGTGGATGTCAGGACGATTGCAAGTGCGTATAATGCGTGTTGCGGTATCGGAGTGGTCACTTTATCCAGACAAGGGCGATTCTGCCAAGGTTGATGTTCTGGTGGTGCGTGACAAACCACTAGGTTTTGACTTGCTGTTGGGGATCAATGAAATAAAAGCATTGGGAGGTGTTGTTGTTGGGCCAACAGGATCAGCGCAGATCGGCAATGGGAAGGTCACTATGTACGCAGCCATTTCCATCAATGAACCTGATTTCACTGCCACCTTAGACCATCAGAGACGAACGTGAACTGCGGCATGGAAGTGATCAGAGGACTGCGCACCGGAAGGACTGAAAAATGGGATGTTAGAATGCCCGGTAACTGCAGAGGTCCGGGAAGACTATGAGTGGGAGCTCCACTCATTGATTGATAATGGTTGGCTCGTACCATACCCAGAAGAAAGGCTGGGGCCTCCCAATGGGTTAATGCCTCTGATAGCCGTGCTGCAGCAGAACAAAGAAAAGGTGCGTCCTGTGATTGACTACCGAGAGCTCAACTGTCACGTTGACGCGTTCACTGCTAACGTGATGATAAACTACATGAATGGCGGCAGAAAGGTTCAAATCTATTTTTGTTGGACCTCCAAGTCCATGTCCACGAGACTTTGTGGCCATTCCAGACCGTAAAGTTTGAAGGGAAGCGTTACTGCCTGACGTGTAGGGTTTGTCCTAAATGTGGCCCCACTGATAACGTTACTTTCCCGGATACTAGCATCAGAAAAGAAGGCAGAAGTGGCTCTGGAATAATTAATGAAGAGGTGTTTAGTTTTGGATGCGTTAAAAGCGACAAGCCATTTTTTACCCCAGTTAACGATTCTTTAGCAATCAGTGTAGTGTTGGAGAGGCACTGGACTCTGCTAGAAGACGCTTGTTGGCTGCGACCTGAAAACGATACCCATCATATAAACCTCACCGAACTAGACGCCATGTTAAAAAGTATTAACTTTGTTCTCCAATGGCAGAGGAAGGTGCTGCACATGACGGACTCTCTATGTGTGTACCACTGGGTATCAGACACTGTTACCGAGAAGGCACGAGTGCATACCAAGGTAGCATGCGAGATGCTTATGAGAAGACGGTTGAGTACACTCAAGGAACTAGTAACGGATTACGAACTGACTGTGGACATGATGTTGGTTGCATCACCTGAAAACATGGCTGACCGACTAACCAGGGTGCCGCGGCGATGGTTTAACGGAATGAAGAGAGAAATGGACCCGGGCCATTGATCGGAGCTGTCCACGTAGATGAGCTGGACGCGAGTCAAATCCTGTCGATCCACAGGATTAGAGGACATCCGGGAGTACGGCGCACCACTTACTTCGTCAAGAAAGTTTGCCCAGCGATAACAAAAGCAGGAGTTAAATCAGCCATAGAGGGGTGCGACGAATGCCAATCGATAGACCCAGCAGCAGTTCGCTGGAAGAAAGGAAAGCTGGAGGTGAACAAGAATTGGCAGAGGTTAGGAATGGACATAACGCATTTCGGTTCACGGCATTTCTTAACCCTCACAGACTACGGCCCGTCACGTTTCTCTATTTGGAAGCAGTTGTCAAGGCAATGCTCAGCAAGTATAATTCGGCAGCTGGAGACAGTGTTCTTTGAGTGTGGCCCACCATGACAGCTCCTTATAGACAATGACACAGCCTTTTCCAGCAAGGAGTTCAGGAATTTTACTCTGGAGTGGGAAATAATCCTGTGATTCCGTTGCACGTATGCTTCAGCCAGGAATGGCCTGGCGGAGCAATGTCACCGTTCAGTGAAAAGAATCGCTGCCAAGATGCGTTGTTTCATCCAAGAGACTGTCTACTGGTACAATGTGATCCCGAAAGATGACCACTCACGCCCGACCGCACAAGCCAAAGCGATGTATCGATATGGTCTGGATGAGGCGGGGTGATACCGTGATGACGCCCTTTGCTTCTGGTCGTCGCACTTACCAGGTCGGAGAATGCATGTGGCTCAAACCCCCGCAGAGTCAGTGCACCACAAAATTTGGAAGGGGGAAGTAACAAAGATTATTAGCTCGCAATCCTGTCTAGTGAACAGAATGTCCAGTCACATGAAAGACATACGCCAACGTCGCAGTGTTAGCACCTCAGAGGAAGACTCCGACAGTCAGTCAGTTAAGTGCCATACGTGAAACACGCTTGGGCGATCATGTCTCAAAAGAGACATGACTGACTGGGCAGAAGATTATCCCGTAGTAGGTTGCCATTGCTTTCTGCCGTAGACTGGTTATCAGCCAAGGCTATAGAACCCAATCTGTGCTGTTAGTTAACCCATAACTGGAAGAGACAGATTAATACCTTTCCCAAGGGTATTTGCGCGTAAGTGAATGCAATGAATTCAACTGGAATTCGAACTCGGTTGTGTAATATCTCGTTCCAAGCCGATATCCACTGCACCACAACGCACATTAGTTTACATAGTTGGGAAAAAAAAGAAAGAAAAGGAAGGAAACTAAGCTTAATTCTCTACCAGGAGAGAGATGCAGCAGCTAAATGACAAAAAAAGAAAAGGAGGAAAAAAATTTTAAACTGCAAGAATGCTATTCAGGTAAAGCCAACTGTGAACCATTACAAACGCACACACAAAGTCCCACAATAACTTTTGTTTGTGTGTGTAGTTGTAGTAAATAGTAATACCCTACACTTGGTTTTAGCATTCATCTTGCAAATTGTGCTCATATATATGTCAAAAATATTTTCTATATCTCAAATAATTCCTGGCAGCAGTGCCCAGATTGAACTACAAATAGAAAATTGGGTGACATTTGAAAGTACCCAGCTACAAAAGTTTCAAGTGACTTTCTTTGTAGCTCAATTTAAAAGCAGCCCAACCTGCTAGTCACCTGAACAATCATAACATTATAAGTTGGAAACACACACATAGAAGGGGATGGTGTGAGATTTTACCCTATGTTTTATGACTATCAATAGTCTATGAGATATGGTCTTCAAAGCAGTTAACCACTTAATGAAAAAGAAATAATAATGCAAGCATATAGGTCAAGTAACAACAAAACTGGACGTTGATGATTTAGTTGCTGGTCTATATAAACGGCCAGAGGAGCACTTCAATATGGTGCATAGGTGTTCCATACTTTCGGGCCTTGTTGCACATCTAAGCAACACTTAATAAATCACTATATCAAGTCAGTTATGATTGAAGTAGTATTCTGCTCTGTCCATAGAAGGGTGCAGACTCTTTTGGGTTGTTCCAATGCTTCCCTTTGATCTTGCTAGCCATGTGTTGTGATGTTCAGATGGCAGGAAAAACTTGAACTATTAGTCTGACAATGCAATTCACCTACCTTTTCGCCCAGACTGATTAAGTAAAACCCTGAATAAACACCTACATGTATTAGAAACAGGATTAAAGTCCTCATTGCTTGTCAGGGACTTTAATTTTGATCTTTCATTTTCTTGTGAAAAGTTGGGGGACTTTTTAGTGTACACCAACATAAAAGAAAATGAAGACATGATCATGGCAAGTGACCAGTTAGTGGAAAGATGGAGGAGAGCCATGTATATTTACACAAGTTTATACTGAAAGTAATAACTCATTGTAACCCTGCAGTTAAAACAATTGTTTTTATATACCAATGCAAATAAACTTTAAATCTTCACTGATTGCTCAAAAAATAGTAACTGATAAAATAACATAAAATTTTACAAAAATTTTTATGGTTAAAACTTTCAATGCTGCATGGCTATACTGGCCAATTTTGTGAAAAAAATAAATTGTCACTTATTGGAAATTAATAACAAAAATGCTGGTGGCAATTTTTCATTTTCCTTGCAATTTTGATACACCACACTTCCCCACATACAATATAAAAAATATGTCACCAAACAGGTTGTATTGTATGTTGCTATATGCCTATGCAAGTTTCACAATAACACTAGGCAATAGCTACTGTATAACACAAGTGCTAGGGAAAGACATTTCATGGAGTCTTCAAAATGTATATACATGTCAACAGCAGACAATATAAATTTTATATATATATATCCACAACATCAGAAATGTTGACATAATCAAACAAGAAATAGGACATATTTTATAAGCATTGACGTATTGTTCATTTGATATTAATAGACAAAAAAAAAAAAAAAAAAATTAAAAAAGTAGTGTTTATTCATAATCTTTGAGAATAATCTAGCACAGGACATCAAAGTGAGTCTTACTATTTTAAATGTTTGGATTATCTGCATACACAAGCCAGATTTTCAAACAAAAACTGTAAAGTGGTAACAGATGCAAATCGAGAAGGCTTTATATTTCTAGACTTGTTTTCAAAACATTGTCTCAAAGAAAAATGCCTCAAGATTAAAATTCTATTTCATTAAATAAGATAAATGCTTTCACTTTTGTAACAGCTTCCTTTTGCTTTCTCTCTGAATATTTTCAGGGTAATAGTTCTGATTAGCTTTACTTTATGGTACCTAGATGTCATGAGATTTAAGCACAGTACTAGATTGGCAGCAAGGTCCCATCAGTTTACAGCTGAAATGGCTAGATGTAACTGTAAGTTCTATGCTAATAGATTCTTCTACCGAGCTTATCACTTTTTCAGGTCAAGTTTAATCTTCAAAATTTTAAATGCAAATCATTATCTGTCTTAATTCTTGTTCTTTTATTTTCACTTTATTTCTCATTCTCTAATACTCAGTAACCTCTTGTATGTGGCTTTGCTTGGAATGAAATGATTAAAAAATGACGATTTGTATTTCTTGATTTTTTTTTTGTTCTTTTTATGAAGAATTGTCACTATTATTTATTTTTAACAAGCTTTTTAAAGTCATTTGCTGCCGACTTGCACCTAATAGTAATAGATAATTGTCCAGATTTAATATGAAGTATTGCCTTTTTTTATAAATTTAAAACTATTTTTTTCATACTGTTATATCAATTCTCTGCTCAAGTGATTTTAAATTCTAGAAACACTAAATAACCAGCAAGAATCAGGAAAATAAAACTATACTTAATTAGAAGCACTACAAATAATGACAAAAAAAAAAAAAAAAAAAAAAAAAAGAACAAGTATAGCAATGCTCTTAATACTAATTTCTAGACAATAGACAAAACTAGTAAAGCACCAGATATAATAACTAATCTATTAACACATCTATTTAGAGATCTGCAAGTTTGGTTTGGTTTAGTAGAGAAAGTACTGAAAGCTTATAAAATGCTGTGTTGTCAAAAGTCTATTCAAAACAACACTATAATAATTACGATAGTTTCAAATGAGATCTAAATTATTGGTATTCTCGTTTTCAAGATAAGCACCAGACATATCAAGGGAAGGCATTTTTTTTCTTAAAATAATAATTAATTTATTAAAATTTTGAGGAAAATATTAGTCAATTTCAAATGTTAGCATTTTAAGCATTTTAAGATGCATATATCCAATCAAAGAAGTCTTGCTTTGGGATGCAATTCAAATTTTGGAGAAGCCGATGAGAAATTCAACTCACTAACAACAGTTTGTGAAAACTAGAATGATATATTTGAATAGCAAGCAAGTAATTATTTTGTTCAACTGTAAACCAGTTTCGCCTTGATCACTACCATATATATATATATATATATATATATATATATATATATATATATATATACACAATATGACAAGCTTAAGCCAAAAGGAAAGAAAAATCAAAACAATGCTGGAAATTATGCAAAGTGAAGGCAACAGCATATAAGATTGTTAAAAAAAAATATTAATGTAAATACATTTGTAATGTAATGCCATGTAGCAACAAAATGTTTAAGAACTGAAAGACTTATGGCCACATCATGTTGAAACATTGGTCCCTGTACAATTGGCCATGTACCATCTTTAGTGAAGAGAATAAAATATTTCAAGCGCACAGATGTTGCTAAGAAGACTATGTTCATTGAGTTAGTTCACGACATCATTATTTATGACCTCAGAAAGTCAATAAGGTCATCTTCAGATGAAGGTGGTGGAGTTCACTATCAATGAACACTATGCACTATCAGGGCACAAGAACAAGTACAAGTCCTACATGATGAGGAGATGGCAGTTTTGGTCAAATCTGTTATAACAGACAGTGTGATCTAATTTGAAAATACTAAATCATGTAAGAGATCAATCAATAGGTGTTACCACACCAAGAGCTTATTGAAAGCTGCAAACATGGAGGCGACTGACAACATAAGTGCAAAGCATTTAATTTAGAATACAATCATGTTGGAGACCAGACTGAAGTGGTCTTTTGGACGGTGTTATCGAATAACTGTTTTTTTTCACGTTAAACGCGTGTCCAATATTGAATATATATATATATATATATATATATATATATATATATTATCCTACATCGATGGTATGACTCAAAGTTTCATGTGTTACACAATCATCGGTTGTATATTACAAACTGACTGTTCAAATCTCTTACATATGCACCTGATGATTACGTAATACACGAAATTCCAAGTTATGCCATTGATGTAGGATTATATATATATATATATATATATATGAACACACACACAATTTTGTCTAGTTACTTAGCATGCCACAAACCCACATGCTTACAGCCACATCACATTAATACACTTGTTCTCATACAATCACAGAAGTTAAGCAATGTCAAGCCTGGTCAGCACATAGGTGGGTGATTGCTTGGGAATACTAGTTGTTGTCAGCTTGGATGTACAGGTTGTGTAATGGATAACGGTTTGGATATGTTAATTGGAGAGTAGAGTTCCATTTCCCATTGGGTTTGTTATATTCACTTACATGCAAATACAATTGTGAAAGGTATGAATTAACCTTTTCTCCACCCCAGCTATAGGTTAATTAGTAAGACTTGTGTTATTATTTTTAAAAAATATATACTTACAATCTAAAAAATATTTTCTGGCTTTAAATAACATGTAAAAAGTTGATAAGCCATAGAAAATGACTAAATCAATCAATCCTAAAGAACTGAAGAATAACAGCTATTCAGAAAGAGGTCATCTGATGGTTAACAGTGTACAAAATAGCAAAGAGAGTTCAGATTTCAGCAGAGATAAATTTGTGTTCATTTCAAACTAATTCCGTTAAGAAAGGCATGAATCTGTCTGTTCCCCACTAAATATAAGTAAATCACAGGACAACCAGAGTCCTTTAGTCTTAGTTGGCAACCAGTCTAGGAGACAAATTCCAAACTGGGAACTGGAGCACCGTTATAAGCAACTAGCAGCACATTGGGAAGAAAGAAGAACATTTGTGGATCAACACATTCATCCACTGCATCCAGCTCTGTTGACAAATGTCTGGAACCATGCATTTTATAAGTAAATGAATTTATATCTAGTGTCATTTGAAATGGGAATTAACTCGAGTAATTGATCTTAAAAACCTAGAAAACTAAGTAAAGTAATTAGCATTTATCAGATTGTTTCAAAACTTTATGCCTGATTTCATTAATATGAAATGACTGCAACTTGATACTTGCATTTGTTTTGTTGCCAATTTCTGGCATGTTCGAGATTGAAACTTTGCATCATTCACTTGCGAGTCAGATTTTTTTTTTTAATGTTGATGTTTTGTCTGTAAAATGTATGCCTTAAAAATGAAAGATGAAAAGTTGTACTTTTGCTATATTATGCTCTAGAAATTTCAGAAAGAAGCTGTGGCAAAACCTTCACATGCTCCACCTTTACAACAATTTTTGTCAGGGTGATTTTCACATAAATTATACATGCTCCAGGTGTGGGGAGTAAACCAAAGGTTTTGATGAAAGAGATTGCTAAGTGTCTGCAATATCTTAACTGCCTTTTGAAGAAACATTTCCAAACTAAATACATGGGTACCACATTCTTTGACAGAACAGAACAAGACTGATCATGTTTCTGTGACAATTTCTTTACTGTTATGCCATGAAAAGGAGCCTTTCTTGCACAGAATTTTCACAGGTGATGAAAAAAAAATGGTATAGTTGCAGAGGGATAATTTCCTTTTAGTTTCTTCTAGCCAGAGAAACAATAACTGCAACAAAAAAAAAAAAAAACAGTGACCAACTCACCAATTTCAATGTGGCTATTCAAGAAAAACAACCACTTCTAAAAAATTGAAATGGTATCATTTTCCAACATGACAATGTAAAACAGACCTTGCAGAAGATTAGAGGTGAAATGGGAAAACCCTCCAGTGACCACCATATTCTCCTGACTTGGATCATTCAGATTATCATTTGTTTTGGTCTCTACAGAACAATTTAAATGACAAAAAGTTTGACTGTAAAGTCGGTCAAAAACTACCTAACAATCTTAAAAAAATAAAATAAATAAATTAGTACCTGGAATTTTGGGGTTTAAACTTACAAATTAACAGGTTTTAACCAATATGACTGAATGAAACATCCACCCATCACTTAAAAAATTAAAGTTGAGATAAACTAAGAGTATCAATCTGGAGGTTAAATTTGAAAATTAAAAAAAATTGTTTTATAATTGCATTCACCATTTTTGTGTTGTCTGTTGATTACCTGAAGACAATTTGGTTGAACCCAAGAAGATTTGACCATCAAAACCCTCTCATATTACTATGTACAAAACAAGCTGAAACTTGACCTGAAAGGGAAATATTCTCTGTGTGTGTGTGTGTGTATATATATATATATATATATATATATATATGGAGCAGTTAGGCAGTAGTTAACAGTACAGGAAGGCCTAATCAGTAAAGACAGTCAGAGAAAAAAAACTAGATGAAATGTAGAAAGAGCAATTGACATCAGTACGCACATAACCATCGCTTGTGAGGTATGTGATGATAATTTTGTAAATTAAAAGATTTTCTCAGTTTAAGAAATTTTGTTTGCAGATCAATGAAGTGAGTTAAAGAACTAAAGGCTAAAGACTAAAGTTCCCTGTTTATAAATGTTGAACTGACTACCAGTGACCAGTTCAGGGTATTGCTGTTGTTGTGGATAAGGATTGATAGACCACAGCACTGAAGAATTGGGAAGAGTTAATCTGATAAATGTAAAACTTGATGAATAAATATATTAGTTTGCTACTACAAACAGGTCAATTGTCTGTTCAGAAAATAGCTTCCTTTTTTTTTTTTATAGCTTGAAGCCTTCGCTCCTTACAGCATTTTGATAAAATTTAGCTAAGATTTCCTCAGATCAAAACAAAAACACAATATAGGTAATGAAGATGAATTGGCAGAATGAGAAACCTGGGCAGAAGCCCCATCAGCCAAGCCCTATAGAGTCAAGAAAGAGGACAAGTTATAATAAGAATGAGACACAGTGAGGGTGTGAAATATTTTTAGCCTGGCTCACTTCCTAGAATTTGATCAAACTGAAACTTTAATTATTTTGGAAGTATTTCCTGGTAGGGCCGAGAACATTTAAGCACCCTTTCCTTGTATAAATTTAAATATGGCTTGTACGTGTCTGTAAAACTAGAAATGTTTTACAGGTAAAAACTGTTTTGATTAAAATTGTTATATGCGAATTTTTATTCCAAAAGCAATAGAAACTGCTAGTTTGAAGGGTGGCAGTTTAATCCATTTTTGATTTATCGGGTTAAAAGTGGAACTGATAAAATTAATCACTTCACCTACACAACTTTATCCAAGCAATGCTCAGCTGCATGTGTGTAACACAACATTATATCATAGCAGAATTTTGAAAGTTTTTGAAACCAGGATAATCTTAAATTTATTCTTTTGGTTTTCTTTTCTGAGGTGGTGCAGTCAGTCACAGGGCAGGCAACACGAGGTAAAATTACTGGCATATAAAAAAAAAAATTAAAGAAGGCAAAACACAAAATTAAAATATCAGATCTTGACTTTTTTTTTTTTTTAAAGGTCATGATGTCATTGGCAAGTCATTAAAAAGTAGAAAAGTTTACAGAAAAAGAAAAAAAAATGAGAGAATGAAGACAAAGCAATGAGAGAGAGAGGTAACATGGTCAAGATAATAAGAGTGGAAAACAAAAAAAAAATTCAAGCAAAGATGTCAGGAGAAAAAAAATGAAAAATCAAACTAAGAAAATAAAGCAATAAAAGTGAGATATGTAAGAAAGAGAGCAAGAAGAAAGAAAGAAAATACTTATGTGAGAGAGATAGAAAGAAAGCAAATAAAGGGTGGAAAGTGGGAAATGTAGAGGAAAGAGAAAAACATTTTTGCAACAAAAAAAAAAAAAAAAAAAGATTCAAAATATCTAATTTCCATGTAAATTGGATGGAAGACATTTCACAATTTAGTTTGTTTTTTTTGGTTGTTGTTGTTGTCAACATTTCTTTTTGAGTGAAACTTCCTAGCAGTTCCAAAAAGAAACGTAAAAAAGATGAGGCAAAGGACTTCTGAAGTGATGGAAATGTAAAGATCTAAGTATTTCAAGTAAGAGAAACAAAAGGAATCTTTAACAAAAGTGAGCACAGATACAGAGGTAGAGTAAAAAAAAAAAATATGAAGAAAAAGAAAAAAGCAGTTGAATTCAGAAAGTCAAGTTCTTAAAAAGAAAAAAATGGCAGAGAAAGAAAGGATCATATGACTGTCACGAAGATGTAATGACATGTCTTTATCAATATCACCATTTTTATTATCATCATTATTATTATTTAGCCCAGCAGTTTTTCATTTTCTCTTGTTGCTGCTGTTTCTTTTCATTGAATGGCAAATGAGGGAGATAAGAAAAAAAAAAAAAGAAAAAGGAAAAAATGATAGGGAAGGGCATTAAAAAAACTTAATTCAACTACGTGTGGCTGGATGATGATGTTAATTGGTTTGCTGGTGAAGTTTCCATAGAAGCTGTCGTCGTCAGGCCAATTCCTCCAGAAGTGGATGATAAGGAGGTGGAGGAAGTTGCAAGTATAGACGATGAAGAAGCTTGGCTAGTGGAATCTGCCAGTACATTTTGGTTGTAATATGGCTTCTGGTTTCGTGGACGACGGTTCTTCTTGCTTTGTTTTTGAGGCTCATTATGGCTTCGGCCAGCATGTCCTCCACCTGAACTACTGTGATTCTCCTGTTGCTGCGGTGGGTGCTGTTGCTGTTGTTGAGACTTTTTGCCAGCACGTTGATGCCGAGAGTAATGACCAGAGCCGCTCGTCTGGGGAAAGAGTCGGGTCACATTGCCAACTGCCTTGGTGCGACCTTCCCGAAACACCATCCTCATGTCAGTGCGAAGGTACTCAGGATTCTTTATAAAACGGAATCGGACCAAGGCTTTGTCTCCCGTCCGTAATGTGTCCTGAGACATTGAAATGATGGACGCAGTCTGACGTACGCTGCCAACATGGACTGAAAGTTCAAAAAGAAAGAATAAGAAAATGAAAAGTTACTTCAGGGTTTCAAAGGAAAGGGATTCAAATGTAAATAATCAATGTTTCTAAAGAAAATTCAAATTAGGATTGAAATTTTTTTGCATAAAAAGACACCATAACAATATAGTAAATACTATTTTCTTTCAACATGTGCAAGCAATTTAATGACACATTCTATATAATCTTTCAGAAATTTGGCTATTTGAGCTATTTCGGCTAAACGAGAAAATAACATGCCATATTGGAAAAAAAAAAAAACAGGACGCAAGTGTAACTAGTTTTATGGAGGAGAGTGTGGTAGTCCTGCATGAGGTGGCGAGATTCAATATGTATAAGAGGGACCAAAATTGAGGTGGGCAAGCAGTACGGTTTTCTTTGCATTTCTACACAACAAGCGTACATTTGCATACGTGCAGATTACCCACTGTAACATTAGCGAACAATTCTACTTATAATCAAACAGTATTGTATATTTTTTTTCTAGCGGCCTGATTATTTGCGATAAGTTTTTAATTAGAAAATCCTGCCGAAATAGCTTGTTCGCTAATGTTACAGTGGGTAATCTGCATGTATGCAAATGTACGCTTGTTGTGTAGAAATGCAAACAAAAACCATACTGCTTGCCCACCTCAATTTTGGTCCCTCTTATATGTATCGAGTCTCGCCACCTCACGCGAGACTGCCCCACACTCCTCCATAAAACTAGTTACACTTGCGTCCTGTTCTTTCTTTTTTCTTTAACGTGCTGGTAGCAGAGAAAGCATACATTCTGTCTGAGTTGACAGCTGTGCAGGACTGCTAGGATTATAGCTTTTCAGACACACATTACTGAAACATTACCCATTAACAAGTGTTCGTATCCACTATTTGGTCTCCATAAACATTCAATGTCAACGAGTGCAATTTTTTGCATGGAGGAATTCAATGATACACCTCTACTTTATATGTATTTTATTGTCCGATGACCTTTCTCTAGACTGCTACTATCTATAACAAGATAAGAACAATTATGGGATTATTAGAGAATGATTCTACCACAATTGCTACTATTTCTCCTAATATGTGACTGACATTGTGGACCAACATAATAATATAAGAGATATTAGTTTTGAAATGATCTCCAGTCTATTATAGCAATTAACATCAAAATAGAAACTACTGAAATGCTGCTTGGTTACACAATTATTAATGAAAGAGCTTAACAGGTACAAAAAGAAAAAATTAAAAAAAAAAAGAAAAAAGGGTACCTACCCATAGCCTGGTACCTCACACTGATAGTAGTTGGATGATGCAAGACAAGGATCTCTCCTTCAAACTCCCAGCATGCCTTTGGTTCTAATTTGGGAGACACCATAACCATCCCTTTACGTATTGAAGATCTTTTGATCTAAGAAGCAAAGAAAATTATTGAAATGATGATAATCTTAAAAAAAAATCAATTTTCTGTTTGACAATTTTTCAAGAATGACATAATTAAAACAAAGAATCACAAGTAAAATTAAAATAATGAACAATAAAGAAAAACTAGCGCTTATTTAAAGAAAAAAAGAAAATTAGTTTTATAACTTTACTTGATGACCATTTACTAGTGCAGAGATTTGAAAACTTGCTGAGTAGCTAAGTAATGTGTGTGTGTGTGTGTATCTGATCAATTTGTTTTTATTACAGCTTATCAACCTCCTTCTGGGTCATTTGAAGCTGAAATGTATTTTGGATCTGGAAAAACAACAAAGATAGTATCTTTTTTTTTTTCTTTTTTTTACTTATATTTTCTTCAGTTTGAAATAATTAAGTCTAAAAACAACAAATGAAGTGAATGCCAAAAGTTAAAAATTCCCTTTCAAATTATCTTTACCTTTTTTAAAGCAAATGATGCAGTTTGTCCTCCTCGTACTTCCTTCACTGGCATGCGTTTCCTATGAATACTTTTGATGACTATACTCTGAAACTGGCCAAGGGAATCAGGTCCTAACATGATCGTGTCATTCAGTTTGATCAAACCTCGTAGAAGTGTCCCTGATACTACAGTACCGACACCCTGGTGGCGAAAAAAAATAAACACAAGTGCAATTATAAAATACCAACTGTAAATGTCATTTTTTAATAATGTTTTCATCATTGCTATTTTTAAAAACAATATTTCAGACAATACGTTTTTTGACTAGAGAATTAACAATTTCTAAAAACACAATATACAAAAGATGAAGAATTTACTGACAAAAATATACATACAATAAGAAACATTTTATAACCACACATGAGAAAATAGCACTAATTTCTCAAATTAATTCAGAAAAAGAAAGTTTGTTTTTTTTAATCATTTCACCACAAGGAAGACAATGCCACTAGGATGCAAAAGAGAATGAGAAGACTTTAATGAAGTGAAAGGACAAAAGAAAGGGATTCAGAAAGACAGAAGATGGCAATTGTCATTGCACTAGATTTTTAACATTGTAGGTGGCAGGAAAGAAAAAAAAAATGGAAGTGGGTCAAGCTAATTCAACAGTAAAACAATGAAACCTAGTTGCCAATCTAGTAGCATGATTAAATTCATGCAGCCTGGGCAACAAGGAGGATAGTTCATCAGAACCATTGCCATGAAAATATTTGCAGAAAAGATAGAGAAAAGCCACAGCATTTCAGTGAGAAAGCAACATAAGTCGAGATGCCAAGTCAAGATCAATTATATCATAGCCTTTTCTTTGAATTTTGTCAAAAATTTCAAGATATATAGTAGGAGCACCAGACCAGACCAAACCAAACTTATTCAATGTGCAAACATATGGTAGAAAACTTTAAATGATTTTAAACATTCATGTTATCATAAAAGGTTTAGTTTTGTTTTGTTTTTGCCATAACAATGTATATCTATCTATCTAAATCTAAACTTATTTATAAATGGAACTTTGTGTGTGTGTGTGTATCCATTATCTATAGACTCCAAAATGGCTCAACCGATTTTCTTGAAAATTTACACAGTTGTACTATAAGCATCTGCGAGTATTCTTAGCTAGGTTTTGTGTCAAGGTACCCCCAATAAATATCGAAAATCGATAATCGAAAAAATCGAGTTATAGAAGGAGTGGTCCGATTTTAATCAAATTTGATACACTCATAGACAAAGACATAAGAAACGATATTCAGAAGTTTCAAGGTTGCAGTTCTTACAATAGTGCAGAAAATTGATTATATATAAAAGGCAAGATGTGTGTGTGTCTGTTTATCTGTCTGTATGTCCTTTATACAAATCCACAATTTTTATCCGATTCTCACCAAACTTCACAAATATTCTTTAGGCTGAGTCTGAGCTCAGGACCATGGATTAGTTTTAAAGCTTTCATTACACCCAAGCAACGCCGGGCTATACTGCTAGTTAAAGAATAAGTAAATGTGCAGCAGCACAGTTTTGCATAGAAAAGATCCTGGTTAAAGAAAATATTAGCAAGAAGGAATAGCTGTTTTGGAGGAACTGTGTAAAAACAAAATCCACTTTTTAATGTAACTCCATTTAAAAGGAATTAACTATTTACAAAAAGAAAAATTAATGATGCCAATGTGTTCCATTTAAATGGAAACTGTTGTAGTTTCTTAACATTTCAGGTAGCAAGTTATTTACCATTTTGCGCCTCAAATCAAATGTTTTCTTTTTTTTTTTATAAGCGTTTCACCCCAAGCAAGGCATGTCACTGCCACTACTGCGCAGGGGGCTACATAGTGGAGTAAGGATGATTAAATATAGGAAATGTCAGAGGGTGGGTGATAGGCGGGTAAGGATACCGAGAATGAGGGTTGGGTAGATGAGAGTGTTCTGAGAATAATTGGGAGTTAGAGTGATAGGAGGTGTCTATTGAGCCTACATTTAAACACCTGGAGATTGTAACTGTCGGGAAAGCAGACTTGTGGAAGGGAGTTCCGCAGGCGGTAAGCGCGAGAAAAGAAGCTGTTGGAGTAGAATTTACGGTTACATATATTCTGTTTAACTGTAAAAGGGTGGGACCTAGTTGCTAAACTAGTATCTCGTGTAAATTCGTGCTTAGGCGGCACCAGTGATCTAAGCTCATCGGAGCAGAAGCCATGAAAGTACTTGTAGAAGAGGCACAGGGAAGCCACATCACGCCGGTGAGAGAGTGGTTGCAGCTGGTCTGCCAAGTCAGTATCAACCACGTTACAGATCCTCCTTTGTATTTTGTCAAGAAGCCCAAGGAGAGCAGCAGATGTCCATCGTTATTGCTATTAACTCACTTTACACTTTTAATTTAAATGTTATAACATTATATATATATATATATATCAACATTCCTTTTGCATAATTTATTCCATTTTATCTCATTCTGTAGTCATTAGGTGTGTACAAAAGTTTTCAGGACAAATAATAACATTGTATTGTGTTACATTGCAAAACATTGTATTGTTACCAATTCTTTGGTTATCTCCCTTTATTTTTGCTATGATTTCGTTAATCTTGAGGGGTTTATCTGTGTAAAGATTATTGGATTAAAATAGTTGCTTATCTGGCACCTTTAAAGACTAAATAGCATCAGGGTTCGCTCTTGTTTTTTTTTTCCTTTTTTTTTTACACTTTAATAAGTACACAGTCAGAAGGATCTTGGCTTTGGACTAGATTATATTAAAGGATCCTGTCTTTAAATGATATTAATTGAGAGATTCATTTTTATGGCTTATCAACACTTCAAGCTTTTTAAAGCCAGAAAATATTTTTAGAGTGTAGGAATTTTTTTAAATATTTTTTTTTTTTTAGTCATACAAGTTTTACTAATTAGCTGGGGGCAGAAACGGGTGAATTAATACCATTCCCAAGAGTATTTATGTAAAAGTGAATATAATGAACCCAACTGGAATTGGAACACAGCTCTTCAATTAACAATTATGAGCCATTATCCATTACATGCACATCAATGCTTGCAGCAGCTGATATTCCCAGACTTGACATTACTTCAGTGATCTTAGAGGAACCAGTACTTCAACATAATGTGATTGTAAGCCTCTCGCTGAAAGAGAAGGCACCACATCTCCAGCTGGAAGGGGAGGCACTGTGTCTCTAGGTGATAGAAGTATGGCAAAAGAAGAGTTGATGAGCTTTGAAATAATTCTGTGGAACAAAAAGTAATGTACTGAAATAATGAATAGTGTGAAAGCTTATGCTTATGAATCCTAACCCCAGCCAAAGGTGTTATATTTTACCCTCACACGGTTTACTTACTGGTACAGAAAAAGTGTCATCAATCTGGAATTCAGCTGGCTCTGTGACATCATACTTATGTCGAGTTGACAAAAGGTTGAGGAACATCTTGAGCAGGTCAAGGTTTTCACCGGTAACATTAGACACTTGGAAGATAGGACACATTCTGAAGGCAGAAAACATGTACTTTAGAGATAAAATTTTTATCTCTCCCCAAATCTTTACAAATAAAATGCAACTTCATTGTTCATATATTTTCACTGTTGACAACCATTATTAAATCTTAATATTTATTTCATCAAATCTACAAAGATCATTATTTGGCAGCATCTTATGGATTCTAAAATATGAATAAATTCCAAATGAGAAACAAACTAACATCACTTTTAACTTGGATGCCAGTAGCTGTTAACTTTCAATTAATTGGCCACCATCATTGTTTACATTCTGTTTCCGTGTAATGTTTTAAATTCACAAAGTTAATGTTATAGTATCAAGAACATTCAGAAACAAAGTACTAAACAAATTTTGACAAGATCTTAATTTAAAAATTTGCTGAAAAAGTCAAATATCAATAAGAGAAATGATAATACTTATACTAATTGTTAGGGGAAGTAATTTTTTTTTCAAAATAGAATTGAGTTACTTCCCTTGTCTGGAAGAGAAGAATGGCATATCTGAATTGACCTGCTGACATGTATGTGAAATTCATTTGTTTTAATCCATACAATTCTTGTTGTTCTCAGTGAATGAATAAAAGTTGTTAAATTCGTTTTTGTTCATCTCAACAACCTGGGATATAGCATTAATGATGACATATGACTACTTTGTTATACATGATATGCAGATAATATGACTACAAAGATGTAATTAAGTAGAACTGTAGTATGACAGAGCAGCCAGAAGAAAGTCACTTTTTAAACCTGCAAGCATTTGTGAGTGAAAACAGTAGGAAAATGAGTTACTGATCTCATTTTCTTACTGTTTTCTCTCACAATAGTTCAGGTACACCAGAAGCTTTTCAGATGAGTTTTCATTTGCTCCATTTTCAAACCCCAGCTGAGTTTTGGTGTTAGGGAGCAATGTGAAGCATCAAATGTTCAATGTTTCTAAATTGTAGAAGAAACATCACCTGAGAAAAATGCTTATCAAGCCTGCAAAAGGGGCTTCTCCCAATATTTTCTTGAAACAAATACTTTTTCAGGAAGGTTACAGGCAGCAAAAAGAGGATAAGAAAGAACTCAATGATATCATATGATCTTCCGGCTGATATAGCGCTGATCCAAGTACTTGTTCAAAGTAACATTATTTTGTTAGGGTTAAGAAGGGTTGTGACTAGTCAAGACTGGTAGAGAAACACAAACAATTACTGTATTTCAAGGCTTACTAAAGTCAACCCGATCTTGATTCTGACTTTCTTTTTTGAAAGATAAAGAATATGAATTCTTTTTTGAGGTAAGACTTTGTTTTTCCCCTCGTTGTCAGAGTATGTTAAAAAAAAAAAAAGAAAGAAAGAGACAAGACATTAAGCAAATGTCATGCTCAAATCAATCTCCTAACATGAATGTTACTGAACATGTCTGGCCGATTTGGGATCATAAAATAAGAAAAATCTCACGAAAAACCTTCAAATAAAACAATGGCTTTGTATCCTTAGCACAACCTGGTCAGATGTTTCAGAAGAGTAGATCTGAGAAAATGGCAAATCTAATTAATTTTAATGGGCATAATATTTAATTGTTTAGCTTAGCTTACAGAATAGAAGCACTTGTTTGAAAACAGAAATATCTATTTATTTTTGTTATATCTTTCCATTTCCATATCTAATGCAAGGAAAAAGCAGCTCATTTGCTTGCTTCATGAGTTATCACATGCTAATTTGGATTTTTAAAACAAATTTACCTAGACTGAAAATCAAGGGAGGTTTTCTTTTTCTTCTAATAGCTAGGGGTTACTAGACTCTCTAACCATGGCTGGTAACCAGTGTAGAATGACAACTCAGAAGTTAAAACTGGTCTAGTGTTGGGCTTAAGGAAGTTTTATGATGGAATGTCCTATAACTTGGCAACAATGAAATTAAGGAATATAGCTAACCTTTCAGACGTGAAATTGGTAGCTGTACACACGACATCGTCACTGTTTTGCACTTGGACCGGAATCTTTCGGCAACCAGGAGACTTGAGCAGACGCTGCAAAAGCTTCATGGTATCCTGCATCACATTAGGCGGGCACATATCAATTTTTGTGACCACAACAAACACAGGGACATTAAGGGCCAATGCAAGACCTAGATGTTCTTTTGTCATGCCAATGACACCAGCATTAGCCCCGACCTACAATGACAAAAAATAAAGAACAAAAGTTGATAAAACCAAATCTACTAGGGCAACTGGGTTTCTGATAGTTGTTTAGTAAAGAAAATAAAGGAGATTTACGTCATTTTTAAATAATAAAAAGAAAAGATATAAATATTACCATATTTTGCGGATTGGAAGACACACCGTAATATTAGAAAGAAACTTCAAAAGAAAAAAAATAGACATTCCCATACAAAAACCCTCATATACTGATGCCACGTATTATTTACAATAATCATTAGTCTCTGATTTTGTTTGTATGACAATGACATACTAGTTGTTGGTCAGTAAATATACTATACATCTTTCATTGTCCAAAGGTGGCTTTATTTCATAAAAATGAATTAAAAGTTTTCAAAATATGCATGTAAAAATATAAAACAAAGAAATTTTATTCATCCTCAAATCCCAAAACTCGTTACTGCTGGATTCATGTAAAAGCTCTAAAACTATCATCTGCAAAGTTTCCACTACTGTTAGTCACATACAATAAATGATTCTCACTAGCATTCATGTGGTAATCATGGTGGTAAATGATAAATTCATCTTGGAAGATGCACACATATTTCTCAGGCTATATTATTTTTGGAAAAGAAGTGCATGTTGTAAGCCGGAAAATACAGTAACAATGCAATCTAAAATTGAATAGTTTAACTGTGACCATACGCTACCGCCATGATAAATTCTATAATCAAACATTCAACACATGGCATGCTTCATTGTTTTTAAAGATTTTTTTTTTTTAATAATCATTTCACCCCAAGCAAGGTAGAAATGCCACTGGTGTACAGGGGGTTACAGTGAGAGAATAAAAATGGTACAGGAGATATTAAAGATAAGTGGTGGATGGGAATCGAGAAAAGATAAGTGGTGGATGGGAATCAAGTAGCTAAAAGATGGCAATTGATGTTGCATTTAAACTTTTGGAGATTGTAGCTATCAGGAAAGCAAGTAAATGGAAGGGAGTTCCACAAACAGGGATTGCAAGAAAAGAAACTATTACAGTAGAAGAGTATCATGGGGAAAAAGCTCATCAGAGCAGTTGCCATAAAAATATTTGTAGAAAAGACAGAGGGAAGCCACATCACGTCAGTGAGAAAGTGACTGTAGGTGAGCTGCCAAATCAGGATCTTTTATATTGCAAATCTCAAAATTTGTCGAGAATCTCAAGAATAAATAGCAGGAGCACCCGATCAATTATGACAATAGTATTCAATGTACAGATGAATGGTAAATTCTGACAAGAAAATCTTCCTGGCCCAACACAATGAACCAACTAAATAGCTTGTCAGTGTTGGCTGAAGCAACCAAAGATTGGCTATGCTCACAAGAAAGTGACATCAGGAAAGGATAAAGATAACAGCCAGTGTTTGTGGGACAATCCACTTTCATTTTACCAACAGCAGTTCCATTGGGTGACAGTGCATATAACACTGCAGCTCAACATGGCAACCTATGAACACTCTCTACCAGACTGATGACATTTTCTGTACAGATGAAGAACAGTCTTCTCTTATATATCTCTAGTCGCACTATCTAAACAATGGAACGTATGATCTTTGCACCATCTCCAGATGTGTAGATTACAATAGACAACAGTATTATTTTCTCAACTCTACTCAAATTAAGTAGGTGACCTAATGACAATAAGCCTCATCACAGCCAGTCATACAGTGTTACATAACCTTAAATCAAAAAGCCCTTAACTTTTACTCAACAGAACCATCTTCTTTGCATGTTTTAATGCAAATAAAACATCTCCACTTAATCCTTTTCTTTTGTTTATTATTTTGTAACTACATTTTTTTTAATTTTACTCTGCAAACAATATCATTTGCATTCAAATTTCAACATAATATTGATGGGAAAAAAAAAAAATATATATATATATATATATATATATATAGAGAGAGAGAGAGACATTCAGTGTAATTTATTTTTATTATACACTTGGCATTACACTGCATCACTAACTTTTCTGTTTTGTAATTTCCCAAATATGAAATAAGGGATTGTCAAGGTTTTAACAGAGGGCATGAAAATTGAATCAAACAAACTGACATCAAGTAGAAAGACTGGGAATGTTGATTGTGTAATGGATGATGGCTTGGAATGAGAACTGAGACATTCAATTTCACATTCTAGTTAAGTTTGTTATTATATTCACTTACATGCAAATGAAAGGTATGAATCAATCTAATCTTCCTCTAGTTCTAGGTTAAATAATAGTGCAGACTGGCTTCTATAGCAGTGACTGGCAATCAGACTAAGAGAAGGACAACTCTGATTTCAAAACTATAACGACTAAAGCAAAGATTGCCCTTTGGTAAGGCACAGCTCCTGGATACAGCCACTGCCAGGGTTACTGTGAAGACACTGGTGACAAGATGTTGGATATGGTCAATGGCAGAATCTAACAATGCTTCCATGAAAAAAGATTTTTCATTCTGGACAATGGACAAGACACAGTTATTCAGAAATGGATGAAAACTGCAGGAACACATTGAGTAGATAGATCTATCTATCACCTGGTTCACACTACACCCATGTCTATTGAACAAGTTAAGAGGCTTATCCCTTATTCCCTTTTTAGGATGTGGTTTCCGGCTTTCTCTTTTCCAATCTTCTCACTTTGTTTAGTTTTTTTGTTTTTTTTTCAATTGGAGTAGATAGATCTATCTGTCGCCCGGTTAACACTCCACCCATGTCTATTGAACAGGTTAAGAGGCTCATCCCTTGTTCCCTGTTTAGGATGTGGTTTCCGGCTTTCTCTTTTCCAATCTTTTCACTATTACGTAGCCCCCTGCACATCAGTGGTGTTGCCGCCTTGCTTGGGGTGATATGATTAAAAAAAAAAAAAAAAAAAAGTAGACCCTTGTGTCTCTTGATGTATGTGCAACCGAGCCCCTTGTAATGAAACATATAAACAGTACTAGTGTGTGGATGCTATAGAACATTTTGATGGACAACCTTGTGTCTAGTTTGATCCAATTTATGGCCAGAAAAAAAAAAAAAACAAAGAAAAAACATAGAAACAAATCTGAAGTGAAATGTTAAGTGGGATAAAATTAAACTGAAAAGAACAAACCTACCATGAGCATTGCAAAGTCTGGTGCATGGCCAGTCATACCAAACACAGTTGTTTTCAGGTACTTTTCATGTCCAGCTAAATCAATGAATGTGATTACCTATAAGAAAAAAAAATAATAAAAAAATGTTGTTATATCAAATAAAGGCCAATGGCATAAACACATGCAGAATTTCTATGTACTTTCTAAAGAAAATTATTTCTTGAAGCGGAATTTAGACACTCACCTTTGATGATTGTTCACAAATCTTTATCCAGTCTAAGTTTCCATGTTCAGGTTTGTTGACAACATTTCCGGTGGCATCAAATCCAAGAATATCATTACCAACACTGCTTGTTCGACCAGAAACCATTTCATGTTTATGTCTAAATAATTTCTGCCTAGCTATACCACGACCATTATCCAACTCCCCATGGGTGAGGACCCCAAGTAAGGTACTTTTGCCAGCATCTACATTACCAACAACTGCTACTCTGAAAAAGTTAGAAAGAAAAAAAGTGTATATATATATAAAAATGTATGTAACATCAATTTCATGGCACTTGTGGATCGAAACTCTTGAATGGCTTATCAATGTCATTAAATCAACTGAGTTTAAATAATAATAATAATAGCCTCCCAGATGGCTAGAGCCAAATGAATTCAAGCACTAGTTGTGTTTATTTTGTACTAATGCTCTTGGGAAGGGCATGAATCCAACTTTTACTCTTCACTTTATTTTTAAATCAATCTGAGCAAGGCAATAATGCCACTAAGACATTGGGGTGAAAGAGAATGAAAAGATTTTAGAAGGAAATGGAAATCCAACTCTAAACAGGAAGCAAGGGATAAACTTCTACTCCTGTTCAAAAGGACCGAGAAGGAGTGTGAACCAGATGATAGCTAACATGAGTAAGTTTGCCTAAGAGCAAATAATAGGCTAGCTGGAAACGTTTAGCTTTGTATAACAAGTCATCTTGATGGCTTGATAATAAGCAAAGACAGAAATTATTGCTTGCTGCTGGTACCATACAACTCAATACAATCTGCTGTGTTATTTGGAATGGAGAAGGACACTGCCAAATAAGGATTATTACTCTTAGAAATGCCATAAAGGAGTATATATTAGCAAAGCACAATAACAGTTTAATATTAGAACTTTGAATAAGCTGAAAAGTAATGTTTTATTTACAAAAAATAGTATGAAACATATCACTGAAAGTATTCTCCATTGCTAGCCATTACTTTTTTCCCATCTTTCTGACATTATTTGAATTCCACATTAGAAAAACAACTCGTCTTTTGAGATTAACCACAAGTTGACCCATTTTTGGGGGCATATTCATAAGAATGAAAGTGCTTCTCAGCCAGGTCATGTGCCATTGATCAGAACAAGTCATAATCAGATAGGGCAATGCCTGGTGAATACAACCAGTGGGGTAGAATATACCATTTAAGTATTTCCAAGTAGGTTTTCACCCATTTTGCAATATGTAGCCTAGTGTTGTCACGTTGGAAATTCACTTTGTCATGCCACTGCACATATAGCACTTGTTTTTACTTTAATTTTTTACTTTTCTCAGACACATCAAGTGTAGCCAATAGCGATGTTCCATGATGGTTTTGGTTGGTTTGAGCAGCTCATAATAAACTACACCCAACTGATCCCACCAAAAACAGTGCAGAATCTTCAAACCATGGATATTTGGCTTCACTGCCAGTGTTGATGCAAGGCTGAGCTTACTCCATAATCTTCTATACTTGGGTTATCATAGTGTATCCACTCTTCATCACCAGTCAAATTACAATGCAAAAGAAAACTTCTTTTCTGCCATTGAAGCATCATTCACATGTAACCAGATGCCATTCAATTTCCCTTGGCTTCAAATCATACAGCACTTAAATTCCTTGATTTTCAATCATTCCTAATGCTTTCAAACATTTAAAAACAGTTGTTGTGATCAACTTCTAAAGATTCTGCAAGTTCAGTTTGCACCTGAGATGAGTCTTCATGAAGTATTGCCTCCAATTCTTCATTTTTAAACTTTTTCAACGCACCAGAGTGCTCAACATATCCTTATTTTTGAAGCATCTAAATCAATCTCTGCATGTTGTTTCCAACAGAGTATGGGTGCTGTAAAACTCAACAAGAATTGTGTGCACTTCAGTCATAGATTTCTTTTGAATGAAATAGTGCAGTAAAATTCCCCTCAAAAACACCTTCTTTGACATGAAATTCGATATGTTTAATGCTATAAAAAACAAAGTTGTTTACACTTTGGCAAAATAACATACACTGAATTTCAAGCTTCCTTATAGATGCATTACCATCTGAAACTACACACATGCAGTTCTGGGAAGGCCACCTGTTGTAAAATAGTGATAACTTATTCAAGGTCCTAGGAAACAATGTTATCTAACATCATTTTGACCTTTCCTAAGAAACATTTTTATTTGAAAATTTCTGCCTATAGAGAAGTTCAAAATATTCTGTTCCTTTACTTTTTCAGATCATTGTGCACTTTGTAGTGTCATGGTTAACAAACTGGTCTGATGATCTTTCTTATTGAGCAGTTTGATTCTCACTAAGTGCCCCACATTTATGGCCTTACACCAAAACTGTTAGTAACAATGCCAAATACCTATCAAGGAGGAAGAGGAATCACAATACAATTATGTACTAAAACATAATTGCTTGCATCTCTCAAACAACAACTCTTATTTCCTTTTGATGAGACAAGACAAAAATTGTTTCTTGAAGTTCAAGCTTATTTTAGACTAATTTCCTGAAAAATGCTAACCTGTTGATAAGCTTTCATGAACTCCAGCTTTTAAAATTTGCTAAAAAAAAGTCTGTCTAGACATAAGAGATTTAATTCCAAGACAGCATCTCACTATTAAAGAAAAGAGCACTCTCCAGTATATCTAGTTAATATATATATATATATATATATATATATATATATATAAAGCCTTTGAGATTTCACTTGCCCGATCGACTCGGTCAATTAAAAACTTAATTGGCCGGTTAAAGTTTATTGCTTTACTTGCCCATGCCCGATTCAAAATCTCACAATGAAACATGTCTCTTCAAATATAGAAAAAGGAAATCTGATTCCTTTTACAAACTAAAAGTATGCTATTGAAGATTCACAAGTTATTTAAAATAACCTACAATGACATTGAACTCTTTGGTCTTATGCATGGCACCTGATTTAAGACAGTGACATCCTGCAATCATCAAAGCAAGATCTGACAAATTAAATTTAGATTGACAAGCTCCTGTCTCACTTTTATCATCCCGGTCAGTGTAAACATTTGTTTAATTAACGCTTCCAGAGTGGAGCCAAAATGTTGCCCAGATTAAAGATGCTCACAAATTTTTAGAAACTCATTTGGAAAAGTGTTATCCTTAACTTAACATCTATATTTCCTCCCTGCTTATGAAAAGTAAAAATGAACATTTGAAAGAAATAAATAAAAAATACGCATACTTCTTTCAACCACACACCAAAAAACAAATTATACAAGTAATTTTTTTTAAAGAAAACCATTTTAGAAAATCAGATTTTTTTTTTTTATCGTCTATGAGATGGAGGTTGTAGTAAAACCGAAAGAAACTATGAATTTAGGTACCTCAACTCAATTGTCAAAAAAAAAAAAAAAAAAAAAAAAAAGCATATCATGATGTTAATAAAAACAAAGTTTTATCATCAAAATGTTTATGCTATTATTAAGAGGAAAGATCAAACTTTATTGTTATTATTATTTTTAATTTTTTAAATCCTTTCTAACACGTTTGAAATTTTAATTATAATTTCAGTTTTTGTTTTCCATCAGCATTTCACACTATGTTTACGTAAGGCAACTATTAAGAAAATGGAGTCGGTTGAGTAAAATGATTTTGGGGTGAGTAAATTTTTCCTTGCTTGACCACCGGTTGAGTGATTTCTTTTGCAAATCTCAAAGGCTATATATATATATATATATATATATATATATATAAACAGACGTTTTTTTTTCCAAGTGTGATGTCCAGATATATATACTACCTAATATACTTCTGTTTCAAAATTGCTTTTTCCAATAATATTTCAAGTAAACAATTGTAATTTTAGCACACTAGAAACTTAGAAATTATATTCTTTAGAAGCAACATGTTAGCTTAAACATTAACATCAAAGAATAATCATTTTCAAAATAATTAAAAACAATTTAAATTCTAAATGCTAGAAAAGATGAAAAAAATAATAAAAAATGTGTGTGTACAGAATCAATATTTGATTAAAGAAAATGCTGATATGGTTCAAATTTAATGTTGATTCACATAATTCTCAGAATATACGAGATATTGTGTACCAGGAGGAAAGTGTCAGGAAAAAATCTAAATTGTTTCCCCAAGTTAATTAAATATTTACTGTCGTGGCTATATTTTTAAAAATATTTCTTCTATTGGTCTTCATCATGATTTTCTAACTTATTTATTAGAAACAAAACGAGCACAAAGTTTTGCAGGCTTCACTTGCCAATTTGCATTGTAGAAAGTGCACATGAGTGACAGTAGAATCATTATAATTAATATTGATGAATATTCATGAGTTCAGTAAGTATTTAAATAAAGATTTGCTTGAAGTGATTGCCTGCAGCTATTAGGAAGGTTGATTTCATTCATCAGCAGGTGTGGACAGTCTGGTCCATGATTTACGGTGTCTTAGTTCCTTTTTCTTTACTTGGAGATAACCCCACTTAGGAAATTTCTCCTTGTGTTTGCATCACAAACACAGCCCACTCACAAGAACAGTTTTTATTGAAACTGTCTCTGCTGTTAACAGAATTAATGTACCTCAAGACCAAGCTAAAATTACATTGCAAAGAAATTAATGCAAATACAATGCAAGATTAGGCTCGGCTCGGCTCACATGCCTTCCTGACCTTTTGAACAAAAATAAAGGTTTATCCAGTTTCCTGTTTAGGATTGGATTTCCAGTCTCTTCTAAGTTCTTCCCATTTTCTTTCACTTCCAGTAGCTCCCCGCCTTGTATTTTAGTGGCATTTTCACCTTACTTGGGGAGAAATGATTAAGAAAAAAAAAAAAAAAATGAAATGAAATGTAAAGCAGAATAGTATTTCAAGCAACAGTGTAATAAGATAAGTTATTTTCAATCAAGGCTGAGGAACCCAAAGATTCATAATGTTAATGCTGTTTTTATTAACTATAAATTAATCTTATTCTTATCGAAATTGGTATAAATTATGTGACAAACCCTGAGGCCACAAAACACACAAAAGTGCCAATATATGAGTAGATATAAGAAAAAGATCAATATGATTCAGGGTTTTAATCAAAAGGGATAAAAAAAAAAAAAAAAAAAAAAAAAGACACAAAAAACAATCCAAACCTTATTTCCATAAAATCCTCTTGTGCTACTTTCTTTCTTAGTAAAAATTCAGCAACTTTTCCCTCTTCTGCTATCCTTTCTCTCAAGTGAACACATTCTAGGTCTAATGATTGGCTGATACTTTGTAAGGTGGCTATAGACGCTAGTATATCATCATCTTTCAAGCCTGGTTTGCCACCCTCTGCAAAAGTTACAAGGTAAAGACAGAGAGAGAGATACAAAAACTAGAAAAAGATATAAACAAACAGAAACAGATATCAATATATGTAAAGATTTTCTGAATTAAATGAAGCAATAAAAAAACGTGGTTGATACTAACTTGGCAGACCGGCTGCAGCCGCTCTCACACCGGCGTGATGTAGCTTCCCTGTGCCTCTTCTACAAGTACTTTCATGGCTTCTGCTCCGATGAGCTTAGATCACTGGTGCCGCCCAAGCACGAATTTACACGAGATACTAGATTAGCAACTAGGTCCCACCCTTTTACAGTTAAACAAATAAGATGTAACCGTAAATTCTACTCCAACAGCTTCTTTTCTCGCGCTTCCTGCCTGTGGAACTCCCTTCCACAAGTCTGCTTTCCCGACAGTTACAATCTCCAGGTGTTTAAATGTAGGGTCAATAGACACCTCCTATCACACTAACTCCCAACTATTCTCACAACACTCTCATCTACCCAACCCTCATTCTCGGTATCCTCACCCGCCTATCACCCACCCTCTGTTATGTCCTATATTTAACCAGCCTTTCTCCTCTCTACGTAGCCCCCTGCACAGTAGTGGCAGTGACATGCCTTGCTCGGGGTGAAACGCTTATAAAAAAAAAAAAAAAAAAAAAAAAAAAAAATAGAAGCAACATACAGATTACATTTCACAAAAGGAAAAAAATGCTCCTTTCTTTCATCTGGAGATGATAAAGAGAGAAGGTTGCAAGTCAGAAGGTCCAAGGACAAAAAAAAATCTATAGGCTACTCAGTGTTGCTAGTATGTCAAACTTAAGTTTATTTACAGTAAGCATTTTTTGAGAGGGGAGAAACAAATTTAAGAAGATGTTTATGGCTCCAAATATTTATTTTCATAATTTTAACTGTTCTATCTTATTATTGTGTACATTTTTTATTTTCAACTTCTCTTTAGTAACTATATTTATAGTATTTCAACACATGCATGATTAAGATAAAATTATATTTGTCTCATCTGAACATTTTAATATTTGTTCCCAATGTGTGAAATGTCTCTCTGATTAGTGAGTGTTTTTTTTTTCCAAGATATCATCTAATGTTCTCTAATGATTCTGAATTGAAAATCTAAAAATATGCATTTTTTTTGGTATGCATTCATTTAGTTTTGGTTTTATTCATTCATTTGTTTTTCGCTTTATTAAATGTTTGTCTTGTGCCTATTATTCAACTGTTGACTTAATTTGTAGATGCAAAAATTATCCTCCTCCGCCAATTGGTACTTTTATTTTTTAGTTTGTGGCGAAGAATTTAAATCATTAATAAAACCCTATTTTTTAAATTAAAATTTATCAATGTGATGAATTTATTTTTTTCAATACATGCACAGTGAAAATTCCAAATCATGAAAATTTACAAAAATGTGATAAAATATTTTTCTTCTGCATATTTTGGATAAAAAATACTCAAATTTGTATTTTTAACATTTAAGGAATTTTCAGTTGCATGAATGAGTCTCAAAACATTCATATGGCTACTACGAATTTCATCTTGTATTTTTAAAGATAAAATTCAAAGGATGTTTGAAGAAAAATTTCTCACTTTGTTGAGAAATTTGAGAATGGTTTCTATTAATAATGAAATCAGTAGCTTCATTCCCCAATAATAAATGATTTGGGACCATAAACATCTTATCGACATCCAATTAAATTTGTTTCTCTCTTCTCAAAAAATGCTTACTGTAAATAAACCCAAATAGCCTATAAACTTTTTTGTCCTTGGCCCTTTTTGATTTTGAATGTTTTCACTTAGCACCAGAGAGAAATGTTGAAAAGTTCTCAGAAACCAAACCAAAATGGGATTTAAAAATAAAAATCTGTTGTTTGGTAATTTGGTTAGATTTTAGGGAAATGGGTTGGCATGAGAACTTTTCAACACCCCTTGATACATGAACTGATATCCAAATTTCAGCCTGATTGTGCACACTTATGTTGGCTTATTTGCCAGAATTTCTTGTGCTTTTCTAAGTCTCAGCTCCTGTACACTTCATCTTTTCTTAAGTGTGTGAAGGAATTTTGAAACTAGAATGTTACCTATTATATGACAGTGAGAGATTTGATCATGTATACTCCGAAACAGTACAGTCTACATTAATTTGTGTATCATAAATGCTTTCTGCGGTAGACTGTTTGCCAGCCAAGGCTATAGAACCCAGTCTGTCCTGTTATTTAACCCATAACCGGAGGAAAGAGATGGATTAATATCTTTCCCAAGAGTATTTGCGTGTAAGTGAATGCAAGGAATTAAACAGGAATTCGAACTCAGCTCCTCGATTTCTCATTCCGAGCCAATATCCACTTCACCACAATGCACATCCATAAAGCAAAGAGCTGAATTTAATATTGTTTGCGAAGTTTGACAGTATATACAATCACACAAAAAAGTATTTGACACAGAAATATTTTAAAAGCGTTTTTAAGAAAATCGATTTCTAACATGACGACAAATCGAAAAACAGTTGAATACTTAGAGTATTAAACTTCTAAGCAGAAATTGAGAATTTTTTTGTCTATACAAAAGTATACTGGAAATTTTTTTTAAAAAAATGGTACAAAGTAAAAATATTGGATATGCAACAAACTGCATTCAACAATTTAATACTGTGCTCTTTATTTCTTATGACTGATCAGAATAATTAAGAATAATTTCAAATGAGTCTCTCACAGAAATTAAATCCAATCTTATTGCACTCTTGTTGATTGATTTTTTATCAGCATATCAACCCCCATTGATCATTTAATACTGAAACAGGATTTTTTATATAAGAATGTTTCAAGTGGTTGTGAATTTTTTTCCAAATTGTTTTTAAAATATGAAATCTGGGTATTGTTTGTCTTGCTGTTTATGTTAGTATATTTGTAAAGGAGACTATAGGTTCTGGTTTATTCAGAATTTCCATATTGATTAGCAGAGTTCATTGAATTTTAGCCAGTTGACTTTGTGGAGTTTCCATGTTGGATTCCTTTCTCCTGGCATAGGCTTGCTTATATTTAGAAAAATAGGTGGTCACTAACACATTGGTCATCATGAACTTTCCATTGAAAGTCTATAAAAAAAAAATCGATAGGAAGCATATGGTTAGGTCAACAGCTGATGTTGATCTGATATCTGGCTGTAGGTATGTACTGGTTATTAAAAATACATAGATGATTCTTGTAGGGATTCTATAATTTTACCAGTTTGATTAGGGTTCCTACAGCCCTACATTTTGTTGTATACATTAATTAGTAAAAAGAGAGTGGGAAGTTGGCCAATCAGTCTGTCTTATTCAGTTTGTGTTTCAGAGCAATATAAATTGAACAAATGGTTATTGCTTGATGAATCAGATTTTACTGACATGGTCTGGAGATTTGTATTTAATCATAGTTTTTAATAGGGCATTGATTTTTTTAACCAATATTGAGGTACCCCCACTTGGCCTGTTCTCTATTGTTGATACATTTATTTTGTAATAAGTTACATATCCTTTAAAGATATTGTTCTCAGTTATTCTTTTAGGAAGGTCTCCAGCAAGTAGACTAATCTGTAAGGAGTTGTTTCATTTCCTCATAGTTTGATTTAACATCTCTACAATTACATTGTATGATGCTTGCATTCCACTTCTCAATTTGAATGGGAATTATTTTATTTTAGTTAGTGGATCTTATGGACGACTATGTTTTTGGTAATCTATTTCTATATTTTTTTTTTTTTAATCATTTCACCCCAAGCAAGGCATTCCACTGCCACTATTGTGCAGGGGGTTACATAGGGGAAGGTGAAGAGAAAGAGAGGTTAGATATAGGAAATGTCAGAAGGAGGGTGATAGATGGGTAAGGATACCGAGGCTGAGTGTTGGGCAGATGAGAAGAGTGTTTGAGAGAATGGATGCGAGTGTTAGGAGATGTCTGTTGACCTTACATTTAAACTCCTGGAGATTGTAGCTGTCAGGGAAGCAATCATGTGGAAGGGAATTCCACAGGCAGGGAGTGCGAGTAAAGAAGCTAGAAATTGCGGTTACATCTTATCGGTTTCACTGTAAGAGGGTGGGACCTAGTTGCTAATCTGGTATCTCGTGCTAATTCGTACCTAGTGGGCAGCAGTGATCTAAGTTCATCGGAGTATATTCTATACTTTCTATATTGTTTGTTTTCCTTGTTTTTGAACATGTTTGTTGAGTACTTGTATGTTCTTGATTATTTGGTTTCTTTTCATTTTTTTCCTTTATTATGTAAATGTGAAATGTGCGTTGTGGTACAGTGAATATCAGCTCGGAACGAAAAACCGGGGAGTTGAGTTCGAATTCCAGTTGAATCCATTGTATTCACTTATGCACAAATACCCTTGGGAAAGGTATTAATCTGTCTCTTCCTTCCAGTTATGGGTTAAATAGCAGGACAGACTGGGTTCTATAGCCTTGGTCGGCAACCAGTCTACCGCAGAAAGCAATGGCAACCTACTGCGGGATAATCTTCTGCCCAGTCAGTCATGTCTCGAAAAACACATGATCGCCCAAGCGTGTATCACATATGGCACTTAACTGACTGACTGAGTTGCTATTAATTATTTGGTTTTAACTGTGTCTTCTGTTTTTTGGATTTCAATTTTGTTTTGTATTGAGGTTTGATTGGTTTCTGTACTGTCATTTTTTTGTTTGTGGAATTTTTCATTTGAGAAATTTGAGTGATTTGTGGTTGAGAAGTTTTACGTCAGTGAATTTTATGTTGGATTCACACTGTGGATAACTTGTTTCAGTAGTATGGATTGTTTCCAAGTTTACAAGATGTTTTTTAATTCTTGAATTAAAAATGTTAGTTCTTGTGTTTCATCTGATTTGTTTGATATTAGATTTTCATAGATAGAACTTGATGTTGCTTTGGTAATTTTTACATGTCATGGTGTACTGGAGCGTGTTTAAATGTTTTTCCTTGCTTTTGAGTAGGGAATGTTTTGGTGTATTTAATTTTTAATATATCATTTGCTTTTTTCCAGGTTTCACAGTCCCTGGAAGTTGGCCTATGATTTTTTTACAATTAGGGCATTTTGGTTTCATTTGGGTATGTGATCTGTATGCGGTTAGGATCATTTTTCCCCACAGTTTTCACATACTGACTTCCTTGTACATTTATTCTTACCACATCCATATCTTTGGCAGTTGAAGTCCCTTAATGGGTTTGGAATATATGTTTCTCTTTGGAAACTGAATAGCCAATTTTTATTTCCTGTATCAATTCTGATGCATCAAAAGTAACAATATAAGTGTGGGTATCTATAATTCAATCATTTTTTTGTAACAGATATTTTTTTGTTTCTTTTGATAGAATTATCGTTCTTAATTTCTTCCAGTATACAAACTGAAAGTTCAGTGCTTCTCGCAGGAAGAATTTAAAAATTGGTGTAGTTAGACCCTTAACTTTATATCATGAAATTTGGTCATGTTTAGTAGAGATTCAACATCATGTTTTCCTTTGTCTTCTATCAGTAACATATTATTTCTAGTTTTTTTTTTTTTAAGCTGTTTTTGGAGTTATCCAAGATGCTAAAAATTTTTTCTATTACAAAAGGTGACAACTTCATTATTAGTTTGTCTTCTATTGGTTCTATTGCAATGAATTTCAAAAATTTTTCCTTTGATTGATTTTCTGTGTCTACATCAATGTGTAGCCTCTTGTTTTTTGTGCTCGTTGTTATTATTATTCATCAGCCATGCTTCTCACTCACCTTGGAGTCCTATACGAGAGAGATGATTGGGAGAGGGGGCTAAATCCCAATTGCCTTGTACCTCCAGAGGTACATGACTGGTATATTCAAACATGGGGAAGTCTCAAAGCACCTGTTATATCCAGGATCGTCCATTCAAGTATGGGATTTCCTCAGAGGTTAAAACAGCCATGTCAGATTCCTTTGTTCCCAGTCTGATTGACCCTATAGCCACTGCTTACTAAGTCAGTTTAATGCTTGATATGGTAAATGTGAGTGAATTTTGTTTGTTTTGTTAGTCTGACTTAAGGTGTGACTAGCCAGTTGATTGGATCAGGTCTCTCCAAGTACTTGTCTAGCTCAAGTAAGGGCCAAAGTGGTGCATTGAAATTTAAGAGTATATGTATAGCTCAACTCTTAAGACTCTTAAACACCTCAAATATCACAAGTTGCCACCTATAGCAAACAGGTGGCTCCCTTGGGGATTTTTACCCCCTATAGAGGTGCAGTCAGTTTATTCTGAAGCTTCCCCAAAAGAGTGATGCACTCCTGTTGACAAATCACTTCTAAAATTACTCAAATTATTGGCGTTCCTCTGATGAGCTTTAATTTTTAACTAAATTTAAATGCTCAACTGCCTCCTACAAATCTTTTAATAGCCCTGCTGCTTAGCAATATGACTCCAGCGAAAACAGGAACCAAGTGGTGAAGTAGGTTGCATGACACAAGATCTTAGTCTAAAATGTGAATGGATTTAAAATAAATTTTTCTTTCCTAAACAATCTGTGTTTTTATTATGCTACTGACAGCTATAAATGATAAAAGTTAAAAAATCGTTTTGATTTTGAAAGAGTTGAAAACTGTGTTGTTTTTCAGGAATGATGGTAAAAAAAATAGTCTGGAGCCCTGCATGACAATGTAGCAGTTATTTAATAAATCATTATTACATAAGGAAAAAATATTGCCACATGAGAGATAATGATAATAAAAAGAATAGAATAAAGATTACCAATTAAAATTCTATAGACAAAAAGTAAGTAAAAAAACACTTACCCCCAACACCAACTACATAAATGTTTTCTCCTTGGCCTTCTTCCACACGGTTTTTTACAATTTCTGATAAGGCATCATATTCCTCGCTGTTTGGACTCACTAATGCCATCTGGAATGAGAGAGAAACAGTCAAAACTATTACTCAAAATTGTGTAAAATATATTATGACAGATTAAGACTACTCATTGTTAAGGAAATAAAATTCCACTTCCCACAATGACACAAGACAATATGTGAATCATATATAAATTTAATAAAGACTATATAAATTTCTTTCAAAAAGCAAAAATAAAAAAAAGTTTTCTTCAGCAATTCTGGATCCTGAAAAAAATTTTCTACTGTTATGAAAATTCTAATCACTTATTTCAAAATTGTTCTGTTCTTTATAATTCAGTGGAAATATATAAAATTAGATGCAGTTAATACTTAAATCAACATTCTTTCAAAACAGAAACCATAAATTATTGAAATTAAATACACAAGTTAAGAAAATATGGGAATAAATTATTACATCAAAGAGTCATTAATTCTGATTGGAAATTCTCATTGCATAATGTTTAATCAATATGATTAATATTCACCAGTAAATTCAGTGCATTGACAAAGTGTATGCTTTTGTTTAAAATAAATGCTGCAGATTTATCAATGTTTCTATGTAATGTATAAATTACAAATTAATACCCTTAACTGCAGTAGAAATTTCTATCATTTGCAGTTGAGCCATAAAAGGTAGGAATTTTTATCATCTGCAATCATCTGATTATATATAAACAAAAAAGATTTCACCTCTGATATTAAAGATTTGATTTTTTTTAATCTTATTTCTTTAAGCAAAAACTTACTTTGACCTTTTATCAAATCTGACTTCATTTGTATTCGCAACAGAAAGTTATGTTTACATTCTTAATTCTAAAATCTATCTAATCTAAACTTATTTATAAATGGAACTTTGTGTGTGTGTCCGTTACCTATAGATTCCGAAACGGCTCAACCGATTTTCTTGAAAATTTACACAGTTGTACTATAAGCGTCTGCAAGTGTTCTTAGCTAGGTTTTGTGTCAAGGTACCCTTGCTGAAAATCGATAATCAAAAAAAATCGGGTTATAGAAGGAATGGTCCGATTTTAATCAAATTTGATACACTCATAGACAAAGACATAAGAAACGATATTCAGAAGTTTCAAGGTTGCAGTTCTTACAATAATGCAGAAAATTTGATATCGATACCAGGAAATCAAAATTTGATTTACATCCATTCATTTTTCTTTCAGTCTACGGTTTCATTTTAACTGGAAACAACTATTGCTTTTTAGTCTTTCGTGCCAACGTCCAAAGAGTCTGAGCCCCAGGACCATGTATATTTTAAAGCTTTCATTACACCTGAGCAACGCCAGGTTATACTACTAGTAATTGTATAATTGTAACCCAACAGAAGCTGCTGCTGATGATTTTTTTATTTCAAATTCTGTAGCTAAGCTATCAAGTGATGGTTTTATTTTCAGAGCTACTAAGAGAGAAAACATTCCTAAATGTCCAAGCATTTTTTATGCATTGTTTGATACCAACCATAACTACCATCTTGTAAGTTTAAAACTGTATTTTTCTTACTCTTATTTTTATCTAGATATTTTATTATTTATCACTGTTGAACAATTTCAATGTTAGGATTTGTACATAAAAGAAAACAAAAATAACTAAAGATACTTCATGACATGTAAGACCCATTTTTTCTCTCCTAAATATTAAAATTTCCTAAATTTACAATAAATGCATGGAAAGCAGTTAGCTTTTAACTTGGCCAAATTAATAACAAGGATGAAGTTCCAGTAACATTTAATATGTCAACAATTTTTTTTAAATACTTCTCTCTATCAAAATAGTATATGAGTAAGGAAGAATCTTTTGTATGCTATTCAGTACAGCATGTCTCTTGTAATTAGTCTAATTGGTTCAAAAGTTAAAAGGTGGGGAAAGGAGGTTACTTTATAAGCAAAACTTTTTAGAAAAAAAGATTTTACTTTTACAAAGGACCAAGAGTGGGGGACACAAAAGTGAAAAAGGTTAAGACAATTTTCACCTCAAACTTCTCTTCAGTAGATGTAATTAAACTTATTTTAATTGATTTATGATTAGATACTTCCATTAGTTCAAAGAAAAAAAATAAATAAATGAATGAAGGGCATACCATTATAAAAAAAAAAAAAGTTTTATCATCAAAGGCCAAACTATTTTTTTAAATTTTTAATCCTTTCTAGCATGTTTGAAATGTTGTTTCAAATTCTTTTACTTGTGTCAGCAGGTGAAAAGAGGGGCAATGATTAGTATAGGAAATTTTAGCATCTTTTTGCAGTAAAAGCACATGGATTTACATAATTTTACTGTTTTTTTTATGAGCAGATCAATTAAACTCAGTTGTACATAACTTTGAAGAATTTAACAAAGCTAAATGCACTAAATATGGATTTATATCAATTCACAATAGGACTATTTTAAAGGAAATATCAGAAATTAAGAGAAGTAATTCTAAACTACTAGAAAGCACATTGAGGATGCATATGCTGCAAACACAGAATACTCTAATTCAATAATAGTTTTTAATTATTTTAATTTTTGTATTTTCATATCTGAGAAAGAAACATTTTTATGAATGAGTGACATTTTTTTATTATTTAAATATTGATTTTAGTTTGAAATTTTAAAATGACAAAGAATTTTTAAAAACATATTCCAAACATGAACACGAAAAAAAAAAACTACTGACCTTAGATGTGAGAGCTGACATCTCTGTGTCAGCATCATCTGGAGCAAAAAGGTTAGATCCATTGGCAATCTCTTCTGTTGGAGTTAAAATGGTCTTTATATCTACTGCTGCTGCCATTTTGAAAGGCTTGGGATTTCCAGTTTTCTAAATTTATGGTTTTGCTTTGTCTTTTTTTTCTTCAAATATTTCAGTTATTTTTCTTTTTGTTTAGTATCACAGAAATTTTCAGGACGATAAATAAATGGGACAATTCATAAAACAGGTTTTATTAAAAATAAAATTAAAGCCAGAAAAAAAAAAAAGAAAAAAGCATCAGATGTAAGGTATAAGAGCAAACTAAAAATTTTAAATACGAAATCTCTAAACACTTTTTTCAGAAATGTATCTTAACCTTCCTCATTTTAAGAGGTTGGCTTTAGTCACGATAATGTTCTTGAAATCCCAAACCAGAAAAACCAGACAAAAGACTTCTGCAACTTCCGCAAGAATTTCCTCCTAGAAAATGAAAAGAAAAGCAGTAAAATAAGTTAAAAAAAACCTAATACTAAAAAAAATGATTTAGTTATAAGTTATTTATATTAAAAATGAAGCCACTTGTAATGTGTGACAATATAAGAAAAAGTTTTGTATCCAATATCAAGTAAAAGAGCAACTTAGGGTAACAATTGTTGGAAATTGGAAATGAGTTACAACCGATTTCACAAGTGATGAAAAAATAAAACTAAAGCTTAATAACTTCTATACAGAATAATAATAATGATATTAAAAAACAAAAACAATTGAAAAGTTTTCAATTGACATATTATCATACCTGTTTCTACCTATGGTGGTTTATAATAATCTTTACAGTCATGAATTCCTTTACTATCCACAAATCCATCACCAAGATGGGAAATACTGTGCAATGACAAACCTTTAGAAAGGTCAACATCCTTGCCAGTCTCTCACATCTATTTACTTTTTTTGGCTTCTTTCCACAGTCAATATTTTGCAAACTATAGTCATAAAATTGAGCAGCAAAGAAGAATGTAGTGTAAAAGTAGACTAATTTAAAATTAGTATTACAAAAGATTCTTTAAATTACTAACAAGAATATTTTCCCTAGAGTGTAATTTCATAAATGATTATGCCACATTGTAAATTTCTTTTTTTGTATCATTAAAAACTGATTAAAAATAAGATTTTTTTTAATGAGGCTGAAACTTGGTAGCACTCTTTGTATTTTATTTCTCAATTGCAGACAACAGATTTTCTCCTGGCTTTACTTATATAAAATGCCATTAACTGTCACTAATGCCAAGAGTTTACCAATTCTATAATTCATACTAAAATTTGTAGTTAGGATAATCAAGTCTTTTTATATAATATTGGTTTGCAAGGAAGCGTCATGTTAAGAACAACAATTGTAGAAAAAAGATTCAATGACCTAAACAATGTTGGATATGTTAACAACTCTTACCAAACTTACAGGGAGTACTAAAAATGATTTTCTATTGAAAAATAAATTTCTTAAGTAGAAACATTTGAGTTAAAAATTCAGATATCAATCTCTACATAAAATTCAATATTTACTGAAACAAATAAATTCTAAAATAAATACACATTTTAAATTCAGTAGTGATATATTTATAAGTAAGTTTATTCAAATTTACTTAGTGAATTTTTGCACTTAAGGCCCCAAATTATATAATTCAATTTTTTATGATAAAATTGTTTCTAGTGTAATTCTAATTTACTGAGTGCATGATCAATGTGTTCTTTTTTTTTCAGCAATTTTATAAATACAAAAGAATATTAAAAAATCTATCATACATACCAAGAAGTAACACATGAATGTTTTTATATACCAACACTCATTAGATTTAGAGGTAATATCTAAGTCAAAACTGGTTATATAAAATATAGAAATTGAGGTCATTAGGATGAAAAACAGATAAGGGCATATCTGAATTTTAAACAGGTCTATTAATAAAAAACAATATGTCAGTTGGAAATAAAAGTTCAAAATACAACAGATTAGAAATCTAAATCATCAGAAAGTGACATCAGAACTAATAATTAAAAATGTAAAAGAGAGAACTGTTTCCAGTACTTAAGAGCAATTCTTGACACTCTTTTGGGTAGCAATTAGGAGATTGTGGTCTATTTCAATCATGAGGTTCACCAAATATAATTATCCTTTAATGTTAACGTATGAGAAAAAATTCACTGAGCCAGATTTAAGATTTTAGCAAGCAATTTTTCATGAAACTTCCATCAGAATTAACACCATTCTGAAAGCAATGAAAAATGCAAGACAAAATATGATGAGAAAAAGAACTAATAGGGTACTGAAAAATACCATCTTGTTCATTTGGCAATAATCATATTTCAATTCTGTGTTATACTTTAAAACAAAAAGTTATCATGATAGTGAGTTATGTTATGAAATGTAAATTACTACTACTACTACTATAGTCCCATAATAGTTGGTATATATGTATATGTATTTCATACACTAAACATTTAAACTATTTTGACAGTAATATTTCCTTTGATATATTGAGCAAAGTTTTTACTGTTTTAAAATTAATTCTTTCATGTTAATTTAAATTCAATTTATAGAGTAACACTATGTTAAATTTAAATTAATACCAAATAATTTTATTTTATGGTACACGGAACAAATTTAAAAATAAAAATAGGAATAACTAAGTTTTTATAAATGAACATTCTCCAACTAAGTTGTCTAAGGGAGAGAAATCCTTTATTTTTATTGATAAAGATAAAAAAATTTACACAAGTAAATACATAGATTCATAAATGCATTATCAACAAATTCGTTTTGATTCAGTTTTACACTCATCTCAATTTTAAAACTGTTTTTTTTGTAAGTAGTGAATAGCTGGTAATAGGTTTTTCATAAGCAGAAGATGATGGCGGAGAATGTGTTGTTAAGCATAAGTTATTACCCCTTAGTTTTTTGTCAATTAAACAATTTTTTTTTATCGGACTTCATATTGTGGAAATAACTTATTAAATCAAATTTTTCAAAATATTATGTAAGGAATTTGAATGATAAAAAGAAGTATTTTTTGCTTATGTAAAATATTTACTATAAGTAAGATGAAATAAAACTGTTCTCATTTCACTACAGTACATAAGTGAGAACACAGTTTTATCTTTAAATTTAATATTTCCAATAAGCAAAATACTTTGCTCTATTTCAAACTGAATTTACATTGGTTGAAATTGTTTTTGTTTTTAATTATTAGTAAAAACACTGAAATTGTCCATATTGACAAATCAGTCAACACAACATAATTCTCTGCATTAAAAAAAATAATTAAAAAATAGAATATACTTTCCTGAAATTTTATTTGAGGAAGATTAGCTTATTTCAAGTTCAATTAATTTGGTTTAGAGCAAATAATACTCATAGTTTAAAATACAGCAGAGAAACATTTTTTTTTAATTTGTGAATAAGTCCTGAAAGTTTAATTCAAATCCGACAATTATTTGATTTTTGCAAGAATTTCCAAGTTAATGTGTTTTTCACCGGGTGGGGGGGAGTATTACGTAATATTATGTTTTCCATTGTAAACTCTCGTAACGAATTGGTTACCTGCTAACTAAAATCAAAACACGAGTTTTTCCTAAAATTTCGAACGTGTTAGGAGGGATTAAAAATAAAAAAAAATAAAAAATACTTTGATCTTTCTTCTTAATAACAAACATTTTGGTGAAAAAAGTTTGTTTGCTTTAAGTTTGGAGCCTTTTTTATTCATGTGCTGTTTTTTCAGCAATTTAATTGAGGTACCTAAACTTCTTTGCAATCATCTGTGATACATAAGTTTTAAAATGAATTTTGGTAAATAAAAGTTTTCTTGAAGCTAAATTATTAAATTTACTATTTCCAGTAAATAAAATACTCTATTTCAAACAGAAATTATATTGATTGGAATATAAAATTTTGAAATTTAAAAATTTTTTTTCAGTTTTTCTATCATTTGTAAACAAACGTTAATTCTGTTTTAAAAATCTTGCAAAAATAAAATATAGATCTGTGACATGCCATTTTTGAAAAATTAGCAAATTTAAAGTTAATTTGAAGTAAGTGATTGATGTGTATCTCCACTCATTTTCGATATTTCAATCTTAGATTGAATTTTTAAAAATAAAAATGTTTTCTTGAAACTTTTATTTTAGTTTTAACTGAAAGCTAAATGATGAAATTTACTATTTCCAGTAAGCAAAATACTCTGGTGTACTTCAAACAGAAATTATATTGAATTTAAAATTTTTCAGGTTTTTTTTTTTAAGCTTTCAATTTTTTGGCCATTTTTAAGCGACCAACACATTTGTGAACAAAAGTTAATTCTCAGTTTTAAAAATCTTGCAAAAATAAAATATGCATTTGTGACACATGATTTTTAAAAACTTAGCAAATTTAATGCTAAATTAATCTGATTTACACACGCATTACTTATTTATAGCATGAAGTTTAGAATAAAACTATTTCATAAACAGAGTTGAACTTTCTAACCTTTACAGTACACCATGTGTTGACAGCGAGATAAGGTAAGTGTATGGCAATCACGTGACATAATTGTACAATATTTTTTCCCTGTAAGGGGAAGAAACTCTGAAACACAGAAATTACCATAAACAAAAAAAAAGAAATTAAAATATACACAAAAAAATAATAATAAATTATTTTAAAAATAGGAAGACACAATGATTTGTATAAAACTTTTTTTATTTTCAGTTAATATATTTTTGCTTCATAAGTTTTTAAAACTAACCCCAACAAATCTTTGAAGTACTTTTAAAATATTTTTGAAACTTTATAAATTATTATAAAAAAAATATAAATGGAAACAATTCTTGTAAAATTTCATTATTAATCGAAAAAGATTTTTTCTTCAGAAAATTTAGATTATTTATTCAAGCAATTAAAGCTTATCAAATTAAATAATGTCATAGTTAAAGTTATATTGCATTTTTTTTTTTTTATTATTGGGGGCAGATTTTCGAAAATAAAGGCAAAATTTTTTAAAAGATAATAGATGATTTCCCAATGAATCCTGCGTTTAACTAAAACCGATTTTCCCGACAAAATTTAATTTAAAATTTCATGATGACGTGGAGAAAGGGGTAACAGATGTAAAAAAAATAACAAGATTTTTTAAAAATAATTTCAAAAATAATTTAATTCATTTGTAAATAATTCTTGAAAGTTTCATTAAAATCCGACAATTATTTGATTTTTGCAAGAATTTCCAAATGAATGCGTTTATCACCGGAAAAAAAAAGAATTTTTACGTTTTCCTGGCCATTGTAAACTCATGTAACGATTTGGTTACCCGCTAACTAAAATCAAAACAAGATTTTTTTTTACCAAAATTTTGAACATGTTAAAGAAGGAATTATTATTTTTTTTTTAATAATAAAAAATACTTTGATCTTTCGTTTTAATAATAAACTTTTAAACAATAATAAACATTCTGATGACGTTATCAAGTTTGAGGCCTTTTTTTTTTTTTTTTTTTAATTCATTAATGATGCTGTTTTTGCAGCGATTTAGTCAGCGGTACCTAAGCTTATCTCTAAAATGTCAGTTTTATTGCATTTTTATTTTACTATACTACGAAGCAGATGTTCGGGGGGGGGGAAAAAAAGGAGTTGTGCGTTTAAAAACAAATTTTCGAAAGAAAATTTAATTTCTTGAAATTTCATAAATTTACGTTGAGGTGGGGGGGGGGCGTCATGAAAAATATGTTGTTTTACCTAAGTTTAAGTAAATAATTTACAAAATTTCATTCATTTGCTTGCAAGCTTATCAAAATCCAACAATTATTTGATTTTTGCAAGAATTTTCAAATTAAATGTTTTTCACCGGAAAAATGAGTTGTGTAACTTGTGTATTTATCATCCATAAACTATCATTAGTAACGATTTTTGTTACCAGCTGACGGGGGAAAAAAATTACCAAAATTTTGAAGGCGTTAGAAGAGATTAAATTAAAAAAAAATAAAAATAAAAAAATAATGAAAATTTTTTACTTTGATCTTTCCTCTTAAACATTTGGACGAAAAGAATTTGTTTTTAAGTTTGAACCATTTTTTTTTTCAGCGAATTAGTGAAGGTACCAACCAAAATCTATTAAAATTAAAATAAAAGTTCCAAGAAAAATTTCTAATCTTAAAAATCCATTTTAACTCTCAGGTGTTACCTTTCTTCGGAGGTATTTTTAGTTACAAACTGACTGAACAGTCATCATGAGTCATCATGACTAATTAGTACTCAAAAATATTTTGAAATTGTGTTTGGTATTTTTAACAAAAACGTTAGTGATTAAAATAAATCAGAGTCAATCGGAAAAAAAAAAAAAAAAAAAAAAAAAAAAAAAGCTTTCATTTTCAAACAGCAAATGCTGCAAATTAAAAAAAAATATTAAATAACTTTCTTCAGTATAAAAAAGGCAAATATAAAAATGACAAATTATTAAAAACCAATCGGAATAAATGTCAACCCATAATTAATTAGGCTGTAGACTTTTAGCAACAAATTTGAATTCTTGTATTTCTTTATTCTTCTTTCGAATCTTTCCTGTATTCGTAGAAGAAGCAATATGATGGTGCTAAAAACGAGAAAAACGTGACTAATTGAACTGGTTTAGTTTTTTTTTTTGTAGCTAAACAATGAAATATTTACGAATTAAAAAAAAAAGCTGATGCAATAAAGTCACAAGGAAAAGGAACAAAAGAAGAGAAACTAAGGGGGGGAAAAAAAAAGAGAAAATTATGGTTCGGAAAGTACCGACAACTTTTTATTTGCTGAAGGAACATGGCTTATAAAAATGATTTTTATAAACCATGTTTCTTCAACAATTTGTTTTCTTTTTTTATCTGACAAATGAAATGTCACGGTAACTTGGGAAATAATGGAGTTGGTTCTTAGTTACGTTCTTTAGTTGTTTGAATTCAGAATTCTATCTTCATCGAATGACTGCAACCAAACGATAGAGTTGAAGGTGGGTTTGTCTTTTGACAAACAAATAGCAATCTAAGTGCGAAAGTGATTGCAATAGACTTTGAATCTGAAATCGGGGCACAGAAATACACATCCTTATGAGCCACACACCCACGAGTCTCAACAATTATGGTCTCACTCTTGAACTTTTTAAAAAAGTATCTGAAAACAGCTTTATTCTAGGAAATTTTTACGGATACAAGCTGAGGAAAATGCTTTACAAACTTTTTAAAATATCCAGAATAAAAAAATGAATACACATTTATAATCAAATCAAACAGAGAAGCAAGTAACTAGGGAATTTGTCGCCATGTGTTCCAAGTTTTTGTTTGATGGGAACACACACAGAAACATAAACAACAAACTTTTTTTTTTAACCCATCATTTAAGTTGTGGGTTGAGTTAAAGTGAAAACCCAACTAGAAAAGATAAACAATTCTCTCATTCTAACTCTGCTGAATACATGAATGATTAAACTACTGTTTAAAGACAACAACTTGGTTGGGGGGGGGGGGGACAACAGTTGTTGAAATGGAAAACAAAAACAGCACTTAGTGAACACGTACTGTGCTGATAATTATGGTGGGGAAGAATGAATTCAAAGAAAAAACCTAAGAATATCAACTAATAATTTATTTTTATAACCTCACCTGGTATTATGATGCAAGCTACATAAAGCAATTTCAATCAACCTACAATTTAAACGGTAGATAAAGTTTAGTAAAAAGTAGTAACAATAGAGTTCAATTTATGGCGATCTGATTGTTCAGTGAAGCTTGAGGTGTACATGCCAAAATATTGTGATGAGATTGCATCACTATTTTTTTGGTCAATTAGGCTTCCGCTTATTCAAGTCTTTGTCTACCTCTGGGGTCGTGTGCCCGATAAACGGTAGTCGAGGCAATTCTTTTTGACGCGCATTTCAAAATTAAATTCAAAATACAATACTTTCTAACATAAAAAAGCAAAGACGATGAAACTAGCTTGAACTTTAAATTAATAGTTCAAAAATTCTTTTTCATCCTATTGTAGAATTTTTTTAAAATTTTATCATTCAAAAGCTATGAAAAGATCAAACTTGAAAAAATTTAGTACAGATTTAAGAGCACCCTTTCAAAGAAAATTAGCAGTTCAGTTGTTATTTGTTGGGTTGTTAACTGATTCATTACGTGACAGTTGGTTAAAACTGGTAAATAAAACATTACCTGAAAAATCTAATTGAATTTAAAAGGTAATGGTATGTTAATTTATTAATGGTAAAAAAAATAAAGGAAGCACATAATTACAAAACATACAATTTGCTCAATAAATAAGAAAAGCGTTTAAAGTCAAATAAGTAAAGAAGCGTCATTGGAAGTAGAAAACTTCGTTCGTAGCAACAGTACTATTTTTATTATTCACGCTTCGACCCTAAATGCCAACAACTTGAGACAACTCATTGTCCAAACAAGTACAGTTGTGCAAGTATTAGGTCTGGTATTGGGCATAAAAGTGTGTCTAAATACCCACAAATCATAAATATTCTTGATTTTTCCATAACTTTTTTTTTTTTTTTACAAAACAGACAAGGGAAAAACTCACACGTCTGGCCCCCATGCAGCTGGCCGTGACTTTCTTTCCTCCTTTTCAGGTTTTAAAAGAAAGAGTTCCATGATTGATCAGCTGAAGAAATTACGATAGCCAAGAAGTGACACTACATTGCATTGTATTCCAGTTTTTAACACTTACTTTCCTGTCCTAATTTTTAGGGTCTAATTAAGCAATGCCACCTGTTTTATTATTTAATTAAAGAATAAATAATTGAAAGAATGATAAGCTAGATTCAATTAGTAATTGGGCTCATAAATAATTTTCCAGATGAATGAGTTATGCCTTTATCTTTTAATGGAAACCACTTCATTTTTTTACCTGATTTCATATTGTGGAAACTCTAAATACACTGAATAATTTTCAGAGTCATATGGAAAGAATTTTAAAATGTTTAAAAGAACTATTTTCTTATTTGTTCCAAACTAGTTTACCATCAGTAAATGTTCCCCCACTAATAAGGACAGTTTTTAAAATTTTTCAACGTGCACAGACAGAAACGTAATGAAAATTAAAGACATGAAGCTAGTTGTGATTGAAAAAATACCTTAAATTATTATTACAAAATCAAACTATTGAAATAAAAATGAAGAAAGAAAAAAAGTAACTTGCCTTACCTTCAAGCAGCAAATTTAAAAAAAAATAAAGTCAGTGGAAAAGCCAATTCAATACATTTTTTTAAATATTACCATAAAATTTTTTTTAAAAGTCAATACATAACAATATAACATGAATCATATTTAAAAAAAAAACACTTGCAAACTAAAGTGTCAACCCATGATGAAGCTGTACAATTTTAGCGACAGAATTCAGTTCATATGTTTTTCTATAGTTCGTAATTGTATGAGAAACATCATGGTGTGTTTAAGATGAGAAAAAGATGTCTGAATGAGGGAAAGTTCAGTTTTTTTTTATTTATACCTCAAAAAATATTATGCAATATTATGAAACAGAGAAAAAGCTGATGCAATGTTGTGAAATAATAAGCAATAGAATCAGATACAGAAAGAGAGGGTCATAAAGAAAAAAAAGGAGCATAGAGCATGAGAGAGAGACATACAGAGAGGGAGAGTGAGAATGAAGAGAGAAGAAAGCAGAAGAGAAAATAATGAAGAGAGAGATGGATAAACAAGGAGAGAGAGAGAGAGAGATGGATAAACGAGGGGACAGAAAGAGAGAGTGAGACGAGCTGACACCGAAAGAGAGCGAGACTAGAAAACAGGAGAGACAACCAGGCATAGAGTGCAAGAGAGATGAGCACAGTCGCAGACAGACATACAGAGAGAGAAAGAATGACAAGGAGAGATATGGATAAACGAAGACAGAAAGAGAGAGATGAGCAGACAGCAAAAGAGAGAGATAGATGGGCAGACAAGAGAGCGAGACAAGCAAACAGAAGAGACGTGCAAACAGAAGAGACGTGCTGACAGTGTAAGAGAGAGACGAGAGAACAGCAAAAGAGATAAAGATGAGTGGACAGTGAAAAAGAGAGAAGCAAAAAAAGACAGAGAGATGAAAAGAAAGCAAAATATAACATAAGTGTCACTTTCTCTCCATTTCTATGTATCACTCTTCAACACTCTCTCAATGTGCGTTACAAAAATGAGAGAGAAATGTAAGGAGACAATTGCAACGTGCTTTACTGTTTTTTCATCTTACTCAGTGTTGCAGTCTCTCACTCTCACTCCACTGTGATCATGGTCTTCTCTCACTTTCTCACTTCAATATGATTATGGTCTTCTCTCTCTTTTTCTTCTGTAATCATGGCCTTCTCTCACTCCAGTGACCATGGTCTTCTCTCTCTCTCTCTTTCTTCTGTGACCATGGTCTTCTCTCTCTTTCTTCTGTGACCATGGTCTTCTCTCTCTCTCCTTCTTCGTGAACATGGTCTCTCTCTCTCTCTCTCTCTCACTCCAGTGAACATGGTTTTCTCCCACTCTCTCTCCACTGTGATCATGGTCTTCTCTCTCTCACTCCAGTGACCATGGTCTTCTCTCTCTCTCTCTCCTTCTTCTGTGATCATGGCCTTCTCTCTCTCACTCCAGTGAACATGGTCTTCTCTCACTCTCTCTTCACTGTGATCATGGTCTTCTCTCACTCTCTATCCAGTGACCATGTTTTTTTTTATCTTTCATTCCATAGCCATTTCTTTCTTTATGCACCTTGTGTGTGTGTGTGACTCCATTGTTTAATATTTCACAACATTGCATCAGCTTTTTCCTCATTTCATAAAGATGCATATTTTTAGGTATAAACAAAAAATGTGAATCTTCATCTGTCTCCAACAGAGACAAAATGAGAGAGAGAGAAATGGCAAGAGATGATGAGACATGGGCAATGGAACGTGTCTGTCTCATCTAGTTTTTATTTTTAGTGCTGCTCAGTTATTGCTCATACTGTTTCCACTGAGTCCAAGTACACACTGCCTGGCCCAGGGATTGAACTCACAATTATTATGTTACTAAATTCATGAACCGAGAGATGAACAGTGGAATGAGAACACAGTCTACCCCCATAAATAAATGGTTCAATTTGGAATTCCCTGTAGGTTACTCAAATCGATATACACCTGATGAAGGTTGGAGGCAATAGTGGCCAAAATGTGATAACAACAACAAAGATGTGGACAATAGTCCACATGTCAGTCAGTTGAGTGCCATACATGATACACACTTGGACGATCATGTCTTGAAAGAGACATGACTGATTGGGCAGAAGTTTATTCCGCAGTAGGTTGCCATTACTTTCTGCAGTAGACTGGTTGCCAGCCAAAGCTATAGAACCCAATCTGTCCTATTATTTAACCCATAACTTGAGGGAAGAGAGAGTGATTAATACCTCTCCCAAGGGTATTTGTGCGTAAGTGAATGCAAGGAATTCAATTGGAATGCAAACTCGGCTAAATAGTGTAAATACTAATTCTTGCTTCATGCCACAGGTGGCATCATTTTTATTTTATTTTATTTTTTTTAAGAAAGAGAGAATCAAGGGAAATCTTATAGGTATTTAATATTATGCACAACCATCAAAGTGACACCTCTCCTACTCGGACTAAAAGAGAGAGGGTCAGGGTTAATCCCTGATGTCTGATGCTTCCCAACTGGAAAGTGGCATATTCTGTTCAAGTAGGTATGCAGATAAAATTGCATTTATTCAAAGTCACAGTTTTGCATAATATTTTCACATGGAACCAAGTCGATATTCCCGTCTTTCATATTTTATGTCCTTTCAGGATGTTCATGCCTCTCCACAACTTCCTGTCATTTTGTTGCTCTTCGTAATATCCAACCACTCAAACTTGTCAAGTAGGTTATTACCTGCTTTCCCCTATGCTTCTCTTGCTTTCAATGTACCCTTTAAGTGTTAAATTCTCCAAGCCTTCTTTCTTCATTTTGTCCCAGAGATTTCAGTTGTCTCATTGCTAGTAACAGTTCTTTTTTGCAGTTCTTATTCACTCTAAAATCTATTACATGATTTATTCATATTATTCTCAACATTTGCATTTTGAGTGGACACACAAGTTTTGAGCTTTATATAGTAGCCTAGCATCATAGCCCGGAGTTGCCCGTGCAACTCATACCATTTTAGAGTGGAACTCGGTTATATAAAAAAAATAATTATAAAAATTGTTGTTTAAAAATTGTTAAAAATTTCATTAAAAAAACTTGTTTTATTTTGTTCTGCGTAAACATGATTTTATGTTTTGTGTGACATTGTAAACAACATTGCGTTGGTTTTTTGTTTCAAAATTACAGGGGAAAATATTTACATTTTTTGTTGACTAAATGAATTTAACATAATAATAAAAATTATTTATTTTGTTTTACTAATATTAAAAATATAGAAACTGTTACACTTTCAGTTCAGAAATTTTCGAATAATATTTAAAAATGTAGACATTTAATTTTAGAGGGGAAAAAAATTAAGTATAAAGCTTCTTTTTTTTTTTTTTTTTAAATATTTTAGTGTTTGACACGTGTGATTTGATTTCTGTGACATAATTCAGCAACCATCTTAGATGTTTTTTTTTTTTGGAGCAAATGTAAACAATCTGCTGCATTAGCCAAAAAGTGTGAAAGGGAAAATTGCTGAACTTAAACTCAAAAAGTATGTGTCAACCTGGCTCCCCTGTAGATATGTGTCCCTAGAAAGTTTGAATGGCATGGCTTAAAAATGTAGGCGTGCATAGGGAACAGTCACACACAGACTCACAGATTGCCTTTTATATATGTAGATATGAAAATTTTCAAAAGAATAAATGTGTAAAATCTAGATCATGGAAATAAATAAATTAAGCCAAATACAAACAAAATAATTGCAGTATTATTTTTAAATTAAAGATAATCATAAAGATCAAGAAACAGAATGAGAATCTTATTGATGGAATCAGTTTTAAAATGGATTCGGGAGGAGAAAAACAATAAAAATTTGACTTAATTTTACATCAAAATGTTAAAGATACTCAAACACTTAGCTAAATTTTTGACATCCTTTATCAGCAGTGCTGATAATCCTTAAATGAAATTTTCAGGACATTAAGATTGTATTTAAGCATAAAACTGATTATTTCAGCTTGGTGTTGACCTTAATGCACAATTTTTTATATATATGAAAAGATTATTGGTGGTAAAAAATTTTATTATGGCAAGGAATAAGCGGAAATTTAATAACATACTAAACACTAAGAACAACAAACAGTTTCTTCCCAGATCTCTTCAGGTTTTAATTTTCTGGGAAACTTATTCTTAAAAGTAAAAGAAAATTCTAATGAGAGAGGTGGGGAATAAAATAATATGATGAAAAGAGATAGAGTCCAATCACATTCAAACACAACAAGCATTCTCTGTTTGCAGAAGCAGGCTTGCAAGATTTGATGTAAATGGACTCCAGAACTTTTAAATGATATATGGAGTATGACTTTGATAAGATTAAAAAACAGTCAGCACTCAATTCAGCCAAACATTCCCTGCTAGTTATAGTATGTGCTGTAGAAGACCTGGATGTATTTACTAGTTGACTACTATTTGTGGACCGATTCAAAATTACGGGGGGGTTAAATGCTGTTTAATACTAAAACCCAAACGCTGAGATGTTCTTCCCATGTAGTTGCATCTGCAACTACATTCAAATTTATAAACAATAGAATTAATGTAATGTAGAGGTAAAACATTCTTGCAAACAGAAAAAAGAATTGCTTGAGTAAAAACTATTACTCAAATATTAGCAAAATAATATCACTTATTAATAGAAAATGAAAATCGGCTTGCTAAAGATTCACCTTCTGTACCAATGTAAGGAAGACGTAAATAAATCAGACATTTTTTAACAACATACGGCTTATCCTCACAAAATTTATTAATGATATTATGCATAATGGAATCCAAAATATATATATATATATATATATATATATATATATTAATTACTTAGTTTTTGGTCATAATAAAATTAGAACAGTACTCAGTTGTATTAAAAAGTGCTCAATACAATTATATTGTAGAACTTTTGAATATTTTTCATTTGTAAACAAGTTATTATGCAACCTAGGTTTTTACAATGTGTTGTCATGAGGTGATTTTCAATATATATATATATATATATATATATATAATTCATTTGTTTAAACATTAGTTTTAATCAATACTCTTATTTGAGTAGATATTCTGCTTTTTAATTAAACAGTATATTCATATGTAACACTCTCTCAGCTTTGGTACTTCTGAGAAACTTTAAGAAAATGTGTGTCATTTGACTGGATTCAAACCTGCAACCCCTAACAACATAGGGGAAGCCATCAATTGATCTGATGTGTCTTTGACCATACAATGAAAAATGATTTCAGTCTAAATGAAGCCAAACCAAGCCTTATAAACCTGATTTCTTGTAAATACCAAGAAAAGTGTATTGTAATGTAAACAATGTTATGAAAAAATTCAGAGATAAACGAAATGGAATTAACAACCAACATATTTAATGTATTTACCAACCACCTTTCCTTAATTTTATGAATAACCATGAATTCATCTTATATTTTCTAAAATAAATCATTTTCATTATTTGTTTTTTAAAATATCACCCAAAGAACAATATTATCCTGAAATATAAAATTTTTTGTGTAGGGATACAATGCTTTTATAAACCATTATAATAATTAGAATATATATATATCACATTCAACGTTTTTTTGATACTATCATTACGTCTAAAGTGACAGAAACTGTTGGTAAATAAAATATCCATAAAACAAAAGATCGCTAAAGAATTAAGAGTAACAGTATATGTCTAGAAAACTCAAAGTCAAAATGGCTACAATTAAAAGAAAAGAATTAAAGAGACAAAAGTTAAGGAGTGAGTGCATTGGAAAAAAAAAAAAAAAAAAAAAAAGACAAATTACTATGACATCCTACACATGCACTAAAAAGAAAAAAAAAAAGGCACCCACCCACCACACACAACTTACACCAATGAAAATGCATATAAAAAAAAAAATTGAGAAGTTTAAGCAGTCAATTGCTGATACCTATATTGATGAGTGGATGGAGTGATTCCCAGAGAGTCCGTCTACAAAAGTCAGGATGCTGAAGATAACCTCAATCAACTAAGTGACAAACCTTTTACTTGTATTAATTATATATATATATATATATATATATATGCACATACACACACAGAAAGAGAGACAGACAGAACTGACCTTATCATTATTAGTCTGAAGTAGTTTGTTCTAGATACATGTTACCTAAAAAAATATTTTTCTATTCTGGCATTTGATTATCCACTATTAGTCTGATATATAGACATGTACAGGGTGTGATATGTAAATTGTTGCCATTTTATATTTGTAATTTTGCACATGTGCATTGTTTTGATTTTACCAAGAAAAAAAAGCATAAAATTCATAGCCAGAAATTTGCATATGGCAATGCTGTACTCCTTGCATTTGTGCCAGAAACTTCACTGCAAACATTTAGTGTTTGGGTGTCAATAAAAGGACAGTGCAGATGATTCAGAAAGAGTTGGATGAGTTTCTAATAGTGATTACAAAAGGTGTTTGGAGCAATGGCAGCATTATGCCTACATTCATCTTCCCACAAGGCCTCAAACTCAATATGGAGGCCTACATCAAGTACCTTGAAATGGTAGTGCTGCCCTGGTTCAAGAGGGTGGCTGCTGGAACATCCTATGTCTGGCAACAGGACTCTGCACCATGCCACACAAACAGGAGAACCTAATCAACTTCTGCAACTACATCACCCCTTACATCTGGCCACCTACCTCCCCAGATTGCAACCCCCCTTGATTATTATGTGTGGCACAGTTGAGCGAGACAACAACTTCTAGTAACACCAAAGATGAACTGACAGCAAGGATTATGGCAGCAGTCAAACTTAAAACAAAGAGACCATTCAGAAGAGTTGCAGGAGATTCAGAAGTCTTCTAGAGGCCGTGGTTGAAGCCAATGGCGATTTTATTGAATAAATTTACTAAGTATTTCAAGATATATTTACCAAAATTACACAAAAATATCTTAAAACAGTGTTATTTTCATTTTTTGATCCATTGCATCATGTGTATTAACAACCCTTACTGAAAAGCAATGCAGTTTCTAGCAAAAGCATTCATTTATCAGTTGTAAGACATTTTTTTTATGAAACATTAACTGTTATGATTATAATTTCAAGTACAAAGAAAAATAAATAAAAAGAAACATCTATGCCATTCTGCATATTTACAACATGAAACAACCTAATTTAGTTGTGATCAATGGAAAAACAGTTCTTTACAAATTTATACAATTGTTTGTAATTAGTGAACATCAAAATTTATAAGGTACATTTTTCAAGTAAAATCTTATTTTTTTAATAATCTCAATGTAGCCAAGATAAGTAATGCATAGCATTTTTAACTTAAAAATTCAGTTATATATATCATCATTAATTTCAAAAATAAAACAAACAAATTTATTTAAGCCATGATTTTTTTTGTTACAATTTGAAATATATACCTCTGAAATAATTTACACGTTCTGATTGAAAAACATGAAAAAATATTCATAATCCTACATTACATAGTTGAAAAAAAAAAAAAAGATTTAACCAAATTAAAATGAGATTTTAAAAATTCCCGCATTTAAAAGAAATTGAAAACTAGAAATTAAAAATTAAAGAAAAAACAAGTGGAAAATATCGAGGAAGACAGATTCTAAAAGAATTTAAAATATTCCATTCTACCAATTTACGGATGAAGAATATCACTTTAATGTTCCCGCGACTATTTCAAAAAGACAAAATCACGTGGACTGTGATAAATGAACCAATTTTCTTCACATTTTTCTTTCACATTCCGTCACCGTGAGGGGACGAGTTAACCAGGTTATTAATAATAATGTATGCCTTGCATTCACTTTGGTGACCAGCATTAGTGGATTTGTGCGAGTTAACATTTTAATGCTACTGGTGATTTAACGAAAACATTTATAACAAAAAAAAAAAAAATGCCCGTGGAAAATATGGTCAAGTTCAAGTATAAAAAAATGTGATTGTGTATCACAACAAAGAAAAAAAAGTTTATCAAAAATCAGGACGTGAAAGTTTTTTTTTATTATTCTTTCTTTACCAAGTCATTATCATTTACAGCCAGTCCGCCATTTAATCGCGTGCTTGCGCACTAAAAAACTGATTGACGTGCTCTTGCGCGTTCAATGAGGCATCAATAAAAAACAAAAAACAAACATAGCACCAACCAGAGGACTGCTTTTTGCCTTAAGGTAATTTATTTTTCCCCGTTTTTCTGTTCTAATTCGATTATTTGAGTTTTTTTTAACGTCGATATTTTTAAACTGGCTTTATGGTTTACTTAAACTTTATTTGCAAGTAAGCACGACGGAAAAACTTACATGTTTTAATCAATTCTTCGCCTAGTGACGTTATGAAAAAAAACAAACAAACCTGTTGCTGACACGATGTTTAAGTTACCATTTAAAAAAAATATAAATTTTCTGACCATGTTTTCTCAAAGTGGTTATTGTCTCAACTCTCAAAGTTACCATTTATTTTTCTTACATTAATTCAAAAGAGCCTGTTCAAACCAGTAGAGAGCCTCTTTCTTTAATTTTTTAGTCTTTTCTTTAAAAACAAAAACCCGCCCCTGATGATGTGGTACCCCCGGTCAAAAACGTTTTTATGCACATATTACGCTTCAGCTTGCTTTTCAGTAAAATATGCAACAAATCTCGGATAATTAGTGAAGATCAAAATCAAATACACAAAAAATGTTCTGTGATATTTTTATTACTCAACGTTGAGTAAAAAAAACTTAACGCACTTATGAAAAGTCAGCAAATTAAAAGTAAAACAAAAAAATTATGCACCGGCTGATCTCTATGCAACACAGATACTATTTTATTTTTGTTTTTCGTAAAAATATAGATAGACCAACAAATCATGCGTTTTTTTTATCATCAGAGAAAGTATTAAATGAAGTTTCTTTTTACATTGATTTATCGATTGTAAAATATGTGGAGTTTCAAATTAAAAAAAAATCAATCGACAACTTGTCGGCTTTGTAACAATGCATTCACATCTGCATTCTAGTTTATGTAAATAAAAGAACTGTGGATTTCAAGTTTCGGGAGACGGGAAGGATTTGCTGATATTCTTCGATCTTCATCAATCTGTCGATCAACCTCGTAGTACACGTGTTATCGTCGTCAGAGTTTTTAGCATTTTTTATAAATAAGAACTTTCTTTTCCCTAGCTTACCAACCTTGGAAATATTCGTGTTTCTACAGTACTACACGTGTTAAGTGGGTTGGTGTGATAGATACAATTACACACATACAGTATTTATTAAATTTTGATAGAACAAATAAAAAACAGTAGCCTACTTAAACAGTAAACACTAAAAGGAGATGATCAGTTTGATATTTAACTTGTTTTTAAAAATTGAATGAAAACACAGTGTAACAGTTATGTACATGTTATTTTTAATGCGATATTTCTTTCAATATTGCAATAAAGAAAGAATCAATAATAATAAATTCGTTGGGTTTAACTTTTTTTTTAGGTTTTTTGTATTCATCGTTATTCAAATACTTAAGAAGTTAACGCAACTAGATGGTGGAAGCGGGAATTGTGAGATGGTCACATATGGAATGCTTTTTACTTACACTATAAAACTTTAAAACAAGCAAATACGTTAAAAATATTTTAAAAAGGTTAAAAAAAAAGTGTAAAAGATGGTTGAGTCAATAATAATGAGTTATTTTAGTCGGCCACTAGCTGTGCAATCCTTTTTTTGTGTAACAATTATAATATTAATAATGAAATAAATTTAGTGGCTAACCTGGGGCTAATCCAAGGTTATTGACGATTTTTAAAAATTTCTTTTGATTATTCACTCCAGCTGTCAATAATCAGCTAACCCCTCTTTGATACCAGACAACCAGTTTTCGTCTTGTCCGGTTTGGGTTGCTGCTGCTGCTGCTGCTGCTTAGGAAGGTTTTCGGCACCTGAGGGTCGCTTACATAATTAACAATTACATAAACTACGGAAATTTGTCAATGCCTTTGTAAAATGATCGATTATTATTGCATTAATATCATTCTTTTTCATATCTTCATATGATACGATATAGTTTAGATCAATAATGGTAGCAGTATTAAAGAATCAAAATTAAGTGAGCAATACATATGGGACCTTTTTTTTATTCGTCACTTCCGTTCGGATAAAACTTTGAGAAAATCAAATTTAATTATCCCCCTTTATCAAAATAAAGTATTTAAACTTTTTTGTAGTTTTGATACAAGTCTGTTTCTAATTTACATTCTTGTTATAAGGAAAAATAGGTAAAACATAGAAACATTAAAAATCATTACGGAAATAATTGCCTTGTTCGAAGAGGTTTAAAAAATAGATTACCGGCTTACGTCGGTACTTTCCGTAATCATGTAAGGGTTGCACCCGGTTTCAAACCCGGTTTTGTTCCCGGTTGCCATGCTTTAGTGTAATACGTCATCAGAAATACTTACCATACATACCAGTTGATGACGTAGTACGCAAATAGGTAATTTCAATGCAAAAATCCAGCAGTCGTCAGAAAAAAAAAAAATTTCGCCGTCGCAATCGGCGGACGACGACGGTACTATTTTCCTTACCCACCTCTTGTCATCATTTCTTATCTACCCGATTAGAGAGCTTGGTGGTACTGTAATTACATCTTCAGTTTCTTCACTGGATTTATATATTATTTATCTAGAATCATTTTACTTTCCTTTGGTGATCTCTTTCATTTTATTTTTATAAGTTCATCACTTAAAATTCAAGTTTCTTCTTATTTACACTGTTGCTTTCAAAGTATCAAGATTTTTTCCTTTTGTTTTTCTTTCATTATTTGTGGTTTATGGATAATTGTGAGATTAAAAAAAAATTCTTGTAGTACAATAATGATGTAATGATGGATTTTGAAAAAAGGAAAGAAAAAGATAGTTGTCGACTTTGGGCGGTAAAGAAGTGATGGTTTGAACAACAAATTAATTTTCTTTAAACACCAAAGAAGCTCGGATCTCTTGAAAAACCGGCTACTTATCAACTCGTTTTTTAATTTTTCATTATATTTTTCCTATTAAATGTGTTGAGTTTTTACTTATATATCGAATCGAATCTTTAAATTTTTCATCTTTTCCCCATCCGCAGTGTTAGAAATTTTGCGGGGGAAATTTATTTTTTGTCATTGTAGGTAAAAAACTAAATATTTTTTTTTTCACGATTCATTTAAAAAAAAAATATTAGAACAACGAAAGAAGACACATGTTGTCTGTTAATTTACATCTTCGACTATAAAAGTATTTAAAATAAATGAAATATCTCTTCTCTAGTTTTAATTTTACAACTACCCGAAAGTTCAAAAATTTAAAGGAGATATTTAAAACTCACCCAGGGATTTTACTGTTTTAAGTATTTTCTTGGATAAATTAAATGCATCAAAATGAATCAGACTTAAACAAAAAAAAAAAAAGGAGCAAACGCTTACTGACCAAAAGAAAAATTGATTCAACAAAACCTTAAGATCCGTGTAAACAGGAAGCATTTTTAAAACCCAACTGGAAAAGAAGAATCCCCCGTCTGAACCCATGTCGGTCAGGGCCAGTTATTATCTGACGAGTGTCGACGAGTGGGGGTTATTTAACAGGGACTATCACCAATGCGGCCTGTTTCTGTGTGTTCTGCTTGGTCGTGTATAAACCGAAGGTCACTCACCATGGACCCACATTCCGGAGACACAAGCAATTCGAATGGTCAGTGCACGGCGAGCACTAAAAGCACAAACGGTATTTACCACGAAAAACAAATGAAGGAATTGTGCGCCCTTCATGCTCTGAACAATTTATTTCAAGACCGACAGGCTTTTACGAAAAAGGATCTGGACGATATATGTGTCAGGTATTACATTTTATTTTTCTTGAAAATTAGAAAATTTAAAATGTCAAAACTGTTTTTTTTTTAAGTATGGATTTAAAAAAAAATTCGGGGGATATTTTCCATTGACATAAAATTCCTTCTTCACAAAGAATAATTTGGAATATTAGTCTGAGGAGTAATAAAAAGTAATAAAGGATGACAATTCAATATTTGGTATGTGAAATTTGTTCCGGATGTTAAATTCGACAGTAACTTTATTATTGGATAATAATTGTTTAAGTATCAACTTTATAATGGAAAATTAATATTTTTTTAAAATAAAATTGGTATAATGTTATTGTTAATAAGTGTTTTTATGACAACTTTAAAATTTCTTGTTGAACCTAGAGAGAAAAATCGCATTATGTTAGGTTGGGACTTCTTGGGAATCACTTGTTTGTCACAACAATGTTAAGGCAAATCAACAATTAATAATCATTTTCATTGATACCAATTTATACGTATTTTATTTTTGTAGTTAAATTTTTACTATAAAATATTTTCTTTTATTTTAGTTTCTCAGGGGCTTCTTTTTCATTTTTTGTGTATAAATTTGTTAATGGTTGAATGTTAATTCCTTTCTTTCAAGGTAACTTGATTATATAAGGAATTGGGAACTGTTGGTGATTTTTTTTTTTTCAACATTTCAAAAAAAAAAATTACTGGAGTGATACAAAAAACTTAATTCATTTTATTTTTAATTTAACCGAAACTTTTTAAAAATGGTTCAAAAGTTAAAATTATTTTTATAATTATTTTCTTTTTTTCATCCAGGATTTTTTTTGTCTAAAAATGATTTTTTATTATTACCACGATATTGTTAGTATATTCCAGAAATTCTTGTCTTCAAGCTCACAAAGTAACTAAAAAAAATAGTCTCCCCAAAAATCTTAAAACAAATGTGGTTTTGATTAAAGTTTAATCATTAAACTTCATAATTTTATTTTTATGAACATTCCCATATGAAATAAACATGGAAATATTAACAACAAAAATAAACCAAATCCTTTTTGGGGGTTGTTTTTTTGTCAATGAAGAAACCTAAGTAAGTTTTTATGCTGTTCTTAAAAATAGCAATTTATTTAAAGTTCAGCTAGAGGAAAACCACAAAACTTCTGGCTGACAAATATGTGAAAAATATCTGAAATTGCATATGTCAGTGTTAAAATTGTTTTTGTTTGGAAAAGTAAACCATTTTACTCACCAAATTTCTAGAATATTTCAAATGAAGAATTAATTTTCTCCCTACTCTATTTGCTTAGAAATCTACTACACTCACAATTAATGTACTTGTCTTTTTTTCTGCTTTTTACTGTGAACAGATATCAGCCACCCACTAAAAAAAGTGGAATCACATTTTTACTGTCAGAAATCTTTTGAAATTCGTCAGTAAACTAGAAGCATTGAAGTTGTAGTAAAATCATTTCTTTTTACAGATTAAGATAACTAACCATATCTGTTAGTGTTTAAAACCTTTTTTGAATATTTTATGAATGCAAAATAACTCTTCTTTTAAAAAAATCAAATAAACATACACCAAACAAAGACGAATCCAAACTTGTGGGTTTTTCACTGTTTTGTGAATATTCATAAGTTGTACAACTTTTGCACATTCAAACAAAAATACACAATGCACTTACCTTTATTTTTGTTTGAATGTGCAACATCTCAAAAGACTACTGTTTTCACCATGAATCGTGGAAAAGTAAATTTGAAATATGAAATGATTATGCTTACTAACCTTGAATCGCAATCATTAACATAAAGTAAGGATTTACTCTGCTGAATTCAAAATAATGGAGAATGCAATCGGAAAACACTTTCAGATAATGAAGGATCTGTTGGCGTGTCATAGCTGCCTATGCCCAGGAATAAAAATAAAAAACCAAAGAAAAAACTTAGAAAATAATAGGAATAAGAAGAGTAAGACATTAATTTGTGGGTGACAGTTAAATTGAGTTCAATCAATCCCTGGGCTGAATAATACGCTTACACTCAATGAAAATATAGCTAACCAGTAAAAAGGAACAAGAAGATATTGCTAGACATGTACGAAAAAGAATGCAAACAATTTACCCCTGCTAGTTAAATAAAATTACCTACTTGAATTACACACCTGAAGAAGGCTAGAGGAGACAATGGCTGAAACTTTGTGATAACAACAAAGATAGGTTGTATGTAGTTTCTCATTCCAAAAAGTCAGTCAAATTAAAAATAAGCTTTTCAAGTCTCTCAGTAACCTCTTTCATCGGTCAAAAAATGAATAATTGGTATTGGATTTTATTTTTTTAAATACCAATTTTGGGTGCTGTCAAGAGATGTTTCTTCATTTTATGATATTTTTTTTCTTTTCTTTAAGATTTATTTGTACAGCTGTGCTACTTTTTTTTTTCTTGCGTTTCAATTAAGTAAAAAAACAAACCAAAAAAAAGAGCTTGTTAGCTTAATCCAACCAAACAACTGAAGCAACAAATGAAAAGAATTTTTTTTTCCTCCCCTTTTAGAACTATTTTATTTTTTGTCTAATCTTGTATTGCTCCCAAGCAAAAAAACTTTGGTGATAAGTTTTACTTGTATCTTCTCTTCTTAGGAAAAGTAACTGTAGGTACACAAATCATTATTTATTAAATAAAATAAAAAAAAATAGTCCATTGGTCTTCTCACTATTGATTCTTCTCATTTCATACATGAGTGGGTGACAAAGGTTAACTGAACTTGGGAGAAAGTGGAATCAACAAGCCAAATTCTAATTCAGTGCTATTTGGTTGTGTTCATTTTTACACAAATGCCTTTGGGAAAAACATGAATCAGTTTCTGGCTATGGGTTAAAGCCTTATGTGGCAACCATTCTTGAAGAAAAACTCTGAATTCAAAACTATGAAGAAGGCAATGGGGGGGAAACTATTTTGCTATCTTTTCAAAAGAATGCATAACAAATCATGGCTCAGAAAAAGAATCTTGTGGAGAGCAATTGGTTCCTGAGGGGGACATGGTATTTAAACAAATAATTATGAAAGACATATTGTGATAAATGTTCTAAACTGAAATATCATGGAATTTGAGATATAATCTGAAATTTTGTGATAATTCTCATCACATTATTCCATAAAATATTCTGACGATCATCCGTTTTCTTTTTTGTTAGGTATTCTTTAGCTGAAATACTAAGTCAAAATTAAAAAAAAAAAAAAACAAACAATGAAAATGATATTAGTTACATGTTGGTAAAAATTGATTTGTATTATAAAAAGAAAAGTAAAAAAAAATTTTACTTATTTAAAAACAAATTTTGCTGCAAAATAATTTATCAGCTAATTTTTTAAAAATCTCATTGATAAAGTATGCTAAAAATAACATGAAATATGTATTTGTTTAACTGGACAGATTTTGTGTGTTCAGTCCTCACTGGATTTTTCACACGTGAACTTATCTTAGTTTAAGCTAAACTTAGTGAATAGCAACACAGCCAATTTTGAGAAAAAGCTACATTTCTAAGCACTTAGCAAGTATTGAACTCATTATAATTGTCTTGTGAGACCTGCTGTTGTATGCACCACTATAAATATTCTGATATGAAATTACACTTAGCTTTTTGAATAGAGATAATCATTTATTTGCAAAAAAAACTGCTGTGTTGGTTGCTTGACAGTAGTCAGTTATATTTTAGGTTCAAAGTATCTGGTTTATATTTTGAAATACCAGTGCTATGATGACAGAATCATTCAAACATAAAGATCCCAGTTCTTTTGATCATCAGTCAGCCATTGTGCTTACTTGATGTACCTTACAGGTTATATAACAGAATCTAGAAACTAATGTAAATAACAGCCACAGCAAGTAGTTACAACTTGGTTCATACTGGGTGCGATGGATAAATTGTCTAAATTACACAAAAATGAAAATGACACTGACATCACATTTTAACAGATATATTTACCAAAATTACATAATTTCTTAAATATTAAAGCAAATTTATTCAATAAAATCGACATTTGCTTCAACCACTGCCTCCATATGATTTCTGAATCACCTGTAACTCTTCTAGATGGTCTCTTTGTTTAAGTTGAAGAATGCTGCTATAAACATTACCTTCAGTTCATCTTTGGTGTTATAAGGAGCTTTATTGGTCTCTTGCTCAACTGTGCCCGACACATAATAATCAAGGGGGTTGCAGAAATTGTCTGACAGCCATGACTGGGTTCTCTTGCTTGTGTGGTATGGTGCAGAGTCCTGTTGCCAGACTGTCTTCCATCAGCCACTTCCTTGACCCAGGGCAATTCTACCTCCTCTAGGCACTTGATGTAAGCTTTGTGAGAAGATGAATGAAGGCATGTCACCATCATTAGTAATCACATTCCAAACAACGTGATGTTGACTGGATATATCATCCAACTCTTTTTGGATCCTTTGCACTATCCTCAGATTGACACCCAAACACTGAAAATGTTCATATTGAAGCTTTCAGTGCAAATGCCAAGCAATACAGTATGCCATTTCCAAATTTCTGGTAGTGAATTGTCATGGTGCTCTTTTCTTACAGATAATGCCCAACTGACCTTACTACACTGTTTAGTCGACAAAATTAAAATAAAAAACACGCACAAACAAAACTAAAAATATGAACTGGCAACAATTTACCCATTGCACCCTCTGTCTCTGTGTGTGTATGTGTGTGTATATATATATATATATATATATATATATATATAGGAAAGAATATTAAAACGTTTTGAGTTTGAAAATGTGTTTTTTTGACAGTATTTGTTTATTTCTACTCTTATATTTTATATTTCAGACCGCCCTCGGTCCTTCATCAGAAACAAATGATTTTAAAATTTGAATTAGTAACATATCTTGCGAGATTTCGTGAGAGCGTCAGTGAAGAGTTTGTTTACATCACATGACGCATTTGTTTTTACATCAAGTGACGTTGAAAGCGACAGATTTTTTTATGTTTGTAAACCTAAACCTAAACCTATCTTTAATAATGCTTGTAAATTTGTTTTAGATAAAAAAATTTTTTAATTGTATCTAAAAAAAAGTTTAAAAAATATTTTAAATGTATCTAAAAACGTTTAGTTACTGAAGTATTTGTAAAGATTCAAAGCACCTAAGCCCCTATTTAACCCTAGCTTGTGTGTATTTAATTTTAAAATCCAGTATTTTTCTTTCTTTCTGTGTGCGTGTGTAGAACTAAAATTGGAGTCTATTAGTAAACATTTGCAATTTTCTAAGGTGTGACCTGGTTGATTGAAATGTGCTCCTACTGGGGAATATTGATTATTTTGGCTTATATTAAGTTTGTGATTATTGAAGCGAAATCTAAAGCTATTACCGGATTCGCCAATATATCCACTATTGGGACATATTGAACAAAAGAGGAAGTATATAATGTTTTCGCTGTCACAAGTGAGGTGTGGTGGCTGCAATTTGATTTTGGTGTTGGGTGGGTATATACACACACACACACACACGCACACACATATATAATATAAAATTAAGTTTGTCTTTTAATTAAAAATACTTTGTGACACGGAAATTTTTATGTTTTGAGATTTCGATCTTGTCATCAGGCAATGTTTGATCATAGTTGTGAAAATGGTTTTTCATAAATAAGAAACATAGTTTCTTTATTTAAATGAAAATCATTTTCACAACTATGACCTAACATTGCCTGATGACGAGATAGAAATCTTGAAACATAAAAATTTCTGTGTCACAATGTATTTTTAATTACATGATTATGCTCTACAGTATTTATTGTATTGAGCACTTAAAAAAAAAAGTAAATGCCAGAGAACACAGAAAACTGTTGGTTCTCTTTACCTGGGGAGATATATATATATATATATATATATATATAAGAAAATACTGGTTTACTTTCTCTCCCTGTATTTTCTCATTCTCTGTACTAAGAGGATTGAGCATTTAATGATCTATATTGTAACAAGTTTACATGTACTGTTGAAAATTGGCAACATATTTTAAGTAATTTTGCAGTTGCTGCCTGCTTATTAAAACATTACTCTGCATATTTTGTTCAGTATGTTTTGTATACTAAACCAAACAAAAGATAATTGGTTCTTCACCTTGTTCCCATACTGTATATGGAAACAATTATAATAGCTGAGACTAATTTTTAATAGATACATATATTATTTCTACAGCCAGTTGCAATTTAGTCTTCGCAATGATAAACTGCATCCAGTAGCAAGGCCTCTGATTGGAAGATTGAAGGGTTTGATGGAACTATCTTGTAATTGCTGTTGTTACCAGGTCCACCCTGATCCAGTATAAGTAGCTCCTGTTAGGCTCTCAGCTATAGGTAAATAGCAAACCCTCAAACAAAACAAAATTAAAAAAAAAAAAAATTATATTAAAAGAAATATAAACAATCCCTATTTATAATAAAATTACCAACAATAACTATTTATTGTAGATATTTAGCTGAAGTCATAAAATTGTGTTCAAAATATTTAGATTTCAGCATTAAATAACCTATAGTTTTATTTTCTGTAGATTTAACATTTGATAATTGTTAAGTCACAGACTTGTATTGGTAGAGAAAGTCCTGTCAAACACCTGTGATATTTACATGGGATGCAGACAGCTAGAGAATGAGTTCTTCAAACTGAAGATTTTGGCAGCTTTTGCAAGCTGCCTCTAAGCAGGTGTCTACAGATACACCAACAAACCAAACCTTCAGGAGACTGCACAAGTGTGCTGGTCCAACAAATTCTTAAGACTTCAATTTAAAAGATCTGTGAAAGTCCCTCTAGTGTCAAATCTTGTACCAGTATCATACATCCTTCCTGAAATGTTTCTCATTATCAAAATGCACTGGCACAAGTTCATCACAAATACTACCAAAAGATTTCTGTTAGGACGAATAAAACATATTCCAAGGGAATTAACCCTTTCCTGTTCCTAGAGTACCTTCCTTTTTACCCCTGAAAGTGGGTACACATGAGTCACGTGATCAGCGTGACATTCAGACGTGGGACGCATAAGGGAACAGACTTAGAATATGGCCGTCAATGGTTAAAGAACGCATGTATGTTCTTCTGCCCTAATAGTTGTGACACACAACCCAATAACTTGGGACTGATACCACATGTACATATTTTGTGATGTTTCTCCATGTAAAATAAATGTACCTTCCAGTCAACCGTGAGTAGACATCTACTTTTCCTTCGTTCCATGCATTTTCTCCATGTGCTGCACACACACACACATTCATCCACAGACCATGAATCATACTATAAATTAAGGCATTTTAGTTATGAGACAAAAACCCCGTTCATAACAATTTCACTATTGAGTGAGATTTTGTGTGTGTGTGTGTGTGTGTATGTATATATATATATATATATATATATATATATATACTGCAAACGTTATGTCTGCTTATTTTTAATCTCTTAGTACTCATAGATAATCTTTCATGTATTATGACTGAAAAATGTAAGAAATGCACTAGAACTTTTACAGTCGATTTTATTTTCCATTTCTCAATGAACCCATAATAAAATCAACTGTAAAAGTTACAGCGCATTTCTTACATCTTTCAATTATGATACAAGAAAGTTTAACCATGAATACAAATTTTATTAAAAATAGGCAAACATAATGTTCACGATTTATTTAATCTAACATCATGCCTAAAAAGAATTTGTTGCCTAAATACACAAATTTTAAAATATATATATATATATATATATATATATATAAATTCCTAACTTAGCTGATTGATGTTATTTTCACCATTTCTAATCTAGAGTTTTATTGACAGACCCTCCAGCAATTATATACATGCAATAAAAAATGACCATACTTGATGTAAAAACATTTCAAACTACATTAAAAATAAGTTTTATCATTAAAATTTGTAATAATATTATTAAGAGAAAACACCAAAAGTGACCATAAATTAGTAGAAGGAATTTAAATGTCTTTTTGTGGTGAAAACATTCATTTGGAAATTCTTGCAATAATCAAATAATTGTTGGGTTTTAATTAAACTTTCAGGGTTTATTCACAAAAGAATGAAAATATTTTAGAAACATTGGTAAACCCCTCCCCACATACATACACTTATTTAATTTTATAAAAATCAAAAAATTCTTTTTTGTGAGGCATTATGTTTATAAGTTCTAGAATTTAAATTCTCAAATATTTTTGTAAAACAGGAGCTTTAGTTACGGAAAATCTGCCCTGCAATAAAACTTATTTTTGAAACTTTTTTTTTTTTATATCTCTGTTACACTCAATCTTTATGAAATTTCAAGAAATTCTTTTCTATAGTGCTTAATGTTTGTATTAGTTGAGTTTCTAAGCCCTGCTTAGATGTGGCACAAGGCCAAAAGTATGGGGTACCCAGTGAGGATCAAACTTACTCTCAGTTGTAATTGGTTCTAGTGCGACAATAGTTATACAGACAAGTCTTCAATCTAAATCAAATGTTTTAGTCAAAATGGGCTCTGAGTTGCAGAAAACTTGCTTTGAATTGTAAAATAAAAATGCAATAAATACAACTGACATTAATTAGAAAAGCTTTTAATTGTTTTTATGAATAAGATGTAGTATGAACATTATTGTCTTAAGAAAAAAAAAATTTAAATATTGAATTACTATAATAATTCTTTTTTTTTTTTCATAGAATAATTTGTAAAGTTTTAAATCTTATAAGATTCTGTAATTATTTACACTATTTACATTTTTCAGGCTGTTATCCTCATCTTAGCCATATTCACAATGTTTTGTCTGTTCTATACTCCAGCCTTTTTCAGGTGACTGGCATTTCAAACTGAATCCTTTATTTACTCTGGATGTCTCTGTATCAATTATACTCAACTCAACTCTTTTTGTTTTTGTTCACCTGCTGTAGCCAGATATTGAACTTGCACCTCTTTGGGTTAAGTCACTGGATTTGACCAATGCTTTTATCCACTGCACCATGTGTCCTTGCATGGAACCTAGAACTAGGACGATCTACCCTGGTAAATAAAATAAAGGGTTCAGTTTGAAATTCCAATCACCCGAAAAAAAGGCCAGAGCATGCAACAGCCAAAACATTGTAAATGTGGCAACAAAAAGATAAGGATAACAGTCCAAACAGTGTAAATAGTGTAAATAATTTGTACTGTTCATAAATGGAAAAGCTTACTACAATTCATCAGTGACCCTCTCCACCACAATATTTTAAAAGAATTTTTTTTTTTTTTTGTGAGCATAAACGTATTGATTTAAATATGGATGTCCCTACACATCACTACCAGTAATAAAGAGTGGTAACTATAATAAATTTAAAGCAAAAGTACCTAAAATTCAAAACATTGGATTATTTAGAATGTTTTCCTAAATTTTTAAGATTACTGAGTATTTAAAAAACTATCGTTTACATTATTTTCCTTGAGTAATTTTTATAAATATATCCCCCTTGGAAAAAAAGATTAAACTTTTCTTTTAGGAATCAAGTTGTCAATAGAGCTGTTAAAACACCTACCTCTGTGTTAAAAAATGCATTTTTGCAATAAACTAAAAGTAATGTTTCAAACAAGATTAATTTAAGTTTAAATTGGCTAATCATCCACAAAGTTTCAGAAAAGTTGATTTACTAAGCGCCACTTAGATGTGGCATAAGGCCGAAGGTATGGGGTACCCAGTGAGGATCGAACTCACCACACCACGTTGGCGTAGCCAAAGTTTCAGAAAATTATGTTTTACTTTTGAAAGATTTTTAAAGGTAATTACATCATGATGGCTAAAATGGTACTTAAAATCGATTTTTAGCAATTTCAAAATGAAAACTCCTAGTCAATTTAGTTTTGAAATACAGAAAAGTATTTTACTTAGTGGAAATATTAAATTTAATAAATTTGCTTTAAATTAAAAGAAAAGCTTAATGATATCATGTTTCTTTGGAGTGTGTGTATGTATATATATATATATATATCTCACACACTACTGACCATAAGTTTGGGACCACCCAAATTTTTAGCAGAATCGAATTCGAAGAGTTTGTATTTTTTGTTATTCTTGCAGATGTCAAGTAAAAAAAAGGTATTCTTTTCAACTTTAAAGTAAACATTTATTCAGTTTGCTACTTGACTCCTGTTATTGTGATCAAGTTTTTGCCGAAAATTCAAATTTATTCAGATATTATAATTACGGTATAATTTATTTCTGTAAAACCATATTACTACAGTATAAATGGCAAGGCAGAAACAGAGGTACTTGGTCATATCTAACAAGAGGAATAGAAGAAAAACCTGCTGGGCTTAAAGGCTGTGTAGCAGTTAAGAAACCACTATTAAAGAAGGAGAATAAGGGATGAAATTGATTCAAAATGAACTTCCTAAAAATGAACAAATGTTGTTTAAATGCTTGGAAATCACTTTCACCAACTTATAAAAATAAGTTATTAGAAAGAATGCCAAGGATTTGCTCTGCAGTAATAAAGGCTCCTGGTGGTTTCTTTGAAAAGAAAATATGATTTAACTTTAATTAAATTTGAAGTTACTCTGTTAATTTTGGTTTTAATTATTGTACTATTGAATTGTGAGCAACAATGAAATATATCTATATTTATTCTTTCTTCTAAGACATAAAATTTATTTCTTTCTCTTAGAGAATAAATCTAAGTGGTCCCAAACTTATAGCCGGTAGTGTGTGTGAGATATATATATATATATATATATATACACACACACACACACACACAGTAAAAAGAACCTTTAGATATTGGAGGCCATCTACATTAAATCAAAGCAACCCACATTTAATAAAATCACTTTTAAATCTGGTCATAACACATTACATTGCATTTAAATATATGGTTCTGTTAACATTTTGAGCTCTCGCGCGGTGTGATGTCATAGAACTGCATTACAAATTTACAAACTGCATTTGCTATTTGGTAACTGTTATCATTGCTTAGCAAAGTTTTATGTCAACACAAGATAAAATCATCTTTAATGGTAGTTGGTTTTATGTTAACATCCTTGTAACCTCTCTGAAGATGGCTCATATGAACCGAAAGCTTAGAACCAACTTAATAAAAAAATCTCCAAATGTTGGAGAATTTTTGTTCTTACTTTCACCTGAAATTAAAGCCAAAATACAACGTTTAGAACGGCTCATGATTAAGCATGATAAACATTCATTGTCTCTTATATTTAACAATAAATATATGTTTAGAAAATATATATTAAAAGCAGCAGCATTCATTTACTCCACAATATTGCAAACTGCACATTAACATTAAAAAGAAAAATAGTTTTTTTTTTTTAGCCTTTTCTATACTGGCTCAGGCTTACGGCCATATCACGTTGAATACACCAGTTCTCGCTCGATCACCGAAGTTAAGTAACATTGAGCCTGGTCAGTACTTAGATGGGTGACCGCTTGGGAATACCAGGTGCTGTAAGCGTTGAGTGACGGATGTGCGTTGTGGTGCAGTGGATATCGGCTCAGAAAGTGAGCCGAGTTGAGTTCCAGTTGAATACCCTGCATTCACTTAAGCACTGTTACCCTTGGGAAAGGTATTAATCTGTCCCTTCTCTCCAGTTATGGGTTAAATAACGGTAGAACTTGGGGACCCTGCCCTAAAAAGAAAAAAACAATCCCAATGAATCTTGGTACTCGAAAAGAAAAAAGTATTACTAGATACAAAACTTAGATAAAAACAACAATAAATTATTGAAAGAAAAAGGTATTACCAGCAATAAATAAATAAAATTTAGTTGGCAATAAATGACCTGCCGAGGTTGATATGCCATAAAACAAAAAACAACCAACCAACTATACTGGCTCAATGCATGTTGAAAGAATTTTTGAAGATTTTTTTCACAGTAAGTTAACAGTCCTTTTCTCTGTGGTAGACTATATGCTAATCAAGGTTATAGAACCCAGTCTGTTCTGTTAACCTACAGCTGGAGAGAGAAGAGATGGATTCTTACCAAGGATATTAGCACATAAGTGACTGTAATGAATTCAAACTTGGCTCTCTGACTCCTCAATCTAAGCTGCTAGTCATTACTTCATCATGCACCATATATATATATATATATATATATATATATATATATATATACACACACCTTTTTCATCACTAGTAGCACAACTTGTAATTTTATGCACAATGGAATTTTTCAGGTGTTGAATTATCTTTTTAAATATGGAGAGAATTGAAAAGATAGTTATGTATTTGAGCATCAGTGCCTTTTAAATTTATTTGAAAACTATGATTGACAAGATAATTTTGCCTATTTTTGTTGTGGAAAATGATTGTTTTAAGCACTTTCAGCTGATCTACAGGGATTTTGGTTGTGCTATTGTAAATCATAAGTTGCTGAAAATTGATAAACAAAAAATTACTTATAACACAAGATGATATACTATCGCCCGGTTCACACTCCACCCACGTCTATTGAACAGGTTAAGAGGCTCATCCCTTGTTCCCTGTTTAGGATGTGGTTTCCGGCTTTCTCTTTTCCAATCTTTTCACTATTACGTAGCCCCCTGCACATCAGTGGCTTTACCACCTTGCTTGGGGTGATACGATTAAAAAGATATATATATATATATATATATATATATATAAAAACAGCATTTGTAAAGTGAACTTATTTTTTTATAAAATGATAATTTTTTTCTCTCACTGTATTTCATCTTTACAATTTAAAATATGTAATTCATATAATTTTCTGCAGAAATGTTTTTTCAACATTAGCATCTCTATTTAAAAAATATCTACATTTTTTGTTGTTTAAAATATCAGAAATATACTCATTTTACATTGATATTTCTAAACTTATTTATAAATGGAACTTTGTGTGTGTGTGTGTATCCGTTACCTATAGACTCCGAAACGGCTGAACCAATTTTCTTGAAAATTTACACAGTTGTACTATAAGCATCTGTGAGTGTTCTTAGCTAGGTTTTGTGTCGAGGTACCCTCGATAACTATCGATAATCATAAAAATCAGGTTATAGAAGGAGTGGTCCGATTTTAATCAAATTTGATACATTCATAGACAGACATAAGAAACGATATTCAGAAGTTTCAAGGTTGCAGTTCTTACAATAGTGCAGAAAATCGATTATTTTTATATTATCTATCTATATATATATATATATATATATAAAAAAGGCAAGATGTTTGTGTGTCTGTTTATCTGCCTGTATGTCTGTATTTTTTTTTTTTTTTTTTTTTTTTTTTTTCAGCCCTTTTATTTTAGTTTTTGCTTTGGGTTTGGCTCTAAGTAAGTATAATTGTAGTTCTTAGTCTCAGCCATGATACCATTTACTCAGAGGACTTATTTAGCCTTTAATAATCAGTTTACGATGAAAAAAACTTATTTGATATCAATACCAGGAAATCAAAATTTGACTTACATCTATTCATTTTTCTTTCAGTCTACGGTTTCACTTTAACTGGAAACAACTATTGCTTTTTAGTCTTTCATGCCAATGTCCAAAGAGTCTGAGTTCCAGGACCATGGATTAGCTTTAAAGCTTTCATTACACCCGAGCAATGCCGGGTTATACTGCTAGTATTAAGATAAGCAAGGTTAGTTAAATTCTGATAAATTGTTAAACAAATTATGAACATCTTTGTTAGTTGCTGTTTTTTACAATTTGACTATAGAAATGTATGAAAGTCATAATGAAAAACAAAAGGAAATGAATGATTGCTAATCTGACATTGATTGCTGAATGAATTTGTTTAGAATTTTATCAGTGCCTACAGGAAGAATTTTGAATTCATTATTAGGATGAAATGCCTGGTAGCATTTTATTGAAAAGTTTAAGCTCTGTTTATCAATTTCCAGCCATGCCTTAATGTTATAGAAACCCAGTAAAAGAGAATCAAGTATGAAGTGAAGAAAAATTTGCTCTGACGTTTCTATCGACCTCTTCCCACTACCACCACTAACATTGCTTACTAATGTCAGAAAACAGGTATCAATGTGCCCTGCTTACAGATTTTACAAATATATAAATGTTGTGATTTTAAGTCTATCGTAGTTTGGCACAAGGGTACATTGGTTAACAAACTCATACTTGATCATTAATACTACCCATCCTCTCCCATAGTGTTGTGGTCTTGTCAGACTAAAATTAGTAAATTTAGATATTAAACTGATTTGGTCACATTGCCAGTGTATTTGGTGTTGGGGCTTGCCATAAAGTCTTTTACTAATAATTTATAACAGTTATTGCATTAAAGTTATTGCAAATCGCCTGAAAGCACCACATGGTAGAGACTTAGGTCACGTAATAACTTGTTTACATATGAAGAATATTCAAAAGTTCTACAATATAATTGTATTGAACACTTTTTAATGCAAATGTGCACCGGTCTTATTTTATGTCCAAAAACTAAGTAATTAAACTATATATATATATATATATATATGTGTGTGTGTGTGCGATAGGTAAATTGTCGCCATTCTGCATATGCTTGTTGCTTATTTTTGTCGACTGCCCAGTGCAATAGGGTCAGTTGGGAACCATCTGTGAGATAAAGAGCACCAGAAGCTTCAATACGAACATTTCAGAGTGTTTGGGTGTCAATTTGAGGATAGTGCAGAGGATTCAAAGAGAGTTAAATGATATATCCTGTCAACATGATGATGTTAAGAGTGATCACTAGTGATGGTGACAGTATTATTCCTCCATTCATCATTCCAGGGCCTCAAACTCAATACGGAGGCCTACTTAAAGTACCTTGAAGAGGTAACCCTGCTTTGGTTCAAAAGAGAGGATGCTGGAAGACCCTTTGTCTGGCAACAGGACTCTGCACCATGCCACACAAGCAGAACTCAGTCATGGCTGTCAGACAAATTCTGCAATTACATCACCCCTTACATCTGGCCCCCTCACTCCCTAGACTGCAGCCCCCTTGATTATGTGTGAGGCACAGTTGAGTAAAAGACCAACAAAACTCATTGTAACACCAAAGATGAATTGAAGGCAAGTTGCAAGGTTGGTCTGCAAATTGATCTGCAAAGCCCATGGCTACTCAGATTAGTAAATAATAGATGGCCTTCTTTTCTAAAGGAGTGTCAATTAAACATACACAGCAAAATAAACAAAGTTATTGGTAAAGACTGTCGCAGAACAACCCTACCAATACTAAGCATATAAAAGACAAAGAAAATAAATCAGTCACCTATCTTAAAAAAAAAATAAAGTAAACTACTCAGTGCCTCCAGAAATTAGACTAAATTCTGTAACATTTCTGTCTAACACTCATAATAGTATGATACTCAAGTCATTGATAAGAAAAATTATCAACGACCAAATTTTAAAAAATAGCTAAATAAGGGAAAGGGGAGGGAAAAAAACATTTTTTTCTCAGTTAGGTAACAGCTTCCTTGAACAAAGCCAACTTTAACTCTCTATGTGCACAGGACAGGACTTTGCATATTAACAATCACAGAATTCATAAATGAAACCTGGTTCAGTCATTGATAATAATTTTTCTTGTCAATGACTTTGTTTTTAATTTACCAACAATTATTTCTGAAAAAGTGTTGGTCAAAAGGGATCTAAAAATCTTAAACATGATACTTTTGCATCTGGTTTTATTAATTACGATCCCTTTTCTTAAGAGTAATATATATATATCGAGGCAGCAAGTAATTTTCTAAACATATGCTGTTAAATATAAGAGACAATGAATGTCTATTATGTTTAATCATGAGCCGTTCTAAACGTCGTATTTTTGCTTTAATTTCAGTTGAAAATAAAGACAAAAATTCTCCAACATTTGGATAATTATTTATTGGTTTTCTAAGTTTTCGGCTCACATGAGCCATCTTCAGAGAGGTTGTTTGGACTGAAATATTATAACATCCACCATCACCGATGATTTTATTTTGTGTTGACATAAAACTCCGCTTGGCAACGACAATAGTTACCAAAAATAATAAACGCAGTTCTTAAGTTTGCGATGCAGTTTTATGACGTCACACCGAGATAGCGCGAAATGACAACAAAACCATGTAGTCAAATGCAATGTAATATGTTATTTCCTGTTTTAAAGTTGATTTTATTGAGTGTTGGTTGTTTCAATTTGATGTACATGGCCTCCAATATCTGCAGGTTCCTCTTACTGTGTGTATGAGTAAGGATCACCGTATTGTTGACCAAAATCTGTCTGATATTACCTACATGTTTATGTTTTTCAGAGAAATGCTGTTTAATAGTACTCTGATCAGAAAGATGACATGTAAGTCTACGGGAGAGCGTGGTTGTAGTAAAACCAATATATGTACTAGGTTTTTGATTAGTATCAGAGATGCAATCTTTGAATGGGCATGTAAATTGGTACACTACATTGATCTTTTGTAGAGAATTTAGTTCAGTGCTTGTTGGGTTATTATAGACTATGAGGTCAATTGTTTTAAACTTTTTATAATATATATATATATATATATACACACACACACACACACACACAGTGCTAGTTCAGTTTGGTCAGTTTGTTACATGCACCTGATAACTGTAATACATGGAACTCCGAGCTGTGCCACCAACATAAGATAATGTGTATTTACTATATATAATATATAGCAGTAGTAAATCCAGGAAAAGATTTGGTAAATAGTCCTAATGGATCTTAGTAATATTAGGTTAAATATTACAACTACGTACTCTTAACAGTGAGTGATAAATGTAATCTGTGCTTAGTAGAAAAAATTAGGATATTAAAGTACCATAATCAAAATTTACTTTAAATCAAAGGAATGAGTTGGTTAACAAGTCTAGATTTAACAAGTAGATTTAAATTCCCATAATAGGATATTAACTAAATCCCTTCCTTCTAATTTAATTTTTATACTAATTTTTAGCCTAAGTTTGATACTGGTTTATTTATTTCAAGTCACATCAGATTTTGTTCATAATATGGACAGCTGGGGTTGATAAAGTGGATTCTAAGAGCCTGTAGTAATGGCTGTTTCTCCAAATGCAAAATATTGAATTTACATATGAAATATCTAATTTGAACAAAAACTTGATACTATAGAACATAAATATTGATTTGAAAAGCATAAAAGCATTTTCTATTTTGTTTGTTCCCCCCCCCCCCCCCACTTAAGAATCCTTTTGAGACAGCACTTCATCAGAAGGAAACCATTGGCAAAATTAGACGACACAAGAAAACATTTTTCACAAAAAAGTAGGAAATAAGAAGGGGAAACAATTAAACTAATTTATTAGTAAAATAATTCACGAATAAAAGAATAAATGTTCCAAGAGAGTATAAAAAGGAAGAAAAAAAATTACAACTCTCCAGATAAACAAAGGGAGTGAATAAAGTGCTCCTTTTTTTTTGTTTGCACAGACTCGGATGGTGTAACTTAATATGGACCATTTCAAGTACACATAAATGGTGTGTGGACCAGGCTCTATGCACAACTGAAAAAACGATCTACATATTCCTTAGCACAATCTGAGTTTTCTAGTAAGTGTTGTTCTATGGATGAGTCATGCACGGACTGAGTCATTCTTGAAGTATGTCTGATCTTGTATACTTGCAGGAATATATTGACAAATTTGGTTCTCCAGCTTCTGGTTGGTTCATCCTAAATATTCAGCATCACACTGGCATTTGAACTTATACACCATGGAACTATTTTAAAAGTGGGGAAAACCATCTTTGACAAAAGAGGAAAACACCAAATTTGTCCCAAAAACAACACGTAACCTGATGTAATACAAGTTGGCACTTTGTTAGTGAGCATTTGACTTTTTCTACCTAGCAACAGCAGTTTCAAATAAATGGGACAAAGACTAGATCCAAAAACTGCCAGTTCTTTAATGTGTCGAGTTTTCCACTTGATCACATGTTTTATGACATAAGATACTCAATGTCACTTAAATTGTGATAAATATTCGTTAGTTCTTGGCCAAGTGTACAAGAACAACAAATCAACACGTGATGGACTAAGGCAAATATCAAGTTAATCTTACAGGATTTAGGAACAAAAGAATTCCAGTTAGTTTACAGGCCTGTGAATGTAGGTTTGCAGTAAACAAAGCGTCTCTTCATTCAACAAAGGACAGACAAAAAAGACAAAATACAATTATTCTTCACTTAAAAAAAAAAAAAAAACCTTGCAATTTACTATGTATTATATATACATGCACACAAATACACAGTCTATTTAGGCAGCAATCTTTTTTTTTTTTTTTTTTTTTATGCAAGTTTCATTAAAAATAACATACAAGGCCTTATAATTAAGTTATATATAACCTTAAACAAAATAGACATCATAATTATCCCAAATCCGAGGAACTTTTTGGCCAACACTTATCAAGGGCTTCATTAGCTTAATTATAAAGGGTCAAAGGACAAAACAAAGGATTACATACAATACTGGGAGAAGATGGAACTCGTTTAAAAGTAAACTTTAATGAAAAAATATATATTAAAATGTAAGGGGGGTGTATACATATAATTCCACAAGAGTGAAATAAAAAGACAAATGTTACACTCACAAACTCTCCAGTAATTGTAAGGAGCGAAGGAAACACTCTTTCTGCCTGCACAGGCTCAGCTGCTGGATTTTTAGGCAAATAGCCTCCAATACATGAAGATGATATGCCAATCGAGCACTGCAAAACAGAAAACCAATTGTCTTCATGCAAGGAGGCACATGTATGACTTTCCAGTAGGTTTTGGCCAATTGCTGAAATCCAGAACTGCTTGGGTTGTTCTTATAGCTCTAAGAGGGCTACCTGAACGTATGTTTGCGGGGACGTGTTGAGCAACCCGTGTCTCCAACCTCAGATTGGTTCGTCCTATGTATGCCTCATCGCAGCAGCACTTAAATTTGTAAACAACAGAACGTTTCCGAAAATAGGATGACCTATCTTTACTAAAGGATAGAAACACAGGCCTTGTCTGAAAAACGACACGTAACTACACCGAAAAATAACCGGATGAAACACATGCCAAAACTTTGTCAGTTACAGTTTGACATTTTCTTCCAAGCCAGGGTAATTTTAGATACAAAGGACAGCGACTAGGTCCTTCAATGTTTGGTTCTTTTAAAACATTTGACCTTATGATCAATCACCCGTTTTACAACATTAGTTGGTTACCTGTTACCTTCGAAAATATTTTGCAAGCGAATTAATTCACTGCTTAAATTCTCTGGAGAACAAATGTTAAGGGCACGGTGAACCAAAGTTTCAATTAGATCTATTTTGCGGGACTTAGGAACAAAAGAGTTCCAATTGGTGTACAAACTGGTAAAGGTAGGTTTGCGAAAAACCAAGGTCACGAAAGCCATACCTACACTTTACTAATATATATATATATATAAAGTAAAGGATAGGTATGGATAGAATAAAGTTCTGTAGCCAAAGAAACACTATTCTTAAAAAAGTGCTCAATACAAAGTAGAGTGAATAATATTTATTTAGAATTTATAACATAAATATGTTATATCACTACAAAAGTAGCCATTTTGTTTTGGAATTATCTGTGTCTTATCATTTCAAGTTGGAGAGTTTTAAAAGGTTCAAGACTAGCCAAACCTCCTTAATCAGGGAGGCATTGTTACATAGACAGTAGCCCAATCAAAACAAAGCAATTTCTAATTTGAAGAATATACGAATAGACACTGAAAATAATTTATTGGGGCATAAATATTAATATTTGATTAAAATAAAGATCAGCATTATTAATCAACTATTAGATTCACTTTACTTTATTTTGATTACGAATTTTAAATTCTAAGTTTAACAAAAGCATTAGATTTAGGTTGTTATAAAGTCATTTAGATATTAAACAAGTAAAAAACGTGGGTGCACACATTCAAATCTAAAGACTTCTACTTTTATTTATATATATATATATATATATATATATATATATATATATATTATATTACACGTTACTCTTTAGTAATGAATTGAGTACTCTCGATGACTGGCGTATGTATGCACCTCATATATTTAACATGCTAAAATTTCCTCTCTCTCATTCCATGCGCCCATGGCTTAGGGACTTCAACTGAGACCAAATCAGTCGAGTTTCAATCCCGGCTGGAAGCAGGTTTCATTAAAAATGACAGCAAGTATTATAGTTGAGTTTTTATGTAATTTTTTGTGTGATCTTATTTTTTCTTTCTTTTCAGGACATAAATTATAAAAAAAAAAATGGTCCAAATGTTTTGTTTTTTCAAATGCTTTCAACTATACTTTTAGCCATTATCGCAGATGGATTTTATTTTACATGTGACTGTGTATGAAGTTTGTGTTTGTAGAGTCATGTGTTTGTTTATATATATATATATATATATATATAAATACACACACACAGTTCGCTTATATTAAAGTTATTTTAATCAATTTTTCTCCTTTAAACTTCTCAGATACTGAGAGAGATCAATATTCGCACTTTATTTTTTCTTAAACTTTAAATATTATGACTTTTTTTTTTTTCTGTCTAGTTTGGCACATGGCCATCATTTAGTCTCTCACTATGAGGATTATACTCATTAACAGTAGCCTGCAGGACTAGCTTACTAAGTATTGTATATCTCTCTTTCTCTCCGATGAATGTTTTTTGTTTTTTTTTCTAGTTCTCAAATTCTGTCTAATTGCTGCATATTGATTAAAACTATTGTGATTTATTATATACTTGTAACGTTTTTTTCAGTATTATAGTCGGTTTACCATCACTAATTAGCTTGCCACTCTTGGATCCATTACGAATTCTTTTGTGATAGAAAATCTCTTACTCAACAAGAAAGCCCAGTACCAAGTTTTTTTTGTTTTTTTTTACATGCTTCACTTATCATTCTCAGTAGTTGGCCTTTTGTAACATACTTTTTTTTTTCTTTTAATACTTCGACTATTGTACGTTGTAAAAGTTCAAATTGTAGAAGACAGTTGAGAAGCATGGAAAGGCATATGTATTCATAAACAGATACGCTTTTTTTTTTATTATTTGAAGTTGTAAATAATGACTTTTCTATAATTGAATTGTGAAGATAATGTTATAATTTCCTCTTGTATATGATTATCTCATTATCCACTCAAATCATATTATATTTATTAAAACTTATTAACTATTGCTATTTTCATCATAATTTATTTACCTTCAGCTCTTAATTTCAGGATTTATAGTTTGACACTCTAAAAAGCAGAAATAAGTAGAAAAGAGTTTTATTTATTTATTTTTAACTGCAACTTTTTCTTTAATACCATTTCAGGCTATTGGAGTAGTTGTTGGTGCCAAGTATTCAGTATTGTGACTTACATTTTTTTTTCTTTTTTTTGTCTTTGTAGAAAGGAGAAACATTTGTTCAGTCAGCTTTTTCTTTCTCCCCCTCTTTTCCTACTCATTCTACTCTGCAATTTCTTAGTCATCTGCCAGCAAGCAAGAATTGTTGCTAGGGCTTAGTTCTTGGTTTTATGAAACTTTTCCGTTCATTTTTCAACGACAAAAGAATTTAAGCATTTTTGCTATATTCAACAAAATAACTTTATTTCTGTATCAAGATTAAAGCAACAAAAAAAAATTGAAAAAATATATTGCTTGTGGAAATGGTAGGAGTTATGCAAAATGTCTTAAATTATAATTTTGCTAATTTTTTTTTTTTTTTGTTCACTTTGAGCAGAGAATCTGGTTAGAAGAGAATCATTTCTGATATTATGACACAACTCCAAACTGCATTCAGCCAATCTTCCATGGTCAATTACCCCCATATTGTATTGTTGATCTTGGATTAGCCAAAGCAGGACTGCTTATTATCACTTGATGAGGCTGGTCCAGACATGCGAGGGATTGGTATATAATGAAGACCAGATTTAAGACCACAACAACACAGTGTAGATTTATATATGTATTTATATATATCAAATAATTACAAGATTATAAGCAAGTCAAAGCAAGTGACGAAAAAGAGATATCAGTTGGCTGGTATTTTAAAATTACTTCAGTAACAATGTTTTCTGAGTTGAAGTTTACTCAATAGGCTTTTAGCAGCACATCCGTTTCACTCCTACTGTATTATTCAAACTACCATTCAAATCACTTCCCCCAACTTGTCTCTTTCTAACTTTCTCATTCCAAACACCATCCAAACTAATTGATTTCGTCTTGCACTCTGGTTTTGTTAAACAAGCACCCAGACCGAGAAGGGTATGGGTCTTCTGTTTCCCTCACTGTATAACTCTTGCTAACTTGAAATGAAAACAATTACATTTAAATTTTCAAGGGAAGAGAAGGAAAACCCACTCTCTGTCATTGTCTGCCTGTTCTTACCAGCTGTCCTGGTAATCAGTGCACAGGAAACTCTCAAGGTCATATTTTGACCTAGGGTCACATATCATCAAAACCCGTTGATAAATATTTTGACTAGAATTAGGTAATTAACTTTGATAAATTCACTTACTTCTCTCAACAAAAGGATTTTGCATCCAGTGAATCCTTGTATCTGTATTTTCCACTTGTTAACATTTCGGCTACTTAACCCGACAAAAATAATTGTATTCTTCATTTTTAGAGAATTCTCTTCCCATCTTGAAAATCACCTAAAATTAATATCAGCCATCTGAAAATAGGGTTACAATACTACATTAAAATAATGTCTATGCTTTCAATCCCTCCTCTTGTTTCTGTGTACCCCACCCCAACTACCAAATGATATGCCTGAGATTATCATGAAGGCAAATATTTAAACCTTGTCTATTTTTTTATATTAGATCTCACATGAGATACAATATATTATAAGAAAACATAGTCTAGGCTTAATTAATTCCTTAATTTAATTTGTCCACAAATGTCTTATTCAATGGATATAGACATTTGATTTTCTTTATCTATAATCTTTTCTACTTTATTTGTAAATGTTATATTTTTTGCATATTCCAGCATTTTCTACTAATTGGTAGTAAATTTGAATATTCAGGATGTTAAATAGGGATCACGGCACGGTGGTAAATGTTTGCCTGGGGGATTAAAAAGAGAAATTTCTGACATTCACTATGTAGTTAGAATGTGTGTGTGTGTGTGTGTGTGTGTGTGGAGATACACACACACACACACACACACACACACACACACGTCTTAGGTAGTAAACAAGTCCTGTTTCCCTCTTCAATATTTTTTCTTTTTTCTTCTTCCTCTCTTTCTTTCCTCAAATTATTTTCTCCTTTTTATTTACTCCCACCCTTCCAGTATTAATATATTTGAGTGTGACAACTATTAGATTTCCATACATGTACCTGAAGAAACCTAACAGTTGAAACCTGGGTAGCTTAGTGTGTATTCCAAAATTTGTAAGTTTATTTCTGGTCTACTTTCTCTCAATAGTATTGAGCACTTTTTTAATGCCTTTGAAGACGGTTCTTCACTGCCTTCTATCCATATATTATTGTAGAGAGAGAGAGAGAGAGAGAGAGAGAGAGTATGTATATATATATATATATATATATATATATATAGATTTTATTTAAAAAGCTGTCTATATACATTGGGATTTTATTTTACAAAGTTTACATATAGACTAGTGTACTTATTCAATCAAAAATGATGTCATTTGTTAATTTTTTTGTTCTGTTTTTCTTGCATACAGGTAGGAGCTTTTTTGACATAGTAAGTGCCCAAATGATTGTTCATTCTAAGCACTTTTAGTTGATCCCTTAGCCACTTTAAAGGATATTTGCTGTGCTATTTTAAATAGTGAAAGTGAAAATTATCAAAAAGTGCTCAGAATAAACAATCATTTGAGCAATTTTTACACTTGCTAAGTTCAAAAATAAAGTTTGTTTTCATACAAGAAAAATGCAATATAAGTCATAGCTTGCCATTTTTAATGACATATAAACGGAAGTGTTGTAATCTAAATGGTTACTGCATGAGTAATAACCCAAAAGGAGGTTGGAAATATTTATATCATAAAATACAAGACTCACAAGCTGGGAGGAGTAGTTAATCACTGCTAGTAGAAAACTGTTAGACAGTAAGACAACATGACTCTCAATAGTCAAACATATTATATAAGGATTGGGACATACCCATTACTGTCCATAACATCCCCTTTTTAGATGCACTCTGTCGTCAATATTTTTTTCTTTCAATCATTTCCGTAACTCTTCTTTTTCTCTTACTACACCTTTTTCCAAATTTCTATTTCATGAGTTTTCTGAGGGATGGATACCTTGAATGTATCATCTGGAGTATTGTTCTCTCTTCCATTGTATATTTACTTTTGATTTCATAAAGATGTCTTTTGTGCGCTATTTCTGGTCCTCTGAACAAATATACTATCCTTCCAATTCTTCAGATGATAGTTTCAAATTCCCAATATTGTTTTATTTGCTTAATACATCTGGTGAAAAAAACCTTTGTTCAATTTTATAAAAAAAATTTTCAGCTTTTTGTACTATATGATCATGTTTTTTTTTCTTGGGTATTGTTAAAAATTGATTGTATTTTATGAGCAAACAATTTCTACTGGCGTCATGGCCAAAGGCGCATAATTTTTTGGTGTAAGTATATACACCTGCAAATATTGTTGTAATGCTGTATCTGTGGATCCACCATTGGCTCTTTCTTTTGTTTTTTGTTTTTTTGTTTTTTTATATCTCCTTTTGAAAGTATTCACAAAACACTATGCCTGGCTGTTACTTCTAGGATGGTAGGAGGCAATTGTTATGTGCTCTATCAGAAACATTTTGCAAAATTCCTTGAATTTTTTTAATGTAAATTGTGTGCCGTTATCCAAAGCAATCAAATCTGGAACTACAAATCTCACAAACAGTTCATGTAGAAACTGAATTACTTGTGTGGTTGGTTTCTTACATTTTAATATTTCTGGCTGCTTGGAAAAACTGTCTACGACGATCGAATAATATGATCCATTAAGATCGTGAACATGTGACCATAGGCGGTCAGTTTCTGGCCATGTGTTAAGCTTTATTGGTGGTGCTTTAGCTGCTAAAGCACAAACTTTGTATGACTTTATCAACGTTTCAATGTCTCTATCCATGCTTCACCAGTATACATAACTTCTCATTATGCTTTTCATTCTGGATACACCAAGGTGTCCTGCATAGAACTCTTTCAGGATTTTTCTTTTTTTTCTTTAATTCTATAGGTATCACTACACTTTTGCAGTACATGAAAATATCATCACCCATCAAATAAACCTCAGTCACTTTTACTCTTGTCTTTTAGCTTTTCCTTTACTTCCATAATGAATTTGTCATCCAACATTTTCATTTTAATTTCTTCCAAAGTCACTGGTAGTTCCAGTACAGTATTGCACATTACCTTTTTTATCTCTACCTCTGATTGTAGGAAAGTAATGATCGTGTCTTCTAAAGGTTTGTTTTTTGGAATAAGTCTGGACAATCCATCCGCATGACTTAAATTACTTGATGGCAAGAAATTCACTCTAAAGTTGTAATTTAGTAGAATGCTTCCACATCGCTGTAACCTATTAGCAGTATGAGTCAGCTTTTTCTTTCTCTTTCTTTTTCTTTCTCTTTCTTTTTCTCTTTCTTTTTCTTTCTTTCTTTTTCTTTCTCTTTCTTTTTCTCTTTCTTTTTCTTTCTTTCTTTCTTTTTCTCTTTCATTTTCTTTCTCTTTCATTTTCTCTTTCTCTTTCATTTTCTCTTTCTCTTTCATTTTCTCTTTCTCTTTCATTTTCTCTTTCTCTTTCATTTTCTCTTTCTCTTTCATTTTCTCTTTCTCTTTCATTTTCTCTTTCTCTTTCATTTTCTCTTTCTCTTTCATTTTCTCTTTCTTTCATTTTCTCTTTCTCTTTCATTTTCTCTTTCTCTTTCATTTTCTCTTTCTCTTTCATTTTCTTTCTTTCTCTTTCATTTTCTCTTTCTCTTTCATTTTCTCTTTCTCTTTCATTTTCTCTTTCTCTTTCATTTTCTCTTTCTCTTTCATTTTCTCTTTCTCTTTCATTTTCTCTTTCTCTTTCATTTTCTCTTTCTCTTTCATTTTCTCTTTCTCTTTCATTTTCTCTTTCTCTTTCATTTTCTCTTTCTCTTTCATTTTCTCTTTCTCTTTCATTTTCTCTTTCTCTTTCATTTTCTCTTTCTCTTTCATTTTCTCTTTCTCTTTCATTTTCTCTTTCTCTTTCATTTTCTCTTTCTCTTTCATTTTCTCTTTCTCTTTCATTTTCTCTTTCTCTTTCATTTTCTCTTTCTCTTTCATTTTCTCTTTCTCTTTCATTTTCTCTTTCTCTTTCATTTTCTCTTTCTCTTTCATTTTCTCTTTCTCTTTCATTTTCTCTTTCTCTTTCATTTTCTCTTTCTCTTTCATTTTCTCTTTCTCTTTCATTTTCTCTTTCTCTTTCATTTTCTCTTTCTCTTTCATTTTCTCTTTCTCTTTCATTTTCTTTCTTTCTCTTTCATTTTCTCTTTCTTTCTTTCATTTTCTCTTTCTCTTTCATTTTCTCTTTCTCTTTCATTTTCTCTTTCTCTTTCATTTTCTCTTTCTCTTTCATTTTCTCTTTCTCTTTCATTTTCTCTTTCTCTTTCATTTTCTCTTTCTCTTTCATTTTCTCTTTCTCTTTCATTTTCTCTTTCTCTTTCATTTTCTCTTTCTCTTTCATTTTCTCTTTCTCTTTCATTTTCTCTTTCTCTTTCATTTTCTCTGTGACCTATAAATAGTTAGCAACCATTCTAAACAAAAAAAATATCAAATTGCAGTTGGATAGTGGATGTACAACTTAAATATAATAAATGAATATACATGAAAGAAAATTGGAAAACCAACTTTAAAGGTTACAAAAATAATTGCTCATAGTGTGACTGGAGAGTAAATAAAATTTGAAGGAGAATTTATGAAAAATATGACTTTAAACAAACAAAAAAAAAGTTGAAGACTGTTCATAATAAAAAAAAAAAATACAAAAACCTTTTCAGGACGGATTGGATGGAACAGTTTAAATTATAGAACAGTTAAATCAGTTCATTTTGCCAGAGAGTTAATAGTTCTACCAATGAAACAGAAAGTTTAAAGAAAGAAATGAAAACTAAATTCCCAGAAGTATTTTCTGGTGGTCTAGGCAAGTTTAATAAATTGCAAGCAAAATTTGATATAAAGGAAAAAGTACAAGAGGTTTTCAAAAAGAAAAGGAATGTATCCTTTGCATCGGGAAAACAAATAAATGATAAGCTTGACAGACTCAAAAAAGGTGGGGGGGGGTTCAAAGTCAACAATAGTGACTGGGCTTCATCTACAGTATACTAAAAAAAAAAAAAGAAAAAAAGTCAAAAGAAATACGTGTTTGTGCTGATTTTTCCATGGGTTTGAATGATGCCCTCAAAAGTTAACATTACCCACTTCTGGGACTGAAAGAAGTTTTTGTGCTAGTTAGCAGAGGTTAGATGTTTTTTTTTTTTGTTTTTTTTTTGTTTTTTTTTAAATCAACCTAAGTGAGACATATCTTCAGATTCAAGTAGATGATGAATGGTCAAAATTATTGACTAAAAATGCACGTCAGGGATTGTATAAATTCAATCGTTTGTCATTCAGCATAAAGGTTGCTCTAGCTATTTTTCAGGAAGTTATAGACACAATGCTGAGTGGACGTGACTTTGCAGTCGTATATCTTGACAATATTTTGCTAAAAAGTGAAAATCCAGGAGAACATAAGGAAAATGTTTTTAAGGTTTTCAAAAGAATTCAGGACTATGGATTCAAGTTGAGGGACGAAAAGTGTGAATCCTTTATAGACAAAATCAAATATTTGGGAAAAATAATTGACAAGAATGGCAGGGGACCAGATCCAGCATAAGCCAGTACTATAAAAGACATACCTGCTCCTGGAAATGTCAGTTCCCTACAAAGTTTCCTGGGATTAGCGAGCTATTACAATGGTTTTGTGCCAAACATGCATTGTTGATAAGTTCTGTTAACTGAACTATTGAAGAAAGACTCTAAATGGGTTTGGACAACAGAGTGCCAGGAAGCATTCAAAAAAGTTAAAGAAAGGCTAATATCAGACTTGTTTTTGTGACATTATGATCCCCCCCCCCAAAAAAAAATAGAAATAAACATCACTAATGCATAGGGTATAAGAGCTTGCATTATGCATAAATTTGAAGATGGCTCAATGAAATCTATTTTAGGGATCGTCTTTGCTCTTAAGAAATTTCTTAGATTTATTCATAAGAGAAAGTTTACCTTACAACTCACAACTTTGTGTGTTCAACAGCTTCTAGTTTTCTTAAAACAAGTCTGACCTTTTTGTGGTCAGAACAATTTGCACTGTTTGTTTTGTAAGAGCCTTCGTATCTACAGAAATCCGCCAAACATGTTACATCTTTCTCTGGAATATGATTAAATTCCCCTATCCCTTTTATGATAGTAAAACACACTTAAATTGTCATTCCTATTACTTGTTATCATTTTCTGTTGTTCTAACAATTCACCGATTTTTTTTTTTTTTTTTTTTTTTTTTTTTTTTTTGCTGTTCTTGTTTATTTAACATATCATTCAATAAATCCCAGGCCTGACATATAGATGGCGCCACTAATAAAATTTCTATATGATTTTTATGAAGTACTAATCTTCAAATTGTATGTGACAAAATTTAGGCCCAGTCAGATTATAATTTACAAATTACAGTTATTTTAGTGAAGCTACTGTTGCAAATTTTCAAAACAATGGAAAAATCTGAATTTCATGTGTTGATAAAGCATTGCTTTCTGATGTGAAAAAATACTGTTCAAGCAAAGAAATGACTTGATAAGTGTTATTTGCTCTGTCAGAAACAATGATTAAGAGGTGGCATGCTGACTTTAAACACGGTTGTACAGACACAAATGATGCTGAATGCTCAGATCGCCCAAAATTGGCAGTTTTCTCAGAAAACACCAAAAAAATCCACAAACTCGTTTTGACTGATCCTAAATTGAAGTTGCATGAGATAGCAGAGGAGTTGAACATATCAGAAGGCAGTGTATTCACCATTTTACATGAACATTTGTCAATGAGAAAGCTGTGTTCAAAGTGGGTGCCGCATTTGTTCACAGTCAATCAAAAGCAATATGTCGACTATTGAGAACGTAGTTTGCAACTGTTTCAACACAACAAGGAGTTTTTGCATAAACATGTGACAATGGATGAAACATGGATCCACCACTTCACATCGGAGTCAAATCGGCAGTCAGCTAAGTGGACAGCAGCAGGTGAAAGCCGTCCAAAGCAGCCAGACACAAACATCAGCAGACAAGGTTTGGGCCTCCATATTTTAGGATGAGCAAGGTATTTTGTTCATAGATTACCTTGAGAAAGGAAGAGCCATCAATAGTGAATATTAAAAGCATAATTGGTACGTTTGAAGGAAGAAAACACCAAAAAACGGTCACAAGAAGAATCAAGTATTCCTTCACCAAGACACTATTTACATGTCGATTGCAATGATGGCAAGACTACATGAATTGCACTTGGAATTGCTTCTGCATCTCCTCTATTCTCCAAATCTGGCCCTCAGCGACTACTGGCTGTTTGCAGACCTCGAAAGTATGCTCCAGGGAAAGAGATTGGGCTCCAGTGAAGAAGTGATATTGGAAAATGAGGCATATTATGAGGCAAATCATTCTGCAAAAAAGGTATTGAATTGTTAGAGAAGCATTTGAATTGGTGTATCACCCTAGGAGACAATATTGATGAATAGTCGAATTTTGCCTAAAAGTTGTTTCATCAGGTAAGCCCAGGATTTATTGAGTGATGTGTTAAGTTTTCCAGCAAAACTTTTTTAAACTCCTCCATTTCTACTTCCCCAAAATATATATATATATATATATTGAATGTTGTCATTCGAACAACTACTTGATATACACATAATCATTGGTAAATTCTTGTAGCCCAAAAATACTTTTGTAGCTTTGGCATTCTTTTTGAGAATTTTACCTAAAAACCTTTGTTCAGAAGTTATATTGGTAACTTTTTTCTGTAAGTTTTGCCAATACTTTGTTTGTGGAACATTGTATTTATGAACATTTACTCGTGTTCTGCCAAAACCTTTGTTACAAAAATGTTACTTTGGTGGTCTTTTTCTTGAGGTTGACAAATCTTTACCGCTAAAAGTTTTTGTCACCAAAATGTTTGACACAAAAATCTTCTTCAGCCAAAATGTTACATTTGACCAAATCTTTGTCGCTAAAATGTTGTAACCTAAAAGGTTAGTGCATGACTAATAACCTAAACAGAGGTTGGAACTAAATAGTAATACTTATATCGTCAAATACAAGACTTGTAAGCTGCATGAAGTAACTAGCCACTGCTACTAGAGAAGTGCTAAACAGTAAGAAAATGCTTCTCTCTCAATAGTGTCCAACGTATCATATAAGGATTGGTACATATCCATTACTGTTCATAGGTATGTACATAACAGAAAGTTTATGTTTACTCTAGACAGTCCAACTCTTCTATAAGTACATTTCTTAAATTTAGGGTACTTAATTATTGACCCAGTGGAAAGAGTTCTGTTATCCAGAAATATCTTCTAAAATAACAATTAACATTGTTCAGTGTAAGATTATAATTTCTGTTTTATTATTAATGTTCCAACAAGAAAAATATTTGCATGCTTTAAAAAGGTAATTTTATATACTTTTTTTTTTTTCTTTCATAAATGTTTCATTTTTTCTACTTTTCGTAATTTTCTTTGAAAATTTACTAGAAATGAATTAAAGCTATTTTGTTTTACTTTGATTCTTATGTAGTTACTGTACATGACCAATGTCACTGAAAATGAACAATAATGAATGTGAATAACATCAGAGATTATAAAGCAGATATTGTGTTTAGTTCTTCATTTCTTTTAACCTTTGTATCAGAAGTTATGTAGGACTAATTTTAAGGAGTATATATAGCCAACAGTTTTGCCAAACTTGAGTGAGTTTCTTACCAATTCGCCATTACAATACCTAAGAAACCTTCTACAGTTATTATAACCAGTTATGACCCCAGTTTTGACCTTTTATTCAGCATAAGCAAATTATTTGCAACAAGCTTTCAGATTTTCTTGTTTTGCAATCACTTATTGTGAGTGATATATATACCCTTTTATGTGGGCAGAAAATTAATCACATATATAATATTCATTGCTTGCCAACTTAGATTAGTACATATATCTGATTAATATAACACTTACAGATCAGTAATAAATTTAGCAGAGGATATAAGGAAAATGAGCATAGAACAGTTATGCAAGTTACTACAAAACCAAAGCGTTAACTTGAAAAACTCTTATGTTCTTATATAACCTCATCAGCTTGAGACTTCCATATGAATGTCATGTATAGCACTGAACTTGTTCAGAAATATTTCAACTATCAGCTTTATACTACCACTTTCTCAGATAAACAGTTAAAATGATTTTGGTCAAGCAAAGCCTGTGGGTCTTGTCAAATGTATGGACTGGCACTGCAGAATCACAAAGAACTGTACCATTTGACAAATGTCGCTTGAGAACTTTCAACAATGATAACTGAAATTGATATAGCCTGTAACTCAAGAAAATGATATATAATTTAGATGTTGACATTTTGCACTATTTAAAACAAAAGATTAAGAAGAAAACCCCCATCAGTACTGGGGAGTGTGATGACCTTGAGAAACCTATTTTCTTGAAAAATTGTTTTAAGAGAAAGATTTTATAAATTTCAACTGAAAATAGTATTGGTCACTTTTTCAATGAATACCAGATAATTTTTTTTTCTTTTACTTTTGAGTCACTCAATGAATTAAATTTCACATGATTAATGTATGGTTTACTTTATTAACCATTTCTCTGTTAACTTTCCTTTTTTTTTTATTCATAGCAGTTAAACAATAAGACTTGATAATTAAACTTATTTAAAGTCATTTTATTGAATAAAGTGTGATACTCTGCCCAGAGATTGAAACTAAAATTCATTTAAACAATATTCTTAGGCCGGCAATACAGTGCCTTAGAAAACTAATTGAAATATGCTATTTAATTTTATGAAATTGTGGGTAGCCTTGATGGTTAACAATACAGAAAATGGAATTGGCAAACAGAGTTCAAATTTTGGCTGATATCTTCACGCAGACTGGGCTTTCCATTCTCAGTTGGCAACCAATCTTAGAGAGAGACAACTCTGAATTCAAAACAAGTAAAATTCACTTTTTTTCAGCCATGCATAATAAAAAAAAAAAAAAAACATAAGAAAAATAGAATGTAGGGTTTGCTAAAATAAAATTAAAACTCAGATTGGATCCCAGATCTAAATTTTATAAAATCTGTTAAACAAAATTTCTAATAATGGCTGGTGTGTGCATTGTGATAAACAATGATAAAAACTGCTGGCCTGGAAGTATGATTGAATAAAGAAAAGAACAATCTATTTTTGATATTCCCAAATCCTTCAACTGAATATTTCCCAGAGGTTGAAATTACTCCATTCTATTAACTCTGGGCTGCAGGAGGGTAATTGAAATCCCAAATATAGAAGCTGCTGATTGGTTGGTTAATGGCTCGGCTCAAATCAGCAGACTGCTTCCATTTTAGCCTCTATTGATTGCTTTCCAAAGCCCAATGTTTAACATTTTCTTTCTCTAGCCTTCACATCTTTGTTTTTGTTCATATTTTTAACCCATCTTGATTCCTATTTTGCCTCCAGACAATATTTTTTTCTGTTTTGATGCATAAACCTTTTGTTTATTTGTTCAACTCGATTCTAAGGGTACAACTTTTCTGATTGCTTTTTTTTTATAATTCTTTTTCCTTGTGACACTTTCCCTCCCCCAATTTTTCCTTTTTATTTTACCAATCCCTCTACACTTTCACAAAATGTTTTGACTCATTTTTTTCTGTGGGTTGCAAGTACTACACCTTGTCCTCTCTGACAAATTCCCTGTTCTTGTGTGAGTTTTGACTGCTTACCTATTAAACTTTGCATCCTTTTGATCTACCCTTTAGTATATTTTATTTTTACTTAGTTTTTAACTGTTCATATCTTTCTCTTTAAAATGCATACAAGATTAAAAGATATTTTTTAAGCATGCATACAGCATAATCCATTCATCATCATATTAGTTCACAATTTGATACCACTCTACCTACTTTTAAAAAAAACCATTCATATATATATATATATATATATATATTAATCAAATTAATGGTTTGTCACTTAACTGATTGATGTTACCTTCAACATCTCCACTCCAGATTTTTGTAGGCAATTTCATTCATTCCTCAGGAGTATTACCAATTGACTGCTTCCTGTTTAGGATGTGGTTTCCGGTTTTCTCTTTTCCAATCTTTTCACTCTTTGATTTTTTTTCAATTGGAGTAGATAGACTAAACTATCGCCTGGTTCACACTCCACCCACGTCTATTGAACAGGTGAAGAGGCTCATCCCTTGTTCCCTGTTTAGGATGTGGTTTCCGGCTTTCTCGTTTCCATTTTTTTTACCCTTACGTAGCCCCCTGCACATCAGTGGCGTTATCACCTTGCTCGGGGTGATATGATTAAAAAAAAAAAAAATACTTTTTGATTTTTCTTTTTTTATATGCACTTTTTATTAGTCAGTTGTTTTCAATTGTGTGTGTGTGTGTGTGTGTGTACTAAAATTTGTCTTGGAAACATTCTTGTAAATATTTCTTCTATTTCAGTTTATCCCCTGACCACTTCATCAACCCACACCGAAGCATGCTGGGATTGGGTAACTATGATGTGAATGTAATCATGGCTGCTTTACAAAAAAAAGACTGTGGGACTGTTTGGTTTGATAAACGAAAGTAAGTTAATAGTATAAACTAATATCAAATACTATGTATTGATTCTCATAATTTACAAATTGGATTTAGTTTATATACATGTCATAGTTGATTATTATAACTTTGATATCTAAACAGTTTGAAGCTACTTACCTGTAATAGTTGTTTTTTTTTGTTTTTTGTTTTTGTTTTTTTTTGCATATTTTTATAAATAAATGTTCACTTTTGATTGTATAAAAACATCAGGAACTTAAGATTACTGTTTGGTTTTGCCCAAGTTCATAAAGTTCCACTTGGAGAAAGTGTGGGCAAATTCGGTAACATACTAGATTATTGCACTAAATGCTACATTGTAATGATTTACTTTTCCATTAATATACTTTCTCTTTAGAGAAGTTACATATATATTCTCACACAAGGAGGTGCTGAAAAATTGTTGGTACACCCCACCTCCACAATAGAAATTCTGCAGAAAAAAGGGATTTCTTTGTGTGTGTAAAATATATATTTGAATTTCAACAACTGCAGAAACACTGTGATTTCATTTATTTATGCTTGGCCTATTTAACGGTGATGGGCAGTTGATTACAGGTGAAATTCTCAATTAAATGCAAGTAAGCAAAAGATGAATGGCTCTATGAGGAGTGGGATTGAAAAACTGCAGAATATAGATATAGCAATCATATATAAAAAGGTAAATAGCTAGATAGAAAACATGCTTTCTGGCAGGATGTATAAAATTTTTAAAAAAAAGGGATAATGAAAAAAATCCAACAAAAATGGAATGAATAAGAGAACTCTTCAATGTCATTAAGAAAAAACCTACAATAAATAAAAAGATAGAAAATATTAAAATCTGAGGTTAGATTAACACTAATCAATATGAAGAGGAACAAAGCAGATGAGATTGTAACAGAAATGCTTAAGTCTTTGATGATTTTGGAATTGATAGGTTAAATGATAAATAAAATATACAACAGTGAAATGCCGGAAAATCTCATTAGATCAATCTTTATAGCAATTCCTAAGAAATCGGGTGCAAATAAATGTGATCTTTTTTTGGACTATTTGCTTGATGAGCCATATAACTAAACTGATTAGAGCAAAAACAATTTAGCTTTGTTCAGGATACTGGAACAAAAAATGCAATTTTTTTTTTTTATATCAGAGCAAGCAAGAAAGACCTATACCTATGTTTCATAAATTATACAAAGACATGCAATAGGATAGGACATAAAGAGCTGCTTGAAATATTAGAGAAGCTTGATTTACCTGGGAAAGATATTCAAGTAATCTGTTACCTCCTACTAGGAATGGACTACTGTATAATGTTTATTGTGCAGAAGAAATTCACCTATCTTCAAAGCAGTTAAAAGTGTGCATTTTGCTGATGCAAAGATAAAACTAGAGCAGATTCATTTTGTTAGTTATAACTATAAAAACAGTTGATGAAATATCCTGGATGTTGGGCCTACAGATTAATGTACCTGCCTACAAACACCTAAAAAGTCATTGGCAGTGAACAAGTAGCAGGGTGAAAAAGAAAACAATCACAAGGAAACTGGATTTGTGACTATTTGAATGTGCGGCTGTATGAATTTATGATCGCTCTATTTTTACTACAAATTTGTATTCTCCTAGATAGACTGAACTATCGCCCGGTTCACACTCCACCCACATCTATTGAACGGGTGAAGAGGCTCATCTCTTGTTCCCTGTTTAGGAGGTGGTTTCTGGCTTTCTCTTTTCCAATCCTTTCACTTTTCTTTTTTGCTTATTTTTTTTCTCTTTCAATTGGAGTAGATAGACTAAACTATCACCCGGTTCACACTCCACCCACGTCTATTGAACAGGTGTAGAGGCTCATCCCTTGTTCCCTGTTTAGGACGTGGTTTATGGCTTTCTCTTTTCCAATCTATTCACTCTTACATAGCCCCCTGCACACCAGTGGCCTTACTGCCTTACTTGGGGTGATGTGATTTAAAAAAAAAAAAATGGCAGTAAATATTAGACATCTTAACATATGAAAAAGAAAAGACTTGAAGTGACATGTAATTTTATCAACAAATGCTGAGAATCGTGTATGAGGAACAATATTTTAAGGAGAATAGGGACTGCAAGGAAACTTCTACCAATTAGAAAGCGACAGCTGAAATTTTTATTATGCATAAGAAGGCTTGAGGAATTTAACACCCATAAGATATTAACAGCTTAAGAACCCGGGATGAAAACTGTGAATAGGTGGTAAAACAAAAACAAGGGGGGTAGTAATGGGGAAAAGAGTTACTAAGACTAATTAAAGACAGGAACTTGTGGAGAGCCTTGATAGTGGAGAGTAAAGATAGATAAATATTATAGTTATCCCAATTCTTTTGCATGTTAATTAATGCTTTCTATCATATACATAAAGTAAGAATTTATTTTATCCTCATTAACATCCATTATAATTGTTCTTGTGAGTGCCCGCCATTTTTTAATTCACACAATCACTACACTCTGCCAATAACTCATAAATAAGGGACTATTCCATTTTGATTGCGTGAGACGACAAAAAGACATATCAAAGACACTGCTTGGTTTAAGTGCGAAAAGGGAAGATAGAAGTGTTTTATGAGAAAAAGTTGTCAATTTAAAATCTTTTCATTTATATCTCCTTACTTTTTAACAACCAGCATTCATAATTATGATTGTTATTGCAATATTTTGTTAAAGTTGTTAAGCTCAAATGTTTAACAAGGCGATAGAGAAATTTCTAGATACTTTATTGTCATAGAACCTGCCAGGAGCTTATTTAATCTTTACCTGAAGAATTAAGATTCATCAGAAATTTCAAATAGTTTTCACTTGTGAAAATTTCAGTTTTCCATTCTTATATAAATTGTTTTCAAGGGATGCAAGTGAAAGAAACTTAGAAAACTTCATTGAGGAGAAAAGACTATATAAGATTAGGTTTCAAAAAGACAAATGACCATTGACATTTAAATTTTTGAAGATTGTAATTTTGACAGAAAAGCTGTAAGACTGCACACCAACCCAGAAATGTAAGAGAAGAAACTATTAGAATAGAACTCAATGACATCAATCAATTTCAACAGTGAAATGATGAGACCTAGCTGCCAGTCTAGTACTACACTTAAATTCATGAAGTCTAGGTACCAAAACATCATGAAAATATTTATAGAAAAAGTACAGTGGAAAAGTGATTGAAGCTGAGATGCCAGACCCAGACTGATAACATTACAGATTCTTTTTTTGGATTTTGTCAAGAATTTCTAAACATATCAGAAAAACCAAACCAGATGTAACAATATTCAATTCACAGATGAATGGTAAATGTATAAAAATTATCTGGCACAACATAGCAAACGAGCTGCAGATTTAGCAATTGATTTGATATAATTGTTAGAATTCATATCAGTAAAAGATGTTAGACGAAGAACGTGCAATGAGTTACTCTCTTAGAGGTTAGTATCAGCCAGGCTAAAAATAGTTCTCTAAGACAATTAGAATATCTGCAAAATGCATTTTTGCAAAAATGGTTATCAGAAATTAAAACTGACTCTTTTTTTTTTTTATTTATACTTTTAAATTTTGTAACAAAAATAAACTATATTAATTTGAAAACAAAAAAACTATCATAAAAGTTAAACACCTTAAGTTTATTTTTTACGATACGACGTATGTGTGTGTTTAAGAGTTCAATAAAAGGTTATTCCTAAGATCTTTTTTTCTTTATGATTTCAGGAAAATCAGCATCCTCGTCTTTGAGAACATAAAAGGGTTTATTTTGAACATCCCAACTGATTACAAGTGGGGACTTCTTCGATTACCTTTTAAACGAAAGCACTGGATTGCCATCAACAAGATTGATGACCTCTATTATAATCTGGACTCCAAGTTGGACGCTCCGGAACTGATTGGCCATGAGCAGCAGCTGCTCAGTTATCTTAGCGAACAACTCGAGAGTCGAGAGAAGGAGCTTCTGCTAGTCGTGACATCAGACGTTGAGCAAGCTGCTTCATGGCGCAAACATGATTGTGATGAATCTGATTGATAGAGGTGGATCATGTTGAAAAAAGTTGGGGGGGGTGGATTAATTTAAAAAGGAACTAAGAGTGAGGAGAGGGATACTTTGATGATGGCAAAGGGAACGCATATGGAATTTTTGATTAAATTTTTTCCAACTTTAATTTTTTTCCCCTGATTACTCACTTAATTTTTTTTCTTTTTTACATCTTTATTATTTTTTTAATTTGTTGTAAAATTTTGAAATTTGCTCATTTTAAGAATAATTTTGATTTAAGTATCACAAAATTTTCTTTAACACGTTTATTCAACTTTCACATACACACACACATCTATATATATATATATATATATATATATATATATAGCCACATAGATATAATTCTTGTTTATCTGAATTATTTGATTAATGTAATTCTAAGAACATGCTAGTTTTCTTTTTCCAATATCTCATTAACAGTTACAGTTATTTGTTAATTTTAAAATGTTTATTCATATCAACAAAATATTATAAACATTTAAAATAACAAATTTACTTGGAATACTGATGGCCATTAGCATGTTTTCAGAATGACTTTTTATTTTAAAACTGCTGTGTGTATGTATATATATATATATATATATATGATCTCAATCATGTGTCCATGTTTCTATTCATAATTTCAGATATTATGTGGAAATGCTAGATGCTTTTGACTCCGCCCAAAAATAAACAATGCTATTGGGAATTGCAATGTGGCCATAATTCCCTCTCACTTAATTTGTGATTATTTACATCACACAACCGCTTGAAGATAGATTATCAATCACCATGACTGATTCTCATTGCACACATGAATGAGCCAGTCTTAAGAAACACTTTTTTTGTTTCTTTATCTGTGATTTTTTTTTTTTTTTTAACAATTATTGTGTTTTGCTAAAACAAAATAAACATTTTGTGTTTTTGTTTCTAATAATGACAATTCTATTTGAAAAATTAAAGAAAAGAATCAATCTGGTCATTAAAACAATTTCTTTTCTTTTTGTATCTCTCTCTCTCTCTATGTGAAAAGAATAAAAATTAAAAGATGAAAAATACAATCTTGGAGAAAAACAAATTATAAATTTTATATTATTTAATGAAATAATAGGGTAATTTTTCTTTTTATATTTTTGTGTGTGTTTTTTTTAAATTGTTAAAGACTAAAATTATAGAATGAAATGCTTAAAAAAAGTTTCACATTTTTTGCATTATTTAAATTCTCTCAACACCATTTTTTATTTTTTTTATAAATCAAAAAATACTAAGATTTTGTCATTTAACATTCAACATCCTTCAAGAACAAGTTAAAAAAAAAATCCAAAACCCTACATTCTCCAAGAAGTTGGTATTTTACTGTTGATTAAACAAAAACTATTGATAAACAAAAACTATTTTTCCTTCTATTTTATGAATATATTAAACTGGAAACTAAATGGGTCTGCTAATATAACTGTGCTATATTTTTTCTAATCATTGATAAATTACCAATTCAGAAACTGTTTGAAATATGGCAGATATAAAAGCAGCTTATGATGGTAACAGAACAAAATGGAGTTTTATTCCAAATACTTTGAGCTTAGCCTGAAATAAACAAATGCATTCTCTAGAAAATTAAGTTCGATACATTTTGATTATACATTTTAATTGCTATGTTAATAGAAAATTTATTCCGATTGTCTTGTGCTTTAAAGTATTTATTGAACACATTTGCAAGTTTTAGCTATTTACTAGGAATGCTATCATTGTTTCAGTTAAATAAGATTTTTTAAAAACTTATTTGATCTGCTGTTGAACTAAAAAATAGAGAAATTACATTTTCCCTTGACTTTTCAGCCAATGACTAAGATCAGTGTGTATTATGATTTTTTTCTTTTTAATTCATCATGAAAAATTGAGAAGCAATAGTTGAAATATCATTTTAGTAATTTGACAAAGATAATTCAGCTATAATCTCCACATCTGAAGTTGTAATAGAGCACAATTTTAATAAAATTTTTAAAATCTATAAATCGTTTTTAAAAAAAGCAATTTTAAAAAGTAATTTTTAAAAAATTATTTTTATTTTATTTTATTTATTTATTTTTTTTTTTTTGTTGCATTTGGAAATCTTGTAACTCACACTGGTGACAATTTCTAATATTTTTACTTGATTTTTATATTTTTAACATTTTTATTTTTACTTTTCAGTGAAAAGCAGTTGAAGTAATTTTTTTTACAGTTTCAGTAAAAAAAAAAAAAATGACAATATTAGCCATTTCTTTATAAGGAAACATTTAGTATTCATTTACTGAGGCATCAATGATGCTTTCAGTTGAGATTTATAAAATCTTTCTTAAAACAATTTTTCAGGAAAATAAGTTTTTCAACTCCAATAATTGCACTTTCTGATATTGATAGGGGCTTCCTTTCTTGCCTTTTGTTTGAAGTAGTGTTGAATGCCAGCAACTTGATTGTCATTATTTTCTCTTTGAGCTAGAATATATATTTTTGTTGCTGCAAGTCTTCAAGTGATGTGGTTTCTGTTATTTGATACAGTTCATTATGGTTCTGTAATGCCAATCCACAAAGTTTAAAAAAAGATGGTACTCTCTGAGACCTTTGTTTTGCTCGCTTAAAGCCATTTCAACTGTCAATCTGAGAAGATGATTATATACATCTGACAGTTTAAACCATTCATGGCATCCATATGAGTTTCTGACAAGACTAAAAACATGACTCAAGATTATATATCTATACATAAACTTCATATACCATTGATAAATTGGATTAATTCAGGTTTGCAAGATTGTCTTGCATTGTTTCCTTTCGTAAGAATTTTGACACTGACTTGATAGATGTCCGAAGTGTATGTGACAGATATAACCAATTTAGCACGAGACCACTTTTAGGGAACAGCCAATGAAATCAAACTCTAGCAGTGCCTAACCTACTAACTATTGTCATATGATTTTTATTAATTTTATGTATGTGCACATCAGATGCCTGGTATTTGCTGGCTTTTGAGTAATAGCAAATTTTCTCAGATCTCCAGCACCTTCATTAGAATAGATAAAATAATAATAAATTCAAATAAATAAACACCAAAAACTGAAAAAAATAAATATAAAAATAAAAACAAGTAAAATAAATTTGTCCAAATAAATAAACAAACCACTCCATAAAATGAAAATAAGTTGGATGTTTTTATAAATCCATTGGTAATAGCTTATTTTGTGGAGCTCTTACAGACAGTTCTTCAGATCAAATTCCTCACAACAATGAATGGGTTAGATTTATCCAAGCAAAGAATCATGGAAGAACAGAGTAGGGGGGGGAACCTGGGGGTTAAATTTACAGTGTTAGTTATTACCGAAGGTTGTATTTCTATTTCAAGCGATAGAATGACCTTGGCCTGAACTTTTAGTTGGCCATTCTCAAATATATGACAGTAAATTTAGGGGCCATATTTTCACTAGAAGAATTAAATTATCATCTTTTTATATTAATTCTAACAGTAAAAAAAAATGGGGATCAGTGCTAATTATTATTCTTAATGGTACCAATAATACTATTTCATAAAACTTATTAATAATAATCATGATAACAATAATTAATAAAATTATTATAATAATAATGATAAACTAATAAAACATAAATGGATATAAAGTCTTTAACGAGATATTTTATTTTCCATTTCTCAATGATCCCAAGTACCTTCAATCTCACAAGATTATCTTCAGGGGTGTAACTTCTATTAACAAAAAATAACCACAAAATTGTGTCGCTAAAAATTAGTGTTTTCTTTTTTTTTTTACATTTGATGAATTACTGTAATTTTTAGCAACAGTTTTGTTATTTTTTGTTACTACAGCTTATACCCCTGAAGACAGTCTCGGAAGAAGATTGAAAGTACTTAGGAACATTGAGAAATGGAAAATAAAATCAACTGTAAAAGTTACAGTGCATTTCTTATATCTTTCAGTTATAATATACAAAAGATTATCCATGAGTACAAATGGATTTTGTTAAAAATAAGCATAGTGTTTGCAATTTATTTAATCTGACATGCCTAAAAGAGAATTTGCTGCTAAAATACACAAATTTAAAAAGAATCATGGGAGAACAGAGGTGGGGGGCCTAGGCGATGGGGATTAAATTTACAGTGTTAGTTATTACAGGAGGTTGTATTTCTATCTCAAGTGATAGGATGACCTTGGCCTGAACTTTTAGTTGGTCATTCTCAAGTACATGACAGAAAATTTAGGGGCCATATTTTCACTAGAAGAATTCAATTATCATCTTTTTATATTAATTCTAACAGTAAAAAAACTGGGATCAATGCTAATTATTATTCTTAATGATACCAATAATACTTATTAATAATAATAACAACAATAATTAATAAAATTATAATGATAACGATAAATTAACTAATAAAACTACAAATAAATGGATATAAAGTCTTTAACGGGGTATTAGTCATACCCATTGGGGCGTTGTTTAAGGGGTTCATGTTACTTACTTGCACACTAATCTTTAGTTGCACACCTACTGTGCATTTTTTACCTATTTCAGTTATAATACATAAAAAATTATCAATTAGTACGAATGGATTTTATCAAAAATAAGCAGACATAATGTTTGCAATTTATTTAATCACACACACTTAATCAGGCAGCAACCTGTCTTTCAAACATTTTTTGTTGAATATGACAGACAAGGAAAATTTGATAAATTTTTTAGTTTTCTAGTATTCAATTTTTCCAATTGGTGGGTGTAAGGAAGTGTAAGAGTTTTCTCTCTCTCTCTCTCTCTCTCTCTCTCTGACACACACGGCCATAGCTGATGCTAAAAAAACACTGGACAGAGAAATTTGCCCGGATTTATTAGTTGACAATGTGATGACATCATCCGTTTCCAGAAACTGATTTTTGCGGATTTTTTCGGCTATTCCAATGGAAATTAGGCACAGAATGTGAACGAAAGCAGGAAATCGGGTTCAGTCTTTTCTCCCAAAATTAATAAATGCACAAACAGATTTTTACTGCGTTCATTTGGATGTTTTCTTTCTTTCTTCGTGAATTGTTTAGTCTGATTTCTGACGACATTTTTCCTTGCCCGGATTTTCACTATGATTGCACGGATCGGCCCGGACCCGTGCTCATAGTCAGATATGGCCATACACACACACACACACACATATATATATAAAATGATTAATACAAATATAGCATTTGTCACTTAGCTGTTTCATGTTTTGTATATATGTGTGTGATATATCTCTGGAGAGATTGACATGAACAAAGGAAAAAACATATAACAAAAGTTCTTTGACTTTTGTTTCATTATTTGTAAGCACTTATGGTGTTTATGAGCAATTATCAATTGGGCAATTTTCTTTTTGTGATGTCTGTTTTTTTCCCAAAATGAAATCAAATTAACTCATTAATTAGACATTTTATATTTAGACTTACACTGTAAATGCAGGAAATGTTATATATAAAAATTCTTAACAAGAACTATCTTAAATTTGTGTGTGTATAAAATATCTAATTTCAAAATTGCACTGTATGAAACAGTCTATTAATGGGTAAATTATTTTTATGTGTATTAAAAGCTCTTTCAAAAATATTTAAAATAGAGCACTCTTATATACATAACAAAAGGAATATACAAATTACATATATTAATCATCACCTGATTTGTTCACATAATTTGACTTATAAATGCAGCCTGATCTTAATTATCATAATCTATTTTTACTTTTACTTGCTTTTGTGTACATTTTTTGTTTTTTTCCCCCAAAACTGTTTGTCAGTTAATGTCTGATAATGAATGTTTTTTTTATAACTGAATTGTTTTAATTTACATTTAAGCTATCAAAATTTGAAGTAATAATTGCTGACTTTGAAGAAATATTCCATTGTTTGTGTGGTAATATGTAGATGTCTATTGACAATAGGGTTATAGGGTCAAATGTCACCAGGTTTACCTTCAGATTAATTTTTTTTTTTTTTAAGTGAATGTGGACAAATAGCACCACAGTTCTGAACCATTGAAATAGTATGGATTTTTTTAAAAAAATTTATTTAAATATTAGAATAAGAACCTGAAATCACAAAATGACCCAGCAACTAAATACAATATGAAATAATGTTTTATTTTTAATAAAACAGGGCTGATAATGATAAAGTAATTGCTTTTTTTTCATATTTTTTTTAAGTTGTAAGAGCTTTTAACTTGAACCCTTTTGTTTTATCTTGGAAGCATTAGACCATTACCAGTTGAACCTTGTTAATAGACATTTATAGCATTTGGCAATAGATATTGAGTAGCTTTAAAAAAAAATTCTGATACAGATATATTTTTCAAAATTTCTGTTTTAAGGATCCTATGAAATTAAAAGAAAAAAAGTAATTGGCCCACTTTTCTTTGAGACTTCTTTGTCCCCATTTCTTATATATAAAAATTTCATCTACATTCTAGCAATCAGTGCTAGTAGGTCAGTATTGAAGGGCAAAGGGATTAATGGAAAAAAGAGTTGAATGGACTAAATGACAAATGGAAATAATGTCAAAAAGACAGTTTCAGAAAGAGAAAAAAATGAACAAAGTAAAAATGAATATATCCTCACGATTTTAAAATCTCTGTTTGAATAATGAATTAAACTATTCTAAACTTTTATTGCATAGCTTTGGCATCATTTATTAAATGATAGACCTAAAAGTAAATAATCCTCCATAATTATCAGTTAGTGACCTAATTTGTAGAGTGAGGGGTCACTTATTACACTTTATTTTTTTTAGTCTTTTCCAATATATATATTAGGGACTACAAATAGGTGCCTACCTCACAATTCAGTTTATTTACTAAATTCAATTGTTCCAAATGTCATAATTCATATATTTGTCAGCTATTATGCAAATAGCTAAGTAAATGGTATTCATAGGTACATTTCTGGCCATTCAATATTTTGTCTATTTCACAATTTGTCCTTGGATACTCTGTCTGCATACAAAATCAATCAGCTCAGTTTTATTCAATAGAAATTTTAATAACTTTCTAATGTGTTTTTTGTTTATCAAGATCGTAATTTCAATCTACCAAAAGGTTGATAGTTTGATTCTTAATCTATCAAATATATACAATTGATCCCCGATGAGAGTTTAGATCAACCGGTTAAAGCTCTTAATTGCTGTTGTTACCAAGTCCACCTTGACCTGGGGTGGTAACACCTGTTAGGGCCCCAGTTATGGACAAATAACAAACTTCCAAACACTATAAAAATACATTTTTATATTAAAAAAATGACCAACATGACATTTTATCTGTAGTTGAAGCCATAAAATCGTTTTTGAAATATTTAGACTTCAGCGTTAAATAACCCATAGACATTGATTTGCCACTAAACAAAAATAATCAAACTAATCAACCGGTTAAATTTTTTTTCTTTTTTTTCAAGTTCTGTGTCCCCCACCCCTTTTTTTAATATTATTTTATGGTAATGTAAACCACTTTATTATTCTTTTGTCTTGTTTTAATATATCTATTTTAATTACTATTATTAATTGCTCTAACCCTTTTCAGATATTTAAATATAAATAATGTTTTGAGTGGAACATTAGCTTTAAGAAGTATTCACTTGCAGAACCATTTGTACAAGAACTGAATCGAGCCTAATGTAATATTTTGGTCTTTTTATGCAAATGAATTAAAAAAAGAATGGCCACTTCGAGGACTACAATTTGTGATCCTGAAATGTCCTGCTTAAACAAAATCCATTGTATTGTTAGAATCTTACTGCAACTTAAAGGCAGTAAGAACATAAGTTTTATGTTATGGCTTAAAAGAACTAAGATGAAAGTCCAGATGTTTTACTTGTTAATCGACTTGAGGAAAAAGATACTTCATTTGTCCTTGTACATGCATTTTTAGGTACTCACATTTTAAAATTTTTGTATGTCTTTTATAATTATCCAGGACAAGTTAATTATGAGTTGTTTTTATCTTTTTCAAAACCAAAAGATCAATGCATACTGGTTCTGAATATGTTTAAATAGGCTGAACTGTGAGATACAGGTGTGGGTAATTGATTACTTAGTATATAGATCAATTGTTGAGAAAAATCTTTAACTTTGTAACAAGTATTGTATGAATATTTCCTGGTTGTATCTTAACCACTATGATCGCTGTTAAGCTGAATTCGTCTGGCACGATCACGAACAACAAATTTGCTTATAGTCTCCAAGTATATCACAACACTTGTTTATAATAAGTGGTACTTGACTCTACTTGACCTGTATAAGTGCAACAAAACATTTTTTTGATTGAATTCTTTCCTTGACATCTAAACAGATTCCAAGCATTTCTTGGACAGTGCCAATTTTAGTATACAAATCATCATAATCAAAATGTCTTTAACCATTATTTGTATGATAAGCATGCAAGCCATTCTGTTATTACATGGAAAAACGCTTGTATGAAAAGTAATATTCTTAAGATTATATATATATATATATATATATATATATATATATATATTTTAATCATATCACCCCAAGCAAGGCAAAAATGCCACTGATGTGCAGGGGGCTACGTAAGAGTGGAAAAGAGAAAAACCGGAAACCACATCCTAAACAGGAAACAAGGGATGAGCCTCTTCACCTGTTCAATAGCTGTGGGTGGAGTGTGAACCGGCCGATAGTTTAGTATATCTACTCCAATTGAAAAATAAATAAATAAAAAAGATTGAAAAAGAGAAAAACTGGAAACCACATCCTAAACAGGAAACAAGGTTTAAACCTGAAAAAGTAAAGGACAAGATATTCTAGTGAAGTAAAAAATAAGAAATTTCTTAAAATATTGCATTCAAATTTAATTTTTAGCTTCAATATTTTAAGAAAAGAATCATTTATATTCTCAAGAACATCTTATCCTTTACCTTCCAGGTTTAATAACGTGTCCAGTTCTTTTCCCGGTTTAATAAAATCTTAAGAATATTACTTTTCATGTATACATCTTTTCATGTACTCCACGATTTTTCCAGTTATTGCTATTAACTTAATATAAATTTATATGCAATTAATAAAAAAACAATAAAAAATTATTTATAATTCTGATAATCAATGCTGATAAAATAAGTGATCAGCAAAGTTTAATAAAAGATATCAAAATTTAAATGTTGAAAACTGCTTGCAAAAATATTAAACAAGTTATAAAGAATAAGATTTATTATTAGAAGTGTTAGTCACTTATGTAGTTAGTCTTCCTTTTCGGACTTCACATATTTTGTAACTTTTTGAAATTTAGTTGAGAACTGAATTAGTGGTGAAGCTTAAAAGCTGCCTAGATTCACTCAGTGTCAGACTTAAGAATATATTCAACCACTGTCGTGGTTGAATGATGACGTCTATTTTCAGATCCTTTTTTTTAGATCCAAAATCTATGATTAAATTAATGCAGTCTGTTGGGTTTTTCTTTCTTTTATTTAGACTAGTTTTTCTGAGGATTAATGACTTGCTCTCCTGTCTGTATTTATATTGATTTTCGGCATCCTTTTAATAAGTTGAGTTGTTGCAAAGGAATTCCTTATTCTTTATTTAGGGGTAATAATACAAGCAGCTGTAACTTGAGTGATGACAAACAAAATACTTGCTGAACAGAATTCGTTTAAAAAATATCATGGGACAGGATTTCAGATATTGCAGGTTTGTGAGAGTCCAAGTGGATAGTTTTGCCATTCAATGTAGACTTATATTTCACTTGATTGTTCTGAATGGAAATCAACTTGTGTATACTTTTGTCCGCTTTTTTAGCATAGTGCTTTTTCTTGATAGTCGATTGAACTGAAATAGCTACAATTACTTTAGCTTTCTCCTCACTGAAGTTCATTCAGAGTTGAAAGGCTCTGCTTTACTATGTGCTTCTAGTTGGATGCTGGGCTGTAATTCCCCCCCAACCTCATATATAACTTGAACCCAAACAAATTTTATTAGAGGTACAAAATTTAATTATTTCATTAAAAACAGACATAAAAAGGGACAACAAGAAAACAACAACAACTCAAATATGTATTTTTCTTCTGTATTTCTAGGATGAAAAGTTATTTACACATAGGCTGTCTTCATCTTTGTTGTTATAAAATATTCATGAATTTAGTGTCATAGTAATTGTAAGTTCAATTCCTTGGCTATGCGGTGTATGAACTCGGTGAAAACAGAGTGAGCATTAACCTAGCAGTACTGAAAAATAAAAACTAGATGAGATACCTCTAGACGTGGACAGTTCTTTTTTTTTTTACTTAATTCCTTGATAAAATTCTCACATGGAGTGATAACCAGTTAACTGACACTGAAGAATTTTGTTGTCTTCATATTTTCTTTTCATATTGCTAACTCCTCTACTACTTTTTTCATTGTTTGTTTTTTATTGCATTCGTTACAAATTATCTGTTCTATGATATCGTGTAATGTGAGACATATATGTATGTACGTTGTGGTGCAGTGTATATTGGCTTGGAACGAGAAATCAGAGTTGAGTTCAAATTCCAGTTGAATTTGTTGCATTCACATACATACAAATATCCTTAGGAAAGGTATGAGTCCGTCAATTCTCTCTCAAGATATGGGTTAAATAGCAGGACAGATTGGGTTCTATAGCCTTGGTTGGCAACCAGTCTACTGCAGAAAGTACTGGCAACCTACTGTGGGAAAATCTTCTGCCCAGTCAGTCTCTTTTGAGACATGATCACCCAAGCGTGTATCACATATGGCACTTTATAGAGAGACACTTCATCGTTTATGGTCAAGTTGCATTCCAAGGAGCTGGTTGCTAAGCGAGATGTGCTCAGTTGTTATTTCAGGTATACTATGCCTGTAATAGCTTTGTGTCATTCAACTTTAATGTCACTTTTGCACCATTTGTAAGATTAAGATTTCTAATTTATTTCTAAATGTTTATACACTATAGAAGTGTACTGACCAGTAATCATAATAAACAAATTTGAAAATAAATCCTGTACATTACTCCATGTTACACACTGTAAATTTTAATTTAATTTTCACTTTATTTCAATTTATTTTTGAAGAAAGAAAACAATTACAATCAATGTTTTCATACAATATACTGTTTTTTTGGGTTTTTTTATTTTTATTTTTTTTTTTTATTGAGATTTTATAGTTGTTATTCAGGGTTCATTAAACAATTAAGGAGTAGCTATATTTATTGATTGTGTATCTTCATCTCTCCTATTTAAGGTCATGAAATTTATTAACACTAATAATGTCACTAGCAATAAAATCACTTGTCAGTCAGTAGGAGGAAATAGACTGTCAATATGTTGCTTTTTTTTTCTTTCTATGTTAGTTTATTTGAATAGCTTTACTTTCAATGATTTCAAAAGAAAAAAATCTTTGTAACAAGTTACTGGTCTAGCTTGAATCCTACATTACTAATGCAGAAAATATAACCAATGCAATTTGCAAAATTAGATTTAGTTTTCCATTGTTTTTGACTATACATATTAACTGGTTATACATATAATAGCCTTATTCTATAAATAATGGTTGATTCAATTTCAGGTCTGTGGTAATGCCTTTTCTGGATTTTTCAGTTTACAATGCAAAATTCTGTAGCAAATTTTTGACAAAAAAATAGAATAAGTAAAATTTTAAAATTTGGTAGTTGAATCTTTTAAATTAGGCACACACATTACATTTTACCCAGATCTACACCCAGGCAAAAGAAATTAACTTGAGGATAATGCTTTTAAGGTTAATCTTTGAAGTTAATATGGGCTCATTATTAAGCAATAGATCCTTAATAATATACATATATAATACAGCAAGTATTCATCTCAAAATGTTTAAAAAGAACTGATAAGATCTGTTTAATGTTTTCTCAAATAAGGTATTGAGTACTGTGCTTGAAATTGAGGATAAACTGTTCAAAGATCATGTGTTATTGAACTTTAGATTGTTAATTAATTTAAAAGATTCAACTACCAAATTTTAAAATTTTACTTCTATTTTTTGTCAAAAATTTGCTACAGAATTTTGCATTGTAAACTGAAAAATCCAGAAAAGATATTACCACAGAAATTGAATCAACCATTATTTATAGAATAAGGCTATTATATGTATAACCAGTTAATTAAATACTTATTACCTTATTTAAAAAATAAAATTTAAAAAATATTAAAACAACAGGTTTTGTCATTTCTTTTTATGTAAACTTGTTTAGAGATACGTATGTATAAACGAGATTATTGCCTACGATATAGATTCCTTTGATTGGATAGTTTCTCAGTGACACACTTTTTTTCTTTTTCTTTTTTTTTTTTTTTTTTTTTTTAGTATTATTACTAATTGTCCTGTGAGAGCAAAATGTACCCTTTTGTTTCCTTGAGGCATGACTTGAGTGTTAATATTTCACATGTAATCAAACAGAAAAAAAATATCAACTTTTCGAATTTATATTCCATCCGTCTATTCACATGTTAAACACCTTCAGGAGATTTCAGCTCCTAATTACAAGATATGCCTTTCGGTCTCATTTACCATCTCTCTTTTTCTATCATTAGAGGGAATTTATGTTCGTCGTGTTTCTTTAATAAATCCTATTCATGATTACAATTATCTAATTATATCTAATCCTATTCTGTCAGTAAAACTTTCCTGATTATCAATGATTTTTTAATGCATCTTCTTCAGTAAAATAATATGAAATGCATTATTACAATAATCCTATTTCTTTCTGTCAATAATTTCTAACAACTGATGATCGGTATTTCTGATTTCTATTGTAAATGTCCATAGGTTATATAATATCTCTATTCTTTCAAATCAGCTTGCCTTAATTATTGATCGATGACAAGCCCTTACATGTCGTTCTAGACAATTTTTCTTGACAGACTCTATCTAACAACTTTTATAAGTCTACCATTCATTCATGCATTGAATATTGCTTCCATATTTGGCTTGGTTCTTCTGCTATGTATTTGAAGATTCTTGACAAAACCAAAGAATCTGCAATGTTATTGGTCCTGACCTGGCATTTCAGCTTCAATCATTTCCCCCCCACAGCTGTATTATTCCATCCTTGTGCTTTTTTTTTTTTTTTAATTATTTTCATGGTAGTTATTCTGATGAGCTTTCCTTTCATTGATTTTATGAATTTAACTTCAATGCTAGATTGGCAGCAAGGTCTCATCATTTTACAGTTGAATCCATAATTTCTATGCTAACAGTTTTTTCAGTTCTGAAACTTTTTCCAGCTTGTTTTCTAGTCAACTTTGATCTTCAAAAATTTAAAGGTCATGTTTACGATCTTCTGTCTCTTTGAAACATGTTCTTTATTATTCTATTTCCTTTTATAATGATTTTTATTTCATTGTTTCACTCTAAGTAACTCTTTGTTTTATTTATTTTATTTTTCATTAGCTTTTTTCATTATCAGTCTTATGAGTAAACATAGTTGTAGGACATCTGAGCACATGACTAATTCCTTGAGCTATTTGTTCATAGTGTTTCTCAAGCAAGTAGACCTGGAGTAGCTTATTCCCCTCTAGGTCGAGCCACACCTAACGACATTCAACTTGAAAGCTTGTTTGGGACATGGACATATTGTCAATGTCTTTTTTTTTTTTCTTTTTTTTTATAACCTCTTGTTAAAAATATTTAGTGATATTTTAGTGATGATAATGTCAGTGAATAATAATGATAATAATAGTGATCATAAGAGAGCTTACTTAGAAGGACCAGATTAAACTGTTGTCAGCATTAAAGTAATCATGATTCTCCTTTCACTTTACTGTGAAAATATATGTAATCATCTGACCACACATACCCATGTTATTGAAATGTATGCTTTCTGGCCATGAGAACCGGTTTCAAATCTCCCCATAATCCATTTATCAGGAAGACAACGTCTTAATGTTATCAACCTAAAGTTGGGTTCCCAGCATGTAGCACCTTTGGAAAGTGCCTGGAAGCCATTCCACAAGTTGATCTAAGCATTCTGAGTAAAATTAATACTGTCCAGACGGTTTTGCTAGCACAGTGTCACAGTTCATCGTGAACAAGGGTTTGAGTGTTTGTTTAACACTGATGATCATACAAGACTCTAGTCTCTCCCAAAAGCTCTAAATATGGTTTACTCAGCATAGTTGCCATATAAACCACAGGTGAACTCTATGGGTGTTAAACATAAGTGTGCCTGAGCAAGTATCTGCAACAAGGATTAGCTAACAGCCAATAGTAGCTGGTCTTATGTAATCATTAGCGTACTTACGTTTTTGCTATATTTATTTAATCCCACCCAAGATATCAGTTATATAAACAGCCTGTATAATAAAAACTGTGATAGATTTCTATTATAAAGTTTGCAATTTGTTTTTAATTGTGATTGAGTTCCAGCTATTGTTTGCATTTTGCCCAAACCTTCACCTTAGATTGAATGTAGGCGATGAGTTACGTAACAAAGTAATAGTACGAATTTACTTTACACTTGAGAAAGACTTAGCTTCACTTCTGCATACATTTTATACCATCCCCAGGTACTTAATTGTCAATTTATTGGCTTGTTCCAGTTGACAGACACAAACCAACTAGTGATTATTTGGGTAGTTCTCTCTACTTTAACTCACTCTTATTGTCATCGTTGGCAAGGATCAATTAATAAAACAGTTTCGTGTTCACCCAGCATCGAGATATTTCATAAGCTAATCTTGCAAGCTGTCACGATTAGATCCTTACTGAACAATAAATTTATGTGCTAGACTAGGCAAAGCTTAGTAAATTTTATTGTTCAAATATGATGTAATAGTTTTCTTCCATAGAAGGAGGTGCTGAAATGATCTAAGTTCACGTATTCACTCTGAATTGCAACATACTTAGCACATCATTACTCACTTTTCTTTAATTCTTCCCCACCTAAATTGTCATGTCAGATTATTGAAATACTACTCAGTTGCTGATATAAGCACTAAAACATTTAACAAATTTCTTTCCTTTTGAATTGGTTTTAAAGTTTGGAAACAAGATAACTGAGATGTGAGTAGAATGATGGTCATTATACCCAAATCCCAAATTTTTCAAGATATCTGTTGTCTTGCCAAGCTCTGTGAGCAAGTGCTTTGTCCTGCCAAAAAATGGACAACTTTCTGCAACTTTTCATACTTTATTTTTTTTAGTTTTTCAACACTTTGTCTAATCAAAACAGCAAGTTATGGTGCTCTATATTAACTATTCTAGTCTTTATGAAGATTGTCATCAAAATACCTTCCTTATTCCTAAAAGAAATGGTCTTAAATTTTCCTGATTCATTTTTGATCTTGAATTCCTCTGACTTCCATGTCATAGACTTGCTTGGTCTCCAAATCATGTTTTATAACCATGTTTCTTCAAATCATTCCAATACATTATCTCAAGATAGCTGAAAGTGCTTCAAAATCAACTTAGAGATTTCTACTCAGTATAATTTCTGGTTGACATTCAAGCATTTTGGCACCAACTTGATTGATAGCTTCTGTATACCCAAGTGGCCATCTCTAGTCTAAGCAATTTTTTTTTACCTGGGATTTGTTGATTGGCCAAATTTAGGTCATGAATGATCAGTAATTTCAAAAGTTAATACAATTGAACACCTTTCAGACCATGCTACTTTTTTTTTTTTTTAGGCATGACAAATGATTAGTCCAAAAACAAAGCATATTTTAAACATAAAATGAAGCTCAACCTTTTTTTTTTTAAATACACTGAAAATATGTGAAATTTCTAAATCTGATTAGTGTTATATTTTTACCATGCAATAAGATGCAAGCATGTCCAGCATCACCATAGTCAACTAAAATTACTTGTTGCTTTTAAAAACAAAGAAAAAAGAAAAATAACAAATTTGCTGATTGGCACTTTACAATATAAAAATAATCCCCATTTTAGCTTCAGTATGTGTGTTGTGGTGCGGTGGATATTAGCTTGAAACAAATCGAAGAGCCAATTTTGAATTCCAGTTGAATTTACTGTATCCCCTTACACTCAAATAACCTTTGGGAAAGTTATTAATCCACCTCTTCTCTCCAGCTATGGGTCAAATAACAGGACAGATTGGGTTTTGTAGCCTTGGTTGGCAACCAGTCTACTTCAGTGGCAACCTACAGCAGGAAAATCTTCTGACCAGTGATTCATGTCTCTTTCGAGACATTTTATCGCCCAAGCGTATATCACTTTGACGGACGGAATAAAATCATGTTTAGATTTAGGAAAGTGGATTGGACGAAATTTTTCATCTTCCTATTCTATATTTGATGTAGTTTGTTGTAGCAGTCAATTTCTGCTTGTATTGGAATTAGCATCAAAAAGAAAATTAGTTGTAAAAAAAATTATAAAATAATGAAACGTTTAATTGTACATCTTTTTATATGTGGTCAGTATTATGCAAATTTTTCCTCTAGATTAATGTCTTATTTCTAAGCCCAAAATTGTCATAGTAATTTTACACTTAACTGCAGCTAATTGAAAAGACAACTGTCAGCAGATAAAATTAATCTGTATTGCATGCTTCTTTATCCGCAAGATGAAAGAAAAGATAGCAAAGAATACAAATTTACAAAGAAAGGTAGAAGAGGATGCTTACTATAGACAAGTGTTAACAGATTGGCTATCACTTATGAATCTGAATGTCCTACAATTTCTTTCTTTTTTAAAGTTAAATTTAATAATATGATTATGAGATCTCGAAAAAGAAATGTTATATACTGCCACTGGATCTAGACAGACAACAAGGAACATGTATATATATATATATATATATATATAAATATAATCTTATATTTTTATTCTTTGTTGGTGAAGCAGGAGGGAAACCAGAGAAAGTCACTCATATGAAGGGACCATCAGGAGTTGTTAGCCAGTCTCTGTCTCTTCAGATTCTAGACTTTGTGTAGTCTTAAAACTCTCATGCAATTTTTTTTTTTTTTTTGGTTGGGGGGGGGGGGTTTGTCACTTTGATGACTTTGTTGACTTTTATCTATAGCCGGATGTATCTGTCAACCACATCCTTGCTGGCTATCACCTTTCAAACTGGTCATTCCTTTTTGTTAGGTACCTCCGGCTGTAGGTAAGCTTATCAGTTACTCCCACCATTGAAGGTAATATATTACAAAAATAGATTTTTGCATAATTATGTTAGTAAATGTACTTATATAGTTGCATACTTAGAACAATGGCCATGAATGAGAATTTGCCGAGAAAGTTTGTTTGCTGTGTTGTGCTAGATAATTCTTCTCAACAGAAGTTATCTTACATATTTATAAATATACCATTTATCCATGTTTCAGATATTGCTACCACATTGGGTCTGGTGTTCCTGCCATATATTTAGAGATTCTTGATGAAATCCAAAGAATAATCTGCAATAATATTGGTCCAGACCTCGCATTCTGGCTTCAGTCACTATCTTACTGCTGTAACGTAGCTTCCCAGTGACTTTTCTATAAATACTTTGATGATAATTGTTCTGATGAACTTTCCTCTATAGTCCCTAGACTTTATACATTTAAGTGCAGTACAAGATTGTTTCATTTTACAGTTGAAAAGGCTAGATATAACTATAAACTCTTTAAGTTTTTCTCACACTTCTTGTTTGTAGAACTCTCTTCCAACTTCTTGCTTTCTAGCCAACTTTGATCTTCAAAAATTCAAATACAATGTCAATTGTTATCTGCTGTCTTTTTGATTTTTCTTTTCTTTTTACTTCTTTATATTGTTTTTTGGGTTTCCGCAGCCTGTTGGGCAGGATCAAAGTAATATTTGTTCTCAGATATTCACTTCCTGCTCACCAGCCACCTGCAGCACTGCCACTTGGCGGCTGGTGGGCAGGTTTGGAAGCAATGACCAGCTAAGACTAACTTTGTACCCAGTTACTGAATAGGTGGGGGCTGGGTAATTTTTGACCAGTAACCCAAGCATTTGTGCCCAGGGTGCCCCCACTTTAAAAAAACTCAACCTTGTGTCACATCTCGCCTTATTGGGGGAGGATGGATAAATAACACTCCTTTATATTGTTTTACTTTGTCTTATTCTTTCACACTCAGTAAACCTTTGTGTCTTGCTTGCCTTACAAGGGGAGAAATGTTTTTTTTTTGTTTTTTTTTTAAATTGAAACTTATTATTTCATCTGCCTTGATAACTTTCGTTAGAATAAAAAATATTGCAAGTATCTTTTAACTGGAAAATTACTTTTTTTTTTTTTTTCTAAAATGATTTGATACAATGTTTTAATCATTCTGTATTCTAACTCTTTTTAGGCTGTCAAATATTTTTTCATTTAATTTTTTTTTAAGCTTTAAGACTTTCAAGTCTTGAGAGCATTGATCTCATTCATTTTCTATTTCTACAATGTTTTTATCTTGTCTGTTACGATACATTAAAATTCCAGAAACAGTTAATAAGGAAAGAGAAGTTTCTTGATTTATTCTTAACAGCAACAAAAAAACGAGATGAAAAAGGAAATATTAATGCGGCTCTTATTGTTGGATATTAGTCAAACCAATTAGCCACCTTTTCTTGCCCCAAATCCCTCCCTACTTGAAACAAAACATCCCATTTTCCTAGAGACTGCAACTGTTGGAATAATAATGACTTATTCAGAATTATAGATATCTCCAAAGATTTGTTAATGAATAAGTATACATGATTATAAAGTGCTCCAAACTTAATTTAAAAAAAAAATATCATCAAAATTTGTTATTATTAAAAGACAAAAGGATTTTTTTATTATTAAATCATATTTTTAAATTTTTTGTAGGACCTTTAAAGTTTCAGCTTAAAATAATTTTTTCTTGTCACTGGGTGACCATAGATTTTAGCATCTTCTTACAGTGAAAAAATCAAATAATTGTCAGATTTTAATGAAAATTTCACTTTATTCACAAGTAAATTATTTTAGAAATGTTTCTTTTTTAGAATATTCTGGCAAAAAGATTTTTTTTTTTTTTTTTGCATCTGTTACCCACCCAAAATTATTTAATTTTATATCATTTCAAGAAATTAATTATCACAGTGGTTAATGCTCATATTGGTTATAGGCACATTTCTTTGAAATTGTCAGTTTTTAATTTTTTTTATGAAACAGTACTCCCAGTTGCAGAAAATTTACATTGAATCGTAAAATACAAGTGCAATAAAACCAAGACGTTATTTAATTAAAAAGCTTTTAATTGCTTTTATGAATAACTTAATTTTTGACTCTATTGTATGATAAAAAAAAAATTTCAATGAATAATGAATTTTTATAAGAATTGTTTACATTTTTTAAAAGAATCCTGATGAATAGAGCGAGAAGCAGAAACAGGCCAGAGATAGGACAAGAACAGTGCGGTATCATTAAAGACACGGGAACAAGGAATGCCATATTTATGATTAGGATGCTCTCTGAATGGGCAATACAAATGAAGGACTTATACCTGTGCTTTATTGATTATGCGAAGGCATTTGACAAAATACACCACAAAGAATTGATGGAGATGCTCGGCAGCCTTGACATATTTGGGAAAGACTTAAGATTAATCAAGAATCTTTACTGGCAGCAAACCTCTTGTATATGGACAGGTAACGAATTCAGCAGATATACAAAGATAGAAAGGGCATAAGACAAGGATGTGTCTTTTCACTGGATCTGTTCAACTTGTACAGCGGGAATATTTTGAGGACCCTAGATGTTATGCCCGGTTTTGTCATCGGAGGCCACAATTTAAACAACCTATGGTACGCAGATGATACAGTGCTGATAGCAGACACAGAAAGGAAAGTACAAGACCTCCTACAGAAGGTAGCTGATAAGAGTGATAAGAAAGGAATACAAATAAGCTGCAAGAAAACCGAATGCATCGTCATCAGTTAAAAGGGCAGCCCAATATGCCAAATACAGGTCGGGGATACTAGAATCAAACAGGTACAAAAATTTAAATACCTGGGAAGTGTTATAACAAAAGACGGAAAGTGTGACACAGAGATCTGAAGGCGAATTGGCATGGCGAAGGAAGCATTCCAGAAGTTGACTAAAGTATTAAGAAACAAGACAATTTGTCTAGAAACGAGAGTACTGGATTGCTATGTGTTGTCTGTCCTTCAATATGGCAGTGAATGCTGGACAATATCTTCGAAGATGAAGGATCTTCCTAGAAGCAACTGAAATGTGGTTCTACAGAAGGATGCTGCGAATCTCATGGATCGAGCATGTGAGCAATGATGAAGTCTTGGAAATGATGGAAATAAAAAGAAATTAATACTGAGCATCAGGAAGAGACAGCTGAAGTTCCTACGACACGCAATGAGGAAGAAAAGCTTGGAGAACCTGATACTGACAGGCTAGAGACGGGAAAGCAACGGTTAACATTTGAAGAACCTAATCAGGTGGATGATGGAACAAGGGTTGCATGATGTAACAAGAGAAGGCGTGCTCAGAGCCACTAGGGATAGGGAGACGTGGAAAGCCATGATCGCCTACATCCTGGAGGGTAAGAGCACATAGAAGAAAAAGAATTAGAGTAATTTATAAAGTTTTAAATCTTAAAATTCTGTATTAATTTGTGACAATTAGGTAATATTTATATTAAGTAAAAACTATATTAATTAATCTTAAATTAAAAAGCACCCCCCATCCCATCATTTAAAAAAAAAAAAATTTTTTTTGTGTGTGTAAACATGCTATTTTTTTTTTTTTTTTTTTTTTGAATACATGTCTATACACAATATTATCAGAAAATAAGTGTGGTTACTATAGAAAATTTAAAGCCAAAGTACATAAAATTCAATAAAACATTAAATTACTTATAATGTTTTCCTAAATTTTAAAACTGTTCAGTAGTTAAAAAATTATATAATAATGGTGCTTGCATTATATTTGTCAAGTAATTTGTACAGATATATACCCAGAAATATACCCAGAAAAAAAATTTGCAAACATAAGGCTATTGTGATAGTTGTTAAAACTTTATAAAAAAAAATACATACCTTTGTGTCAAAAAACGCTTTTCTGTCATATTTTCAACTAAAAGTAATATTTGTTTCAAATCAGACTAATTAAAGTTTCAGAAATACATATTTTTTTTTAAAAGATTTTTTTTTTGCTAAAGAGAATTATGTTGTGCTGAGAGAATTGTGAATAGGGAGAAAAGCAGCCATTTTTACTGTTTTTTTTAAACTCTCAGTCAACTTAAATTAGTTTTGAAATACAGCAAAGTATTTTGCTTAATGGGAATACTAAGTTTAATCTATTAGCTTGAAATTAAAACTAAAATAAGATTACAAGAATGATTTTCATTTTTTAAAATTAATTTCTAACTTTAGGTATTGCTTTTCTTTAGAGATACCTATATTATGCATTTAAGCAATTTATGATTTTAAGTTTTTATATATTGTAAATTAAATTTAATTTATTGTTTAAATTTGTTTTTATGCATTTTTATACTCTTTGTAGATTTTCAATATTTTAGGACTTAATAGAAATTATAAATAATTTGGTGTTGATTGGTAACAATATTTTGACAACAGTTTGGAGTATATTAAAGCAATAATGTAACTGAAACAAAAACATTTATTTAAATCTTGTCAGTTATATGTTGCTCTCTAACAGTACTTAAATTAACTTTTTGTATCTTATGTTCCAAAGTATGTCATTAATTTGAAAGGCAGTTTTTTTTTGTATTGTTTTTTTTTTAAAAAAAACGCCATGTCCATTTTGACTAGCTGGCTTTTTAGAAGACTAACTTGACTCCCTTCAACCAAATTTTTTTTTTTCAACTGTCTGAATCAATCATTTCCGACATTTTCTGTGTATTCCATTAGTTTCATGTTGTTTTTACTGCCTCCTCGTTAATCATCAACTGAAACTCAAAAAATATTTTCAAGAAACATAAACATATTATACTGAAAAATGTTTTTTTTTTTTGTAATTACACCTGTTCACAAAACAGTTTCAAATTACAATCTTATCAAAATTCTATTTTCAAAATGATTTTTAATTTTTTTCTTATTTCACTAGTGTGTGTTTAATATATATATAATGAATAAGAATAAAGAAAATAATTGCAACATTCACAACATTCATTTAAAACAGTGCTCAATATAAAAATAGAACAATAAAATATTTATTATTAATTATTACTTTAGAACATGTAAACTAATATATATATATATATATATATAGTGATACTAAGTTTCAAATGAAAAAGAATTAACTGTTAGTACCAACCCACTCCCTGTATATAGTAGTTGGTATTCAAACTTTATTATAAGAATTTTTATTCTTGCCTAACTTTTTTCTTATTGTGTAATTGCTAATGAATCACTAAATAAAAATTGCATCTTAGTTATTTTGGAGAGTCTATACTCTCCAAAATAACTAAGATGCAATTTAGTCTGATTTTATGCTGAAATCTTACGTGTCATAATACAATAATCAGTTTTCATCTAAATTAATGCTTTCATAGTGAATAGGTTTAAATCATAAATTTGGTAAACACTAAAGCTATACACATTGCCTTACATGAGTGTCAAAATATTTCAGCCTCCATTAGTACTGTGAGGCATTGTCACAACATTAGTATCATGCGGTTTTCAAACACCTCATTTAATATAGAGATGCATAATTTAGTTCTTAATTATTCAGTTATATACTCTTTTGTCTATTCTAATGGATTTTTATAATGTTAATCAAAATGAAAAATAAATTTTTAATTGAATTAAAAGGTCAGTAATTAAAAATGTATTTAAAAAGGTTAAAATATACAAGAATAGGTTTAATTTTATTTTCAGTAAACAAATAAAACTGCTTGTAATTGGCATAAATACAAATCTTATGACTAAAGCCAGAAATTCCTTGTCATCTTCCCCTTCTGTCCCCCACAACTGACTTTGTCATAGCTAGAAAGTGTGGACTAAGCAACAATATCACTTTTCTTTTTGCAGGGTGTGGGGCGGAGTTGGTCTGACTCTTGTAAAGATAATACATGGTAGAAAGAATCAGGTTCTGGAGTGGTACAAGAAGCTGACCATTTTCCCAGCATTTCTGACCCTATAGTTGTATATTTCTTTCAAAATAGGATTAACTTAGTAAATATCTATATACAAAGCTTGTTTAATGACTGAGATAGTTGTATATTTATCAACAGTATCAGTTGTCACTCATGGTAAAAATTCAGCATTGTGAGTGCTACTTTCAAGGTAGGCACTCATACCTTGCTCGGCTTAGTATAAAGTGACAAAGTAAATGTAATGATGTTGGCCGGAATTTGAACTCTGCTCACCAGGTTCTCATTCAGAGAATGATTGCACCACCTACATATCCATCTACTTGATAAATTATCTAGATACTTTTAAAATTAGGAAAACGTTTTTTATTTAATATTAAGAGATGGTCTATTAAATAGCATAAGAATAAAACCTGTTGAAGAAAGGATTAAACTCATAAATAAAACAAAACAAAGGAAACTTATCTGGCCAAAACTGTGTTGAGGAAAACTAAAATGATGGCAATGAAACTCTGTTTTATCTTTGCATTACAAAGTTGTCTCGGAATGAAATTTTAAGAAAAACACTAGTAATTAACTGGTTTATTGCCATTTAACTGAAAGCCTCACTGTTGAAATTAATAAAATGGTTCACATTTCATTTGAAGCAGTTTTCAACTTAAATCTTTGTTGCATTTAGAAGTGTTACATTTCACTGAATATTCCTGATTTTATATACAGAAATATCCTCTTCAGCAGCTATTTCTTGAAAACTAATATATTTATTGTTTAACACTTAGTTTTTGGTCCAAATAGGGTTAGACCAGTACACAATTGTATAGAACACTTTTTAATACAAATATGTTATAGAACTTTTGAATATTTTTCATTTTTAAACGAGTTATTTCGCTACCTTGGTTTCTACCATGAGTGGTGTCTTCAGGTGATTTTTAATAACTTCAAAAAATAAAAATAAAAACCTGTGTGTGTGTGTGTGTGTGTGTGTGTGTGTGTGTGTGTGTGTGTGTGTATGTATGTATGTATATATATATATATATATATATATATATATATAGGTTGTTGTTTTTTTTTCTTACTGAAACAAGCATTGTTCTATAAAGTATTAAAAACAAATCAATGATGGTTTCTGTCACAGTTGTTTTTTTTTCCTTGAAGAAATAAAGAAGCAAATGAGATGAAATGAAAAAAAAACTCCATGACACAAAAATAGACACATGACTTGATATGTACTTTTTTGGGTTTTTCTTTATTTCTTTTAATTGTTCTGTATTACATTTTTATAATACTATATATTAGTATTTCTTATAACATTTTGTTCTCTTTAATTTACTCAGGATGAAGATACGATGCATCTGTTTTGTTTTCTCAAGCGATCTTTAAACAGTTCTAATGTTTCATAAATCATAATTGTGAAACTTTCGTACACTCATATTGTGGTTTGTGCTAACCCAACCACATTTATCTCCCATATTTTCTACCTGAAGTTATTCCCCTTGATAAAATTTGAATGTTTGATATTCGACAACAATTCAAATTTTTTACCGGCGGGGTGGGGTGGGGGGAGTTGACATTTTAAAACAAGAAAATATTTGAAGGAGTTCAAAATAAAATAAGAGAAGACTGAAATCAAATCCTGATCTTAAACCAAATTGATTATTTAAAAATGAAAATTTTAGTGTGACTGAATTGGTATCAATGAAACTTTGTTTTATTTGCATATTATGAAGTTTTCTCAAGTGTAACCAGGATATCTTATTACTCCAAAGACTGACTTGAAAAGCATTTATCCAGAAAAGAAAAAAATATGAAATGAAATGAAATGTGTTGTTGTTTTTAGTTGCTTTTGAAGTTGAGAAGGTAAACAAAATTTTTACTTGTACTGAGTTAATTAGAATGAATAGAAAAAAAAAATTAAATGTAACAAAATCATTTTTGCAGAGTTGTATAATAGGCCATGCAACAAGAATTTTAAGGGTTTTTTTTTTTATTATTACATTAGATCAAAATTTATAAAGCAAAAACTCATTTAAGGACTTTTTGAACTGCTAGGTAACCTTGATTTATTTCAGAAGTATCCTCTCTATTATAATAAAGATGATTGTGTGTGTGTAATATAAATATATATATATTCCATCTTGTCATGCTCACAGGGTGGATGACCTGTGAGGAAACATCTAATAATACTCTCAAATATTTTGACAGCAGGAGTACAAATTGGAGTACTCATATTATTAACCTTTACACCAAAGCAATCTTGAGAGAATTAGAAGTCCTATATCAGGGTTCATTATTGGTGGCTACAATCTTAATGACATTTGATATGAAGATGACACAGTTTTGACCGGTAAACTTAGTAAAGGAAAGTGGAAAGGAATTGTAAGGCAAAATGTCTGATTTTCAGCAAAATACCAAAGTCAAGCAAGTACAAAAACTTAAAATAATTTGGAGGTTTTTTAACAGAGGGCAGAAAATGCAACACTGAAATCTGAAAGTGCATTGAGATAACAAAAGATGCCTTTGAAAAGCTAAGCAAAATATTAAGAAACAGAAAAATAATGACGACAAAAGAGTACTCCACTTCTATGTAAAAATCAGTCCTATATAGCAGTGACTGTTGGACAATCTCATCACAGAGGAAGTAAGACTTGAGGCAGCAGAAATGTGATTTTTTTTTTAAATTGATGCCAAGAATACCACAGACTAAACATGTAAGCAACAACTTTTTTTTAAAGAAAATGGGAACTTACTCTCTTTTTTTGTATAAAGTATAAGACATTTGTCAAGACCATAATGAGGAAAGAGGGCTTAGAAAATTTGGCACTCACTGGACATATTGAAGGTAAGAGAGAGGAACATGCTGCATATCCTACCTAACAAGCTTATGTTGACAGAACAAGGATTAGGAGAGATAACACAAAGACAATTTGCTAAGGACTACAAAATACAGGAAATTGCACAATGCTGTGATTGTCCATGTCCTTTACAGACAACATATAGAAGAAGTGGGGGTTCAGTTTGGTATGTAAATCTACTGTAAATTGATCACCCTTCAAAAACCAAAACAAATATTCTCATATGTGTTTTCTTAAAATGTAAAAAGAAATTGTTTTGTTTTTTTTTATTTGTACTCTGCAGTGTATAACCAAAATAGCAATATATAAAAAAGTAAAACTCCCAATTATGAATTTAAATGTTTTTACATTTTAAGATTTTGGTTGATTTGTTTTTTTACAGCTTATCAACCCTTTGCATGTTATTTAATGCCAAAAATATATTTCTAAATGGTAAGAAAAAAAAATGATTTAATGATACAAATCTTAGTTAACCCATAGATGGGGATAAAAAGGTGGATTTGTACCTTTCACATGTGCATTAGTGAATATAATAAACCAAACTGTAATTAGAACTTGACTCTAGTTCTGAGCCATTATCCATTACTCTATCTGCACATCCAAGCATACAGCACCTGGTATTCTCAAGTTGTTACCCATTTAGGTACTGACCAGCCTTGATGTTGCTTAAATTACATGATTGTACAAGAAGCGGTGTAAGCTATTATTTTAAGAAACCACATCAAAAGCAGATTAGTTTTGGCGTCCATCAGAGGATTTATTTACAATGAATTTAAGGAGAAAACTGGGCCTCCACTCTTCTAACTTTTCTAAAATTATATTTTGAATTAAAAAAATCTAGAGTGCTTAATAGTTACCTGAAAAAAAAAAATTGTTTCTGACCTATTATCCAATTTCACTGAAATTTTTAGTGTAGAGAGTGTTCACAATAATTCATGAAAGGGTAAGCAAAATTTGGAAATGTTCTTGTAGTAAACGCATGGCCGGCACAAGCTACTGGCAACTTGGGCAGTCACCTGGGGCACAGTCATGTCCCATGTCATGCTTGAGATCTTCCAAAACTAAAGCTTATAAAAATATACTTGCGGTCATTCCTGACACAAGACAGATTAAATTCTTTGACTATTTTGTCAATTGAAAATGTTCTTGTAAAGAAGATAGGTGTAGAAAGTGCCATGAAAAAATTTGCAAATCTAAAGGCTAGAAAAAAATGTTTTCTTGTATTGATAATAGATTCATTCTACATTTTCAGTTTTTCTCTTGAAAATTTGAAGAATTTACATTTGTAAGGATGACAACATACAGCTTGCATAGGGTGCCAGCAAACCTAGGGCCATTACTGGGTAGACCTTGTAAAAAGAAGAAATAAATGTTATTGAAATGACTTTGTTGCTTTGTGAGGCTAATGATTAGGCTATGCATTGTGTTCTGGGAGTATGGAAACTTACATTCTACCTTATCTACAATGCCGACCAAAAAAAATTCTTTCTTTAATCAATTCACCTCCAAGCAAGGTAATAATGCCACTAAGAATCAATGTGCTACTGGGAGTGAAAGAGAATGAGAAGACATTTTGAAGGAACTGGAAATCCATTTCAAAACAAGAAACAATGGATAAATCCTTACTCCTGTTCAAAAGACTGAAGAAGATATTGAGGGAAAAAAAATAACAAATAAATAGTAAATAAAATTTCAGAGTTTAGTCAGAGACATTAGAGGCATGGAGTAGTTTTAAGAAGAAACCAGAAACCCAATCCTAAACAGGAAACAAATGATAAACCTTTACTGTTAAAAGGCTGGGGAGGAGAATAAACTGAAAATGAACCCATATGTTTCAAGTCTCTTGAAATACATGCTACACATACTCAAAACATTGCCGCAAAACCTGAAAAATGTACTTGTTGCTGATAACAGGGTTTTTAATGCCTGTATAATTGGACAAACAATGCAGCAACTACTACACTGTCTTTCAACTAAATTTGCATAATATATATAAACTGATAAAATAAACAGTTGCATAAACCCAAAGAAAAACCCAAGCTTTATTATCTCTCAGTCTATAGTCAAGATTTTTCATGGGAAATGTATTTTGTTTTGGGTATTTGCAGTGCAAATAATATGCAGTACAGCATGCGGTTTCCAAATTTGTAGCAGATAAATTCCATCATGGTGCTCTTTTTTCTTATGGATGGTACCCAACTCACCCTACTATACTGGGCAGTTGACACAATCAAGAATAACGTCAGTCAGTTAAGTGCCGTACATGAAACACACTTGGGCGATCACGTCTTGAAAGAGACATGACTGACTGGGCAGAAGATTATCTCGCAGTAGGTTGCCATTGCTTTCTGTGGTAGACTGGTTGCCAGCCAAGGCTATAGAACCCAATCTGTCTTGCTATTTAACCCATAACTGGAAGGAAGAGACTGATTAATACATTTCCCAAGGGTATTTGAGTATAAGTGAATACAATGAATTTAACTGGAATTCAAACTCGGTTTCCCGATTTCTCGTTCCGAGCCAATATCTACTAAAATTAAAAATATAAAATATCGACAATTTACCCATTGCACTGTGTGTGTGTGTGTGTGTGTATACATACACATGATTTCTAAGGAGTTGATGTATTTTTAAAAATTTTTAATCCAGCATTAATTTCTTATTACTTAAAACCAAGAGTTCGCAACCTTTTTGGTATCATTGGTTTGTTACTAGTTCATTAACTGACTTTATGATGTAAAAAGTATTCAAGGGTGATAGCAAATAACACTGATTTATGCAGTGGGCGCTGCTGCTACTATTGAATTAATGAACAAACGAAAGCAAATTTGACCATTGAAATCTCTATATATTATTTAATTTTAGTGCCAAGGCTGGTTTTATTGTTAGGGTTAGCAGTGCAAGTGTTGTCAAAAAATTCATTTTTGTTCATTATTCTAAAATGAAAAAGAATATACGCTACTAGCAACTAATAAAAATTCAGCAAATATATTTTTATTATGTCTTATGTTTGAAGAATTATTTGAATGTTAATAATCCTTCTCAAAACTGTAGAAAATACCAAAATATTTGTTGTTGCAGGGATATTTATATCTTATCTAGGAATATGACTCAGTTATTTCTATTTAACCTCCTGTTTATTTGAAATCCAGATTCTTTACATATCTCCCTTGAATATTTTTTTCATTTGTTGAGAGGCGCATCCCTTGTTCCCTGTTTAGGATGTGGTTTCCGGTTTTCTCTTTTCTAATCTTCTCGCTCTTATGTAGCCCCCGGCACATCAGTGGCGTTACCGCCTTGCTCGGGGTGATATGATTAAAAAAAAAAAAAATGTTTTTAATACTCAAAATTTTATATTGTCCCGCTAAAATTTCTAATCACCCAGCATTTTCTGTTCAGTAGCTCATCACCCACCAAACAGTTGAAACACTTTCTCTCCACCTTTGAAACTGTCATCACACCTGCATTCTCATCTTTCTATTGCTCCTTTCTAACTGGTTCGTCTTCCTCTTCACTCTCTTCTAATTAATCTTTTTACACTTATGTAGCCCCCTGCATACCAGTGGCATTACCACCTTGCTCGGGGTGAAACGATTAAAAAAAAAAAAATTGCTTACCAGTGGTCAATATTGCCCAGGTTGGGAAACCTTGCTTTAAACATTATATTTGAAAGATGTCCTGTTTACTTTAAAGAATGTAAATTACATCTACTGACTTAATAAAAAGAATATCCCCTCTGTTAGGGTTTTAATCTTTCTACCCCTTTGTAGAGTAAACCACTGTCTGATCTGACATGATTTAGACTGCTAGGCTACAGAGAGCTTCACAGTACAATAAGATTCATGCAAACAAGTGGTTTAGAACATGCCAAATCAGATGGTCGTTTCCCCCTACTAAGGGGAATGCATGTTCAAACACTACCAGAAGGCACATTTTCTTGCATAGGCTGGTAAATATAACTCACAGTTTAAAGAAAAGAATAATATGAGGCATTTACTCAAACATGGGTATCTACTAAAATATAATATTTAAAGTAATAAGGAATATATATGATAAAATAATTTTTGTAAAAGTTATACTATATATCATGATATAGTTTCAAAAGTTTACATATCTATACACAAATGCGCTTTAGGCTAACATTTTAGAACTAACTTTTGGATTTAATAATTAATAAGTTTCATGCCTTCTTTAGTTTAACACCTATTAAGTTAGGATGCTGAAACTCTTAGCACATGGTATCCAATTTTTTAGGAAGGGTTTACCTAAAATTTAAAATCTACTAATCCTAAGATGACTATTATTCAGCATGGTAGATTAAGCAAAAGAGCTAAAATTTTAAGGAAACATTATGGGATTATTTATGAGATTAATTACTGTATAAAGTTCCCTTAAAATTTTACTTGGTATTAAAATGTTAAATGCAAAAAAAAAAAAATCTTATTATACAAAAAGTGTATACTATAGTATGTGGCCTACCTTTTGAATGTGGCCTATGAAATTCTGTCACTAGTATAGTATGTGGCCTTCCTTAAAAAGCATACTCTCCTCGGGCTTCTTGACAAAATACAACGGAGAATCTGTAATGTGATCGATCCTGGCTTGGCGGACTGGCTGCAACCACTCTCTCACTGGCGTGACGTGGCTTCCCTGTGCCTCTTCTATAAGTACTTTCACGGCTTCTGCTCCAATGAACTTAGGTCATTGGTGCCGCCTAGGTACAAATTTACACGAGATACTAGATTAGCAACTAGGTCCCACCCTTTTACAGTGAAACAGATAAGATGTAACCATAATTTCTACTCCAACAGCTTCTTTTCTTGTGCTTCCCGCCTGTGGAATACCCTTCCACATACCTGCTTCCCCAACAGCTACAATCTCCAGGAATTTAAATGTAAGGTCAATAGAAACCTCCTAACACACTAACTTGCATCTATTCTCTCAAACACTCTCACCATCTACCCAACCCTCATTCTCGGTACCCTTACCCATCTATCACCCTCCTTCTGACATTTCCTATATCTAACCATCCTTTTCTCATCACTTCCCCGACCCTATGCAATAGTGGCAGTGAAATGCCTTGCTCGGGGTGAAACGATAAAAAAAAAAAAAGAAAAGTATTATAACAGTCTGATAAGGATTAGGGTAAATAATTAGTTTCAATAAATAGCTAAATACATATATCTATAAATATACTCTTACTGAGGTAGGATGCATTCAAACCAGAAAAGCCAAAACCAAAGAGGTAGGCCACATACTATACTGGCACCAAAAGTGACCTATGCTTTTCTCATGGACCACCTGAAGAAGCCTATAGAATGGATTGACCAAAACGTTGTATTAACAGCAGTAGTAACAAAAATAATGAGTTCACTTGGAAATTGAAATATTTTTTGGGGTTTATTTCTGCTTCTATGATTGTTACTTTTTTGAAAAACTGTTTCCTTCATTTTTGCTTGTTTTTAATGTCATGAAGCAGAAATTCCTTAGACAATTTCTACATTCTTTAGTTCCACTATCTTTAATCCTCACAGCTAAAACCCATCATACCACATACACTGAGGTAACCCACCCTCATTCCCTTTGTATTCCATTAGTAATAAGCAAATTTGAACCTGAACAGCTTCTTCCAACAAACTGTTGGAATCAGCACCCAAGAGAAAGCTTTCCCAATCACTACAATTTTAACTTGCTTGAGTTAACAGTTAACCATTATTCCAATATATCCTCATAAATTGTGCAGTTATCTCTTACCACTCACCGAACAACTAATCTCCTTCAGTAAACCTCTACTTTGAGCGGCTTTTTGACATTATATATTTTTGGTTTAAAAAGATATCAGAAATTCCAATGGTTATCACACTCATTTTATTTTTTTTCTTCAACAACTCAAAAACTGCTGTTCATTTTTTTGTATTATTTTTTCAAATTTTTCCTTCTATGGTCTTCTTATTTTTTGGTTTTTATCTTGATGCTATAAACCATCAACTTCCAAAATTTTCTTTTTGAGGTTCTTATATTCCACACATTTTTACAAAATAAATTTTTTAAATGAAGGAATCATTTTTTCTGGAATTTATTTATTTATTGTAATTAGCTTGATATGATTCAAAATAAAAAAAACAATGTGATTTTTACAAAGAAACAGAATCTGGAGTTGGGGTGGTCATAGTTTAGAGATCCTGACTATCATCAATCACCTTAAGTATTCACAAATTTCTCTATCAATAAAATAAAACCACTTTTATTGAATATTTTTTACAACCTTTCCTTTTGTTGTCTTTGAAATCTATCTAAATCTAAACTTATTTATAAAGAGAACTTTGTCTGTCTGTGTGTGTGTCCATTACCTATAGACTCCGAAACGGCTGAACCGATTTTCTTGAAAATTTACACAGTTGTACTATAAGCGTCTGCGAGTGTTCTTAGCTAGGTTTTGTGTCAAGGTACTCCTAATAAATATCGAAAATCGATAATCAAAAAAATCAGGTTATAGAAGGAGTGGTTCAATTTTAATCAAATTTGATACACTCATAGACAAAGACATAAGAAACGATATTCAGAAGTTTCAAGGTTGCAGTTCTTACAATAGTGCAGAAAATTGATGATATATATATATATATATAAAAGGTAAGATGTTTGTGTGTGTGTCTGTTTATCTTCCTGTATGTCTGTATTTTTTTCAGCCCTTTTATTTTAGTTTTTGCTTTGGGTTTGGCTCTAAGTAGGTATAATTGTAGTTCTTAGTTTCAGTCATGATACCATTTACTCAGAGGACTTATTTAGCCTTCAAAATTCAGTTTACAACAAAAGAAACTTATTTGATATTGATACCAGGAAATCAAAATTTGACTTACATCCATTCATTTTTCTTTCAGTCTACGGTTTCGCTTTAACTGGAAACAACTATTGCTTTCGTGCCAGCGTCCAAAGAGTCTGAGCTCCAGGACTATGGATTAGTTTTAAAGGTTTCATTACATCCGAGCAACGCCGGGCTATACTGCTAGTATTTTTATATTAAGAATCTTTTTTAAAGAAAATTTAAAATTTGTCTTGAAATATTATTTTCATTTATGATTCCTTCTTCAAATTTAAGATTTAATAATGCATTATAATTTTGCTAGATTATATAGTATCATATATTAAATATAATAGTATTTATAGTATTTAAAAATTTGTATAGTATTTATTAGTATTTTAATATCATTTTCTAGTATTATTACTATTTTAATATTTTTAAAAAATTTATGTTTATTACTATTTTAATAGTTTTTAAATTTTTTTACTATTGTAATAGTATTTACTTTTTATAGCATTTAAAGATTTATATAGATTTTTTATTCAGATTTATTAAACATGTATTTTTTTTATTTAAATTTTGATTTTTCTATAATTCTGTAGTTTTAATTCATTTTTTAATATTCAGAATTTTATTTTGATAATTGAAAAAATTAAATAATAGGGATAAATAATTGTGTTATTAAAATAGGATATTGAAATCCTGACAAAGTTTTAAATTTGATGAATGGAAATGTTGCATGAAAAGAGATTTGATAGAATAGGTAATGCATTTTGCCATTCAAGGCTTCAAGTATGTATTGTGTTTAAACAAACACAAATAAACATATACACATTTCACTCTTTCATTTTTAAAATCTGATGAAACCTTAAATGGCAAAATGCATTATTTATTTGATAAAATCTCATTTTTCATGTAACATTTTCACTTATGAATAATCGTATAACTCAACTGATATTGGTCTGATTGGTCTATAAGTGTCTATCTTGAACTTAACCAAGTCTCTGCTTACTGTTTCTAGGTGCATTGATATGCTTCTAAAACTTGCAACTACTTTTATTAAAAGTAAATATCGTGATTGCAAATATGGAAATGTTTAGTTAAAAAAGGGGATGTCAATGAAGAATCTGTCATATTTGTAAAATGAGTTTTTTACAAAAGTTTTTTTTATACTCTTGTTTATCATGCCAACTTCATTGTACAACTATAGGTTTTAGTATTGACCTCCTACTCATAATACCAGATATCACTTAAGAAGAATTGCTTGACTTCACCTGACCATTATGTTGGTGCTGTTCTATAAAAGAATAACATTTGTCTTGTTAGTGAAATGATGGCACATTTTTTCTCTTTTCTTTTTTTCTATTTAACTGGAATCAGAAAAAGTAATGATTCCAATACTTTTCCACAGAATTTTTTGAAAGTTCTTT